>JASXSY010000423.1:0-248373 GCA_034509805.1 Sipha maydis
TCTAATTTTTTTTTTATTGATTTATTAAATAAATGTTTATTACATTTTAAAAACATAATGTTTTCAACATTTCCATCAGTCATAAGCTTCTTATGTCATAAGACATAGAGCTTCTTTTTTTAGTCATGGTTGCTCCGCCCACACTAAATACTCGCTCCACTGAAGCGCTACTTGGTAGCGGAGTGTTACTTATTGTCTATTATTGTAACTTATTGTCTATTATTGTAACTTATTGTCTATTATTCGTAGCACTTTAAAATATTTAGAGTAATAAGGCCATCGTAAACTAACATTTTGATTACTTTCGTCCAGTGGCGCACACTCAATCTTACTAACATGGGTCGAACATTAACAGCGATGACCACACACCCACCAACCATTAGCAAAGTACCACCAATATAGACCCTCTGGGCAATTGAGATTTTAGCCCCCCCCCCCCCCCAAAAAAAAAAATCATTGAAGTTTAATAATTTTTTTATTCAAAAAACTATTTTTATATAATAATGACTATAACTATTACATACATTTTTTGTATATATAACTGTTTTTATTACATATTTAAGTTTGTAACTATAAAATAAGGAAACTTTATGTCAAATCAAATTATATTCCTAAACACTTAGATCAAAATCCTGAACTAGTGTACACAAGACAAAACTATAAAATGTCAATAAAAAAAAAAACCACAAGCGATTATTTGATTATTTAATTTTTCTTTTATTTTGTAATTTGTATAAAATATTGTTGGCAGTGGGGAAACAAAGGACTCTATATATGTTATTATTAAATCATATTATCATGCAGGCATAAGCAATCGCGGTCGATGAGCGAATTTCTAGAAACCAACCAGCTTATCTGTGTTCCTTACTGTTAATACATTGTAACCGACCGACGACAATTGTTTGCATCGACTGATGTTTTCGACGTACTAATTTACTACTAAATTGTTGAACCATATGCTTTTATGCTGTAGACTGTGGAGTGTAGGACGTAGGTTATAGAAGTAAGACTTCTACAAAATCCTAGCTATAATATTCACCATCACCTTATAAGGCTAGGCTATAATAACGGCCAACCACCACCCACCACCCAATTCTTTTAGGGGGTCAATTGACCCCCTTAACCCATAACGTGTGCGCCACTGCTTTCATCATCATCAGGCTGGAATTACTCATATTAAAACTTGAATTGTAGTAGCCAGTAGGTCATAAACACAACAGCAACGTCACGGAAACAATGCGAAAGCAGTTTCCGTGGCGTCATCGATTCAAACGGAAAAAAAAAAGTTATAAACACAATTCTAATTTTATTAATCAATAAAAACGGTGTTGGCTAAAGCTATATAGTGATTTGTAGGTAAATCTATGTTACAGTGCCGTCCCGAGGGCAGGGCAAACGGGGCACTTGCCCAGGGCCTCGCGCCTTGAAGGACCTCGCGTTTTAAGATAGCTTCAAATTATATTCTGTCCATTATGAAATAAATAATAAAAAAAAAACAGTTTTAGCGTTTTATCCACGACTAATTTAGATTGTTATAAGTCACCATCGATACGTTATCGTTAAATTTAATATAGGACGTGTTTAATTGGTATACAATACCATTGATTAAATATACTTATTTATACACTTATATTTAATCAATGACAATACTATCTAGCGTTTTAATATTTACTATTGACTATTCTATTTTTAAAGTGGGTATTTATTATACTTCCTATTATGGCTATAATAGTTCCCAACCCGACGTCGTTATCTGTTGTAATAGAGCATAATATAGGTAATATAAGTAGGTACTTATATAGTTTATTTTGTACAATTTATTTGCATTTAAACTGTTGTTCGGTGTCTGTCCGCTTCCGCTGTCTTAATTTGTTATCAAAATTACGTGAGTATCCACTATTATCTATTTTATAATAATATTTTATTTTTTACAACAGTTATAAAATTATTTATTAAGCAAAATAATGTAATGCTACGATCTCACTTTTACATAGTTCTGTACACGTTACGAATTTTTAAAGATAGATTTTAATTTCAATCCATAGGTACCAGGGGCGGATCCAGAATGTTTTTACGGGGGGGGGGGGCGCAAAATAAATTGTTTACTTACGACTAACCTACCTGCATTGTAACATAATACGTAAAAGCAACAAAAATTATGTTGGCCCATAGCCTTCAGGAATATATAAAATAAAAAATTGAATTAAAAAAACATTCTCAAGCAATTATTTTTAAGTAAGAAATTTACTAACCGTGACTATAACATACCAACACACTAGTCAATACACAATAAAAATAAAATAATATTATTTAATTAATCAATTAAAAAACATACTTGAAATATGAATTCTTAAATAATCAAACAATACATACTAAAACTGTGATGAAGGTTCATAATAATTACAATTTACTGTAACATGTGTAAAATAATTTTTTCTTGATATTTATACTTAATTTGAAAATGTTTGTTCATTTATACTTATCGATTAATAATAATGTCTATTTTCAACATTAATTTATAAATATAACATGTGTTAAAATAATATTGATTAATTAATTACACTCATTTTGAATCCATTGGACAAAGTCGGGGTGCTACGTGAAGTTGGCACCCCGAAGCTATGTTCGTCTGTACCACCGTAAAAAAATGTGTTGCAAATTTTTTTATTAACGTTGCAAATTGTTGCAAATTCGTTGCAAAAAAATGACACCGGTTTGGAGCCGATCGGACAAAGTCGGGGTACTACGTGAAGTTGGCACCCCGAAGCTATGTTCGTCTGTACCACCGTAAAAAATGTGTTGCAAATTTTTTTATTAACGTTGCAAATTGTTGCAAATTCGTTGAAAAAAAATGATACCGGCTTGGAGCCGATCAGACAAAGTCGGGGTGCCAACTTCACGCATATGACAATATGCCCGGGAAAAATTTCTCGCAAAATGCTAAGTAAAAAGTTTGGCGCGTACAATTTCCAAAGGATAGTGAGGGTGGAGTAAACAGTATAAAGCCTGTATAAAGCCCTTAATTGAGCCCTTAATTAATAAATTAATAAATAATTACTTAATTTATTATTATTAATAATTTAATTAATAAAGCCCTTAATTAAATGCAGTAATTATTAAAGCTATAAATGTGTTCACAAAAGTGACCCCCTAAATATCGAAGCAACAATAGATCCAAAATGGCAGAACCACCAATGTGGTGAAAATATAGATATTAATAAAAATAGGAAATTATGTGTCATTGTTTTCAACTTTATTGGTTTAAGGTGGCTGGAGCGTGTCATGTTTTAAGGAGTAATAATTAGGCATTTCATACACTTTTATATTTTCGCCGTGATTTAGATAATTTTGAAAGTAACGGTGAAATTAATTAAACTACTGGTAAGTTATACTAAAATGCGATATTTAATATTTTGTTTCAATGTAGAAGAATTTTGTTCAACCAACATCAATTCGAAGGAATATCCAAAAATAGCCTAACACTTTTGTAGAGTAGTATAATAGTATTAATTTTTAACTTAAAAAAATGTTTATACATTCTTTTTTGATATATATTCAAATGTATAATGTTGTTCAAATAAATATTTGTTGCTAGTTAAAATTAAAAAGAACCTTATAAATAAAAACAAAATATAACTAACATATCGAAAAACTGTCTTTTCAAATCCAAGTTATGTAAATAATTTTGAATAATAGTTTTTTTTTATCCCATTGTAAGACTAGCTTCTCGTGCTAGTATGTTTTATATTTTGTGTTTAAAAGTCAACTGTATTTATCTTGGTTTAAAAATAACAAATATAAAGTGTTTCAATAATGTTAACAAAAATGTGGTAAACCCATATCATGATATTATATTTTAGATATATTATGTCTAATATTATTATGATATCAACAGCCTACCGGATTTTATAAAAGTTACACAGTGTTGCAGGGGATATACAAATTAATGTTATTATAAAAACATTGACAACGTCAATATATAATGAATTTTTAATTTTTTTAAAGTATATGTATATTAAGGGGGCTGGAGCGTAGCATGTTTTAAGGAGTAATATTTAGGCATTTTATATCACATGAACATTTTGGCTGTGTCAATGTGTGAGTAGTAAATGAACATTAGTGTGTATAATCCGTTATCGCGTTTATCGTGCCACCGTACATCGACTAAATTACAAATTCCCGGAACTATGATAATAATCAAACTGAACATTTTATCTTTACATTATATTTATTTGCATAACTACACGGTCCATCCGTTTTGATACTATTGTAATATAGGCAGTAGTGTTGCTTCAAAAATTTGATTTTATTATAATAGACTATTATATATAATCAATGCTTATACCTTTATACAGGTACGGATCCAGCCTACTTTAACGGGGGGAGGTGGATTATAAATAAGTATAAATGTTAATATGAGTTTAATATTTTTTATTATACTTTCAACAAAATATCGCAAAAGTTCAATAGTTGTTTTAAATTTTTTGAATGGTATTTGTGTAGTCCATGTACCACTTAAAATCGTGTATTTATTGTGAGCATGATATTGTATATGCATTGTTCAAAAATATTAATTACAATAATAATTAAACATTTCTTTTTTTAGATTCTGAACGGAGTGATGGAATCTATTGGTTTTACAATGATGTGTGTTTTTTTTTATTTTTATTTTTTTATTTATTTTTTTATTTTTTATTTTTGTGTCTGACGACACCTTTTTTGGCAGTAAAAATGCTTCGATTTGCTTAAACAGCAACTTTTCTGAAAGGAAAGTGAATGTAGGTGGTACTTTGGTAAGTCAAAAATCCAACTTTTTCAATACTTGGATTTTTGACTTACCAAAGTAAGTCAATACTTATTAAAAAAATCGAAAAAACGATAATAAAATTACGGGAAATTTTACGCAAAATCACGTTTTTACAAATTACATTTTTTTAAAATGCTCTAACTCAAAAACCAAAAATCGCAACAACTTGAAATATTCACCAAATCTTTATATTGGCGTTCTCTATACATGGTTAAGTTTTCAAAGAATTTTGACTTATTTATAGACAATTTAAATTTTCGATTTTTGTTTATAACATTTATAAAATTTAATTGGTTGACCGAAAACTCTTGAAAATTTAATACAAGGTTTATAATAAGTTAAACTTATCGTAACTAAAAAATATCGGTGATCGGTTTACTCAAATTTTTTGTATAAGCCCTTAATGCTCAAATTTGTATAAAATGTGTAAAAATCACGATAATTTGCAAGTTATTTTGTAGATAAAAATTCATAAAATTTTTTCTGTTCATACTTAAGATTCAAAATTTTAACACTAGGTTATCCATAAGCTACTCTTCAAAAATCTTTAAAAAAATTTCTACCGGACTTAGAGGAAAAAATTTTATGACTGTTTGAAATTTAAATATTTACGAAATTGCATAAGATAGCGATTTATTCTCAAACGATTTTAAATATTTGTTATAATTCAAAAAGTATAAGTCGCAGATTTTTGAAATTTCTACCAGCTGTTAAGATTAGCATTTCCTTTATGACATATTTTTTTCAAAATATTATATTGATTTTTAGGCCACTTATAGGCATTTAAAATATTCGATTTTTTTACATTTTTTTTTTATAATCGGTGATAAAAAAAAATTGGCTCGTACAAAATACTTTTTTTATAAGCGTTTGAACAGTGAATATTGACATAAAATTACATGTAAAATATAATATAATGTATAATATTCTAGACTGACAAAGATATCGGTTTTTTTTAAAATGCTCTAACTCAAAAACGAAAAATCGCAACAACTTGAAATTTTCACCAAATCTTTATATTGACGTTTTCTATACATGGTTAAGTTTTCAAAGTATTTTGACATATTTTGACTTATTTATAGACAATTTAAATTTTCGATTTTTCTAAATTTTTCGTTTCAAAATAAAATATACTTATTACAATATTTATAAATAACATTGTATTATATCCTAGACAAACATATTAACTCCGTTCAGAATCGTTATTCGTATACAATGATATCTATCATTGCATTCAAATTTAACAAAACCATTGTAATAATGACCTATCCTATAAACGAGGTGCACTCCACCCCCAACTGTACAGCAGAGCGAAGCCCATCCGGTTTTTTTTTTATAACATATTTTTATATTAAAGGTCCGGTCAAACAGAAAGCGGACTGTCCGCGCGGCCAGGCCGCCGGTCCGTCGCGGACCGTGTGCACTATTTAAATGCATCACGCTGGTTAAACAGACGGCGGTCTACCGCGGCGGACTATACTAGTCCGCCGCGGACAAACAGGCTGTTGTATTTTTTCACAAAATTCGCGGCGGACTCGAATAAAATATATAGATAATATAATAATAATATTCTAATAAATATACTATACTAGTCAAGTATAATATTATAAGAATCAAAATTATCTACGATAATATATATTATTACCTTATCTACGATATTTATAACAATATTGAAATAACTTGTTTATTTATATATTATTACCTTATCTACGATATTTATAACAATATTGAAATAACTTGTTTTGATACGAGAAATGAAGAAAATATATAGTATTGTGGTATAAGCTATAAATTGAAATAAAGTACTTCATTCATTTTAAAACTGTACACCGAAAAAGAACGATGGCCGATGAAACGGAACGATTGATTGATCTTGTACGAGAATGCGTTTATTTATATGATACAAGTCATCCAGATTATAAAGATGCAGTTAAAAAAATAGAAAAATGGACAGATATTGCACATAAACTTAATCTAAGCAGTAAGTTACAAACGATATTATATTTTTATTTATTATTTTAAAATAAAATGAAAAATATAAATATTATAATAAATACAATATAAATATAAGTTCGTAAAATGTTATATATTATGAATCATTGACTTAAATAATTAAAGTAGTGTACGAAATGGTTTCGCACAGCTTGAGCCATATCACTTGATCTTTCTCTTAATCGAGTAGAGGTTGAAAAAGCATTGGAAGTTTGATTTATGATGTCCTCTGTTGATTCTCTCTCATCAGTAGTGCCATTTGCGGTAGTTCTAATAAAATTGTGAAGGCAACATGCGGCTTTGATAACGTGAACAGCAGTTTCAACATCACACTCAATAGGCCTAAAAAATACACGCCACTTTTGGGCTAAAATCCCAAAAGCATTTTCAACGACTCGTCGAGCTCTGCAATGCCGTTTGTTATAATTTTTTTTTTCTAGATTTTCAACAATTGCTTTTCTTGGGAAAGGACGCATTAAATATGTTTGTAACTTAAATCCTTCATCACCTACAAACACATGCGGGACAGGGGTATCCGTCCCAGGTAAGGGTTTTGGTGGCAAAATTGTTTTATTATCAACAAATTCACGATAGAACGAAGAATTCTCGAATATTGCACTATCACTGTGTCGTCCATAGCTACCAATATCAACAATTATAAAATTATAGTAAGGATCAACTATGGCCAATAGTACAATTGAAAAATAATTTTTATAGCAAAAATAACTTGTACCACTTTTATTAGGGCATTTGATTTCTACATGCTTGCCATCAATGCTCCCTATGCAATTGGGAAAGTTCCATCGTTCTTTAAATCCAATTTCAGATTTTCTCCACGTATCTTCAGTGGGAGTGACCAAATACATTGGCTGTAGAACATTCCATATTTCCATACACACCTCTTTAACTATGCTGGAAACTGTTGTTCGCCCAACACGAAATGAGAAAGAAATTGTATGATGGGAATCTCCTGTGGCCAAATACCTATAACAAATTAATACATATAACTACCCAATTCAGACCCCTAATAATAATAAACAACAATAAACAAATAAAAATGTGCATATAAAAATAAAAACTATCGAAAACTTAAAAACTTTTCTTTAAAACTGATTGATTCGTTTTCTTTAGCTGAAGCTGTGAAGCTAAAATGGAAAAATTTGAGGGATTCATATGTGAAGTATCTTAAATTCTTGAAGGGAACAACTGGTTCGGCAAAAAAATTCAAAAATTGGCCTTGGGCAATGCATTTAGAGTTTCTTCGAGATACAGTTACACCACGACCAACTGTGTCAAATATACCTCAGTCAAGTGAAAGAGTTGTTCATGAGGAAGATGATAGTAACGAGGACGGTTGGGTATCAGAGGACGGTAATCAAATGCCACCACCTCCGAAAAAATTCAAGTCAAAAGTCAGTTCGGACGTTGATAGTGTCATAAACTATCTTGAAAATAAAAAAGAACTAAAACAAAAAAATAACCTCGACCGTATCGACAACCTTTTTTTGAGTTATGCAGAGACATTTAAAAAATTTTCTCCAAGAACACAGGCTGTTATGAAAATGGAGATGGCTCAAATGTTTGGCCGAGCTGAACTTCGAGAAATCGATGCTCAAAATCAATTCTCTCCATCAAATTCAAGTAGTTCATCATGGCAAATGAACCAAACCTATAATAACAATTCATCCGGAGAAACAAGTAATATTTATTCTACAAACAGGCCACTGCAGGAATTTAATTCAACTTCAGATTCGGCAAAAGAATGGTATGAACACTTCGCAACTTAATTTATTATTTTGATATAAATATATAATTTAAAATGTAAAATGTAGTAAAAAATTATTTAATAAATAAATACTGTTAGAAAATAACGATTATTTTTACTTACCTCAAACAAATTGCTAACCTTTCCTTTGTCCCTATGGGTTTCCTCCAATTAGTAGTCTGTTTCGATATTTTATTTTCTAAAAGAGTATGTAAATTCTCAAACTGTTCTCGAGACATTCGAAAATATGTAAAAAATCGGTCTTCAAAAGAACTCAATTCACTGCACAGTCGGTGAAACTCGCCGAATTCTTTCCTTTTTTGGTTTATTTCGTGTACCCATTTTCTTTTTTTTCTTCTTGCTTGACTTAAGGCAAGTAGAAGTAGCAATTCTTCTTCGTCGGAAGAACTACTTGACATTTTGTAATATTAAAACAGAAAAGTGAAAAAGTAAAAATAAAAAATAACTAGCAGTACACTTTAGTGCAGTTTTCAAACTGGTTCGCTCAAATAGTCCGCATTCTGTTTGACTATCAGCGAACGGGCGGACTAGTACGCGGCGGACCGGCGGCCTGGCCGCGCGGACAGTCCGCTTTCTGTTTGACCGGACCTTAAAGGTATAATATTCTGTAAATATGATATAGAGGTTTTCGCTAAACTATTTATAGTTCTATAATTTCTATTCGCAACCGTTATCGTTATCGTCGTAATCACACGCACATTGACATTCGATTATTTGTATATTGTTAAGATATATTATACCCATATTATTTTTTTACGGAATACGAGCATCGTTTGACGTTAAGCAAGGAAACGAGCGTTTTTAAAATTGATAAGTATTTGTGTTTAAACTTAAATACATTGCTACTGTTTTGAAATAAAAAGAAACTCTTGTACATTTACAAAAATACTTTTGAATCTGATTTTGTCCATTCGTGATCTTAACCATGTTTTTAATCTACAAATTAAATATATCTATATAAAAAATATAAAATAAATCTATGATGACAATTAAAAAAATAAAAATGAAGCCACAATCCGTCCTTGCATTATAACACAATTTACCAATTATTATTTTTCTCTGATTGTACATTTAAAAATATTATTCTTAGTTTTGAATTCGTTAATCTTACGGTCAATAAATTGTTGATTCTGTTATCAGATTAAGTATTATCTTCGACAGTAATCATATAAATACATTTTTGTGATTATAGTATATGTCAATATATATGTTAATATATCGAATATACGAGTAATCGTGATTCGTGATAACAAGTAAAATAGTTGACTTAGGTTAAGAAAACAAACCGACTATATGTAGGTACATACATGTTTTTAATACTTATTTAGTTGTATGCCATCTGTTATTAAGTATCGAATCGTTTCTTATGAAAAAGGTACTCAATAATATTATTGATTTTTTCTATTTATTTAATTATTAATTGATATTGTTTAATATCTGTTCAAAATGTATAATTATTGCCAATAAGATAGCTAATAAGATAACTGTAGACGCTATTACAGTATTTTTTTTTTTTTATTTATTTATTAAGGCTTCTACGTGTATGGTTGTTAGCCTATTTACATAAAATAAAGTATTAACAGGTATGAATTTATAACTTGCAGCTTAGATTTATATTTTTACAATATTTAATAATATTAATAAGATACATTTTTGTGAGGAAGCTTAAGATTTGTTTGCTGTCGTATTCACTGAGAGTTTTTTTTTATGTTTTGAAGTATAGAAAGTTACAAGTTTTGTATCTTGGTACTCTGCAGAGTCTTGGATGATGTGACAAATGGATAGCATTTTTTGGCATTTGTCGTGTGTTTGAGATAGATTTTACTGATGAGTTATGAATGGATTGTGAAAGAGTGTCCAATTATGACAATTTTGATTTTTGTTCTTACAGTTTCTTGTCGTCTATTGAAATGCTGGGGTATGTACCATTTTTTTATATTTTTTATACGGAGTTCCAATTACTTTGCCATGTTCCATATATTTTTATTTATTTTTGATATAATTTTTAATGTCATTGATTAGTATCTTGGTTATGGTAGGAAAATGGATTGTTTTGGTCGCAATATCAGTTGATTACGTCTTACGAATAATTGTATTGAGTTTTTTGCATTTATTTATTGATATTGTATATTAACAGTACATAATTAAAAATGATTGCGAAAAAAATAATTTGAAACTGTAGGGAGTATTACTGTAATTATGAAATGTACAATATGTAATTCACTATTTCAGTTATATTTTTTATTTGAAGTTGTCAAATTCGCTAAAATTGGTGAATATATCAATAAAGATTGTACTTGGTCATTTATCTGAATAAATTGTAAATTTAAATTAAATTATTAACGAGTTTTTGAACTATTAACATTTAGAATGCTTATTATTACTTATTATTAGTATTATTCAGAATCGATCTATAATTATAAGAACATATATTGTAGTAGTTACTTATTTTACTAATTGCCTTTATGGCATTGTTATAGTAATTCAATTTTAGTAAATGACAATTTGTCTTTTATTCTCTAAATAAATACAGGTAGCAATAAAAATATTTTTTAAAAATAATCAGAAGTTAATTATTTTTTCAATATTTTTAACGGATTTAACTTTATAATACAATATTGCTCAATAGAGCCATTGATATTTTGGCTCTAAGTAAAATATTCTAAATATGTAATTGAAATATATCTATCATGGTACACCATTTTGGCATGTATTTGAACAGAAATCATAAATACTAGTATTATATTAAGTTGGTTTTTTTCTTGAGTTTGTGATGTAATGAAAATATTTCTGAAATATTGATTTATTTATTTTTTCAACTAGTAAAATGTAATCTTAAATTCAAATTATTATTTTTATTAATAAAGCTTTATATTTGTTATAAACCTATTTGAATTGTTACTATATATGAATATATATATGTATAAATATATATGATTTTTGTATTAGGTTGTCCAAGTTGTGAGTTTTATAGAAAAAAAACATACTTAAAATATTATTATTAGTGTGATGGAAAAAAGAGACTGGCCACTATTTGTTTATGGTGGTCTATCATCTTGTATTGCAGAACTAAGTAAGTTATAGTTACATTAATGTATTAATTTTATTTTTTATGTATATTTAGTAGATATTTATTGTAATATATAGTTTTTTTAGCTATTGGTCTTATCCTTACATCAATAGAAGTTAGAATGACTAAATGTCATAAATAATATCGTACTTTTCAATGTCTTAATTAACACTTCTTCATGTTTTACCTAAAATTAAAAATTAAAATTTGTCCATGTTAGTATTACGGAATCTTACTTGACACATTGATAAATGTGTATGTGTGTGTATGAATATATATATGTATATATATATGAATTTTCAATTTATAATTGATCCATTGTTTTTTCTATAGTTAATTTTTGATGTTATTTGTAACTTATATGTAAATAAACCATATAATTATTTTAATTTTGCCTGCTAGCACTATTTATATTTTATTTCTTACTGCAAAATTCATTTAATATTTATATTTTAGTCATGTAAGTATATATTATAGATAAATTATTTTTAAGGTACATTTCCTATTGATACAACTAAAACAAGACTTCAAGTTCAGGGACAAAAATTAGATGGACAATACAATAAAATTAAATATCATGGCATGGTAGATGCTTTTTGTCAGATTTATAAGCAAGAAGGGTTCTTGTCGCTTTATTCTGGGTATATATTTATTTAATTTGTACATTTTGATTATAATTCCAACATATCTTATGATATTTTTAGAATTAGTCCTGCATTAATACGTCAATGTACATATGGTTCAATTAAATTTGGAACTTATTATACATTGAAAAAAACAACTAATGAGTACTTACAAGTGACTGAGGATGTTTCTGTGAATTTTGGATGTGCTATATGTGCTGGAATTATATCTGCATCTATAGCTAATCCAACGGATGTACTTAAAGTTCGACTTCAAGCTTTGGGTCGGAACAAAATTGAAAGCCTTGTGGATTATAATGTTTTTAAATGCTTTCGTTACATTTATGTACATGAAGGACTCCGGGGTTTATGGAAGGTTAGTATTTTATTTGACAGTGAAATATTTTATTTATAGGTGACTAGAAAGTTTAGAAACTTAAGTTGTAGTAAATATCACATATTTTATAGTAACAATAATAATAAACAATACTAACCTAAAAATTAATGATGGTAATCTATTTTGAATTATCATTGATATTTAGGTTTTCTTACATTTTATGTATTTATGATTAAAATTTTCTTAAATTTTATTATTTAAGGGTGTTGGTCCAACATCACAACGTGCTGCCACGATTGCAGCAGTTGAATTGCCTGTTTATGACTATTGTAAACATAAGTTAATGGCTATTTTTGGAAATCATATTTTAAACCACTTGATGTAAGTTATATTTAATTCATTAATGAGTTAAAATTTAACTCAGTTAAATAATTTATATACAGTAGAAGCCGCTTATCAGGAACACGGATAATTGATAAAATCACATTATTAAAACAAAATGCCCCATGATAGCCCAGCTGTATATTAAAACATTGAAAATAAATCGGATTATTGAAACATTGCATCGGTTATTTAAAACAATTAGACGAAGATCAGTTGACATAAACACCGGTTATCCGGTGATAACCAGTGTACTCTAATCTTATCTTTGCTGTCTTTAAGTTTATTTTTACTGTGCTTTATCGTATGTACAGTACCTATACATATATGAAGTGCGAGTTATTTAAGTCATACAATGTGCTTCTAAAAATTAGTGTACGTGATACTGTAGTTCGTTTAAACGTTTCTCATTTCACATTAAATAGGATTTTAAAAAATTATTCAAATATTGAATGCGCAAATGGACAATGCAAATACATTTGAACATTTACTTTTTTAAATTATATATTTTTCATTCTTTTTTTTTTCCATGGTCAGTATAAATCAAACCAATTGCTTATTAAAAACAATTGGTTAATTGACACGTTTTCACCTTGGACCCAAAGTGTTTGTAATAATTTGCTTCTACTGTACGTTATTTATAATAATAATAATAATAATAATAATAATAATAATAATAATAATAATAATGATAATGATAATAATAATAAAAAAATATATATGAAGTTTAATAAACAGTTTTTTTTTTTTTCATTGTTACTTACAATTAATATTTAATATTTTTCTTATTATTAATCAGTAATCTAGTTTTATATTGTATAAATAGTATTTAACTTTTGCAAGCTCTTTTTGGATTTTAAAATATTTACATTTAATGTAAAATTAATAATTTAGGTTACCAATAGGCTTTGAATTTATTGAGTTAAATAAAAATTTTGTTGACAATAACATCTGTGTAATAATTTAAAAAATTTATATTTTTTTAGTTCAAGCCTCATTGCAAGTTTTGGAAGTGCTGTAGCTTCAAATCCAATTGATGTTATAAGGGTATGTATATTTATAATTATTAATTAAAATATATGTTATTCTTTCTTCATTTTATTTTTATTTCAAAAATGAATATTTACATAACACTACAATTTACAAGAACTATTTTTTCTTTAATTTATTGGATTTAACTCACTTCATCAGTAAAAGTCAATAAAAGATTATTAATTATAATTATGTATAAGAAAGTTTTTGTTAAAAAATCAGATTTACTATTGTATAAAAAGTGTAATTATTATTACTGACATACATCAAAATAATTTTTAGATTTGATAAGGATTTTTTTTTTGTAAATATTTTTTTAGTTTCTATGATTATACTTAATAATTTTTAATATTATAAACTCAAAAACAAAATAATAATAACTAGAATCCTTGGTTGGGTGATAAGTTATTTTTTCTGAAAATGATTGATATAGTAGAACATTTCTTAATTTGTTGATTTAACTTTTAATGTTAAAAATTAAACAAAAAAAAAAGCATCTAAAATTTGAGAAAATTTTAAATCACAAGTGCCTATAAATACAATAAACTCCATTAAAATTATTTGAAACTATGATATGCTTCTTATTAAATAACTAATATAGTTTAATGAAAATTTGTTGATACATCAAATTTCATTCAAATATAATTTGTAACATTTATAAATCATTTTTGCTACTTTCCAGTACATTATTTTTTTATTCTGTTATAATGTTTTATAAGAAAATCATATAAAAAACATCATATCGAATTTCCTATTTTCATATTTTAAAATATCAGTATCTATTTTTTAAATAAATTATGTTTCAATATTACATGAAAAATATTTAAATTACTTAATTCGATAAGATATTTAGATGGTGCAATTTAGATGAATATCAAAGTTTACTTTTGAAAATGTTATACAAAATCTAGAAATAAAATAAGTTTTTACATTTTTACTGTATAATTATAAGCAAAAATAGTACAATTCTTAAAACTTGCATTTTTGGTTTTAAAATGCCTTCAATAAATTTCATATCTGTTCTTATTTCAGACTAGATTGATGAACCAAAAACAAAATAAAAATACTGTTGTTGTTCAGCAACATATCTATAAAGGAAGTATTGATTGTTTTTTAAAAGTATGTATTTTAACTTTTAAATATTTATAAATCCACCTATTTATCAACATTTTTATTTGTTATATGTGTTAGACCGTGAAGTATGAAGGAATTTCGGCACTCTATAAAGGATTCATTCCAACGTTTGTTCGAATGGGACCATGGAACATAATATTTTTTGTGATTTATGAAAGACTGAAAACAATTTAAATTTTAAGTATTTAAAATAAAATAGTAATCGGCAAAATATATTTAATTTATATTTATTTTACAAAATAATTTTATTCATTGATTAATTAGATATATTTTACATTAAATTCATTCTACATATAATAAATAAATGTATAACTTTATAAGAAACCATTAAGAATAATGAAAAAAAATTGAATTATTTGCACAATAAGAAATACTTGTTTTAAAATGTCACATAGATTTTAAGTAATACTATTTTAATATTATACTTATATTTTACTCTTTCTCAAAATAATTTAATTATTTATAATGTAATTAATAGTATGTATGTATATATATATATATATATACACACACACCCACATATGTATTAAAAAAATTATGAATATAATATTTTAGGATGAACATTTTGTACATAAAACAAATATTTAAATAAAAACAAACAAAAACCTCACATTATAATTAATGTATCAAACAGTTGTGCTTATTCATAGATGTATGTTCAAAAAACTGTTTATAGACAGTAACATAAATTGCCTGGACTTATTTAAAACTTATTGGATGATAGAGCTTTACCTCTATGATTAAAAATATAAAATGAAGGTGTATTGTGTAATGTTTCCCATGTCTTGCATTCTAGTTCTTCAATTGCTCTCACTTCTTTGAAATCTCCTGCTAAGTACAGTATCCCATACATTGACATAAAAAGGCTGACAACACCTTGCACAAATACCTGAAATCAAACAATTTAGAAAAATCAAAAGTTCATAAATTATGAATGATCAGTATGTCAAAATATAATAATTTAATATAACTATGCTTATAATAATTACTCACATCCAATGGTAATCCATCAAATTCTTGTTCTGTAATTCGTAGATAAGACCGATCTGTTAATTAATGAGAAATATATTAGCTATTAAAAATAAATTTGATAATACTATTTGGCAAGTGATATATTTAATAAAAATTTTGAATTATATTTAACAGTAATCTAGTCATTATTCATAAATCATTAAAATTAAACAAGATTAAAATTTAAAATACAAGAGCTATGAATCAAAAAAGTTCAATCATTTTACAAAAGGTTCTATAAATTTATAAGAAAACCAATGTATTTTATGGTAAAGTACTAAACAAATTTTAATGATAAAAAAAATGTCTGACAAAAAAAATTAAACGAATTACCCATTGAAAAAATCTAAAAGTATAATAATTAAGTCTTCTATGAGTCATATATATTGGATTTGAAAAAATAGTTATAACAGAAAATAATTAATTTACACGTTATAATGACTATCATGGATATAAATTTAGTTTTTTCTTAAACTTAAATAAGTTAAAAAGGAAAAAAATCTGAATTTTACACCTCTCATTTATTACTATTAAACATTATTTAGTGTATATAAAATAAATATATTCACAACAGATAAAATATAAAAATGATACTGAAGTTATAGCAAAAAGCTGACGACATCGATTTCTCTATTATTTAATAATCTAATTAAAAATATATAAATTTATAGCTAAATATTTAATGTGCTGATAGAAATACTATTATCTCGAGAACTATCAGTAGTTGGTTTGTTTTAAAAAATTTCTTTTTTATTAACCGTAATTCTACGTTGAATATTTGTGAATAATGTGTACAGTAAAACAAAAATGTTATAAAAGTCAATTCTAGAGTTATAATAATTATAACTCATAATTATTCTGCAATTCACTTTGTGAATAATTGAAACCTTGACAGTAATCAGTATTAATTTAACTAATAAATTTATTATTTTTTATTTTACATCTTATACTGCAATTATTTTAATTTATATGCATAGATCAACGATTAAAAATGTTTAATTAAAAAAAATAGTTAAATAAAATATAAACTTGAGATAATTTTTATAAATTCCAATTAAATACTTTATAATAAATATAGAAATACATTACAATTGTAATAAAAATTATAATTTGACAATGTATATTATAATATGGGAAAAAATATGTTTTATTTTGAAGGCTCAAAGAAACTAAAATATCAATTATTAGACAAATATTTATTGTAGTAATATAATATAAACATTTTCATAGTAACACATATTACACAAACGTAACGTATATACTTAGATCAAAATATGTTTTATACATGTGTGAGTATAGGTATCTATCAAACATTCATAAATTTCAGTATAGGTTTCTATCAAACATTCATACGCGATTTAATAGAAAATAAAAAGTAAACTTACGTTGAGCCGCAGAATAAGCTGCATGTAATAATGACAGTATACCGAGAATGAAAATTTGTCGGTAAAAGTTAAACATGTTGGTATTTAATAATAATAGAAAGATGATCAATTTTAAATCGAAATTTTAATACAAATCCATATAATAAAACTATAACGTTATGATCTTTCAACTAGTTTGTACCCGATTCTTTCGGATCGAGTCACATTTAAGCCGTTTACGACATAAACTAGAATAATCGTCTTATCTGTTATCACTCAAATACTAAATTCGGGCTAACCCATTGGTTTCCAAAGTATATTCAAACCATAATTGATTAATATTTAATTTATATGATCATTTCGGCATTAATTATTAACTGGCGAGAAAACGGGAATAATTAATTGATATTTTGATGTTTTATTCTTCAAAACATAAGCTTACAATTTAAAATAGTATGACATGGTCCTAATAATACAACATATCCATTAAATGTAGGTATATTAGACATTTTAAATATCCATTTTATGACCACTACTTTTTTGACATAGGATATCTATTAGATATTCATTGAAAGTACCTAACTGCTAGATAAGCTACGATGGATATTTATGGATATTCATTAGATATAGATATTTTATAATTAATGGACTTCGTATTATGGATGTTATTGTAGGATTACTATACGTCCCGGTTTGGTCGGGACAGTATAGATTTCGAGTATGGTGTCCTGGTGTGCCGATGATGTGTTTTAGGACAGCTAATTGTTCCGAAATGACACTTTAATAACGTATGTGTGTATTTTATTTAACTCTAGTTTGAAAAACCATATATTATACAATATAATATGTATTATATAATTTATTATAACAGTATAATTTTCATGATAAAACAAATACTTGAATAATTGATTGACGAAATCTATTTTTAATTATTTTCTCGACTAAGTGACTATTATTTTTGTCATAATGTTCTTTGAATCGGTGACTTAGTGTTTCATTTCAACCTATTTTTCAAATTCATCTCATGGATCAGTAATTACTAACTTTACAAGCTGAAGGCGATTCTCACCTCTCGAAAACTCGTCAACTCTTCAACTCTCGAATGTTGTAGATAGCCACAGATATATTAATATATGTTTATATAACTGTCGATACAGAATGAGTGCGTGATCGTATAATATCTACAGTAATTTGTAAATATATACGTAATATATTACTCGTGTAATATAATGTAATAAATCACAATGTTCATTTCAAATATGATTTCCTAGTAAAAATCCATGGCAATGGATAATCGTAATTAGTTTCATAATATTAGATTGCGATAGGTCGATAACGATTCGAGTGAACAATGAAATATGAACTATGGATTTGCTAGTCAACCTGAGACTCCGAATTCCGAGATTCGAGAATTGACATTCGAGATTTAATTCAGATTCAAACGAAAGAGTTGTACATAGAAAAAACCGCTTGCCGATGGGTCGACGCGCAAAGGCCGTATTATACGGCTCAATCTGTTTCCAGCAAATTGTTTTATTAGATTAAATTTGGTTCAAATTTTAAATTAATCAATATTTATTGATGCATTGATGCATTGATGCATTATATAATAATTGATAAATTTTATCTGTGAAATAATGAAAAATGATTGCTTACATTTTCCAGTCATCAAAAAAAATTGTCTCTTCGAAGCTTGTAATGAAAATATCTGTAAATTTTTTCTTATATGACCGTGATAGGGGAGGTAGGTGGTCAAATTGAACTTAGTCATACCCAACTCAGAAGTATGCGCACGCTTATAACTACCATTTAACTTCATAAAATCATAATAATTTTAGTATTTAAATCGTATAAGTACCTACCGATATATTTATGAATTACGATTTACGATTTACGATTCATGATAACAATAATAATAATAATATGTAAAATAAAAAGTATGGTTTCTTCGTTTTAGAAATATTTTCTTGAAAATATATTTGATTGAAAAAAATTTAGTTATACATCGATATTATAAAGACCGAACATTTCTTACTTTTAATATTATAAATTCACATAAGCTCATTTGTAGTATTATTTTTAACATATTTTTAACATGTTTTTGTAACATAGGAAATATTATTAATATTTGTTAATAATTGTTAGAATTCTATTAATTATTATAGGAATGTAATATAATAAATAAAAAAAAATTATAAATGTATTATTAAAAAATTAAAAAACTGGTAAAAACTTGAATAATACTTTCTTAATATAATGAAGATGGGTTAATTGACCACTTTCATATTTTGTCTTAAATAATCTGCGCTAAAGTACGTTTGTGTAGTCGTTTAAATAAAACCGGACATTGTTCATGTAGATTAAGACGGACTCAATTGGTATACACACTTATCAATTTTTTTTCGGGACGCAACTCGTGTGTAGTCGAATATGTTATGGATATTCGCAGTGGCGTAGCTATCATCGGGCAAAGCAGAGCAGTGCCCTGGGGCCTCTAGAGCTCAGGGGCCCTCAGAGCTCTTGGTAAATTTTAAAAATACATTGGTAAAATAATTGAAATAAAATTGAAAAAAGGTTGGATATTTTTAATATGATAATTGAATATTAGAAATTTAATATGAATATTGTATACCTATAAATACACACTATATGCAATGATCGGTGTTCAACTACGGAGCACGGTTTAAGATATTATGGTTGCCCGACGACCTATGATAAAATCGTTTTAAACCATGATTAAAGATAAACTTTAATCTTGTTTTAAACTGGCACGGTTTTTAACTAGAACAGCTGGAACATTGACCACTAGCGCTTGCAACGCATAGGCGTAAATTTGGCTTCTTTGAAGGGGGGGCTAAAATTATAAACATAGAACTGACCTGCGGGAGTGAACCCCCTACATACCTGTTTATTTTACAGTAAATATTATTATATATAAATTCTATAAAAACTTCAAAATAATTTATTTAACAAACCATACAAATATTACAAATTGATTAATTTATAACATTTTTTATATCAATTTAATATATAAAAAAAAAATATCATAAAATATTATCCCTATATTTAATTTGTAATGATCAATGAAGTAAGTACTCAGTTCAAAATCTAGATTGAAAAAGTTATCAATAGATGTTGCCATTTCTAAACTTTCAGTCGAGAATCGTTTTTTCATATTCTCAATTATACAATCCAATTTAGGGAAATAAGCGTGATATCTGAAATAATCTTCTTTACTTTCTTCTAATTCCTCGGGTGTGTTGTATTTAGCACTAGTAGTAGTACTCAAAACAAAACGTGACAAACTATTTGGCTGTAACCTTTTTCTTTTATAACCTTTATTACAATTTAAAATTAATAAAAAAGAACCGGATGGGCCTCGCTCTGCTGTACACTTGGGGGTGGAGTGCGACTCTTCATAGGATAGGTCATTATAATGGATTTGTTAAATTTGAATTCAATGATAGGTATCATTGTATACGAAAAACGATTCTGAACGGAGATGATATGTTAGTCTAGAATATAATACATTGTTATTTATAAATATTGTAATAAGTATATTTTATTTTGAAACGAAAAATTTAGAAAAATTGTCTATAAATAAGTCAAAATATGTCAAAATACTTTGAAAACTTAACCATGTATAGAAAACGTCAATATAAAGATATGGTGAAAATTTCAAGTTGTTGCGATTTTTCGTTTTTCAGTTAGAGCATTTTAAAAAAAACCGATATCTTTGTCAGTCTAGAATATTATACATTATATTATATTTTACATGTAATTTTATGTCAATATTCACTGTTCAAACGCTTATAAAAAAAATTGTGCCTATGGATTTTAATAATTTTTGAATGACTTTAAGAACTACTTCTGTGGAATCTTCTATTAAATTTTCAAGTATTTTGTACGCGCCAAATTTTTTTTATCACCGATTATAAAAAAAAAATGTAAAAAAATCGAATATTTTAAATGCCTATAAGTGGCTTAAAAATCAATATAATATTTTGAAAAAAATATGACATAAAGGAAATACCAATCTTAACAGCTGGTAGAAATTTAAAAAATCTGCGACTTATACTTTTTGAACTATAACAAATATTAAAAATCGTTTGAGAATAAATCGCTATTTTATGCAATTTCGTAAATATTTATATTTCAAACAGCCATAAAATTTTTTCCTCTAAATCCGGTAAAAATTTTTTTAAATATTTTTGAAGAGTAGCTTATAGATAACCTAGTGTTAAAATTTTGAACCTTAAGTATGAACAGAAAAAATTTTATGAATTTTTATCTACAAAATAACTTGCAAATTATCGTGATTTTTACATATTTCGTATAAATTGGAACTTTAAGCACTTATAAAAAAAAATTGTGACTTACGATTTTAGATTTTTTTTTATCAGTTAAGGAACAACTTATAAGAAACCTTGTATTAAATTTTCAAAATTTTCTGGCCGGCCAAAAAAATTTTATCGTTATTTAAAAAAAAAATACTTAAAAAAATTTCAATTGTCTAAAAATTGCTCAATAAAAGTCAAAATACTTTGAAAATTTAATGGTGTATAGAGAACGCTAATCTAAACATTTGATGAAAATTTCAAGTATTTACATCGATTAGTTTTTGAGTTATAGCAAAATAAAAAATTTGATTATGTCGAAAACTGGTTTTGCGTAAAAACTCCCATTTTTCCCAAAATTTTTTAGGGTTTTTCCCGTCGCATTTAAAAAATATTGAAAATTTTTTACTTTTGACACCCTAAAGTACCAAATAGATTCACTTTCCTTTCAGAAAAGTTGCTACATAAGGCAATTGACGCATTTTTACTGCCCCAAATCGTGTCGACAGACACAAAAAAAAAAATAAATAAATAAAAAAAAAAAAAAAAACACACATCATTGTAAAATCAATACATTCTTCACTGCATTCAGAATCTAAAATGTAGGAGATCTACAAAAAATGTTGGGAGGGCTAAGCCCCCCAATTTACGCCTATGTTGCAACGTGATGTGTACCGATATAGAAGCAGAATTTACGAGCTTATTATTTTTTTCCCGGGCTTTACTAGTATTAAATATTTTCCTAATATTGCCACAGACTATATGAAATTTTCTGTAATATTACTCTCATACTCATAGATATCTATAAAAACCACGATTTGAATCCTGATAAATACTTCAATATCTATCTATTATCGTAGTCCATAGCTCTATCATCTGTGATATATACAAATGTACATCCGTAGAAGATAAAACAATAATTATTCATAACATTTTAAAATTGTATGCTTAATTGTATTACAATTGTGTAACTGTGCTAAAAATTAAAATGCTGTGCTGTATACCTAATTGTCCTTCACATGACAAATATGTAAAGATAAATTCTTTCAAAGGTATTTCCTTAACTAATAATTCTCGTGTTTTTCGTAACTATTTTACTACTCATGATGTAATAGACACATAGGTATCTGGAAATTGAATAAATAAATACATGGTTAGTACCTTTACTTATAGATATATAATGTATTTATGAACTATTCAACTATAGGTAAAACATAACATATAAATATATTTGTAGGTGTGTCTAAAAAAACCTAGACTTAGAGATGGAGATATACCGGTGAATTTATAATATATTATATTGTTAACAATTTTAGTAAGAATTTATAGTTAAATAACTTATTAACACCATAATAGACTTTTTTCCATAATAGACTTTTTCAAAAATTTAACTTTACTCATTATGAATAGTTAAATAATAATATAACAACATAAACTATAAGAATGTTTGTACCTAGTACCTAACTTTTTTGAGTATCAATTAATTATCTGTTTATTATTTTAATTAATGTTTTGGTTTTATATTTTAAAAAACATATAAAGTTTAATGTGGTTTTTCCTATGGATAGAATTATGGGGCCTAATTTATTTACTGCCCCAGGGCCCTTTCCAATCTTGTTACGCCACTGGATATTCATTACATATTACAATTATTGGACGAATGATAGTCAACTATATCTAATGGATATTATAATTCAATCGTCTCTGATGTCTAATTGATATCCATTATCCAAGTGGATATCGATAAACTAATAAAAAAGCGATCTATTGGATATCTATTATATGTATAATACATAATATTGTATATTATACAGAAATATCTAATAGCAATGGCGGATTTTTAAAATTTTTCTGGGGGGGGGTCCTAAAAAATAATATGTATTTCAATTTATTAAGTATTTAATCCGATTTATCGAACGACGACGACGTGACAAAAATAACTAAAAGTTAAACCCAAGTTATTTATACAAAGTATATATTTTTTTTTATAATAGAAACATTAAAAACCCATAATATAAAATTAATATTCTCTTTCTCGGTACCTACGTATCAACTTATTTATGACTTTTAAATTTTTTCTGGGGGTCGAGATTCGGGACACCCTCCCTGTAAATACGCCACTGTCTAATAGATGTTATGGTAATCTAAAAATCATATCTATTATATATCCATTAGTTGTACATACTTGTGTTTTGAGGGGAAGGATTTAAACTTATGTTAGTATACTTATCGAGTAAGATACCCAATCCTAGTTTTAAATTTGTTGGTTTACAAAAAATATACATTTCAGTAAATGATGGATTAATATAGTGTTTGGATAGGATAATCGATAATATAAATAATATATAAATAATTATAATTTTTAGTAATATATTATAAATTTAACAGGTAAAGTCATTCACACTCTATTAATGCCTTGAAGCAATTAATAACTTATAGTTATCATTCAAAAATAATATTAAGTATTAACTTAGCTATTAGAAAATTACAATATATATAATAACAATATAGTATTATTATAATAAGTTGGTTAGGTATTAGTTATATCACACAACAGTTGTTTATGGTTGAAGTACAGGTCTAAATATCTTTTGTTATCTGGGTAAATTAACTTATAGCAGAAAGTCTCGAAAACAATATTGTATATTAGAAAACATACAATTTTAGAAAATAATTTGAATAGAGAAAGAATTTTTTTGCATTTATGTTCACATTTATTAGAGATACGTGAACGTCAGTCGTTTATTTATTTTTACTATTTGTTGTTAAGTTATTAGTTTTTTTTTAACTAGTTAGAATTAAATTTATCAATGAACTAATATATTATATGAACACAAAATAAGTTTACAGAATGCATTTTTTTTTAAAAATTTGATTCTAGGATCAATGATATTGTTTTATATTTGAACCTACTAATAACGATTTATGACAAACACTCAAATTCAGCTTTGACGGTGGCTTATAAATAACGTTAACAAAAATGTGATTGTAATAAGTAATAAAATGACACTTGCATATATTGATATTTCATAATTGTTTCAAAATATTCCTATTTAATTTCTATTTTTGCAATTTCAAGATAACTTATCAATTTTAAAATATTGAAGTGATAATCAAATAGTATTATCATAAATATCGTGTACTTACAAGTTAATAAATGATAATACTGTATACAAATAATTTCGGCTTGTATAAACATTAGTTTTTAGTTTAGTTGACGTGTTTAAAAATTTAAATAAAAAAATATATTTGAAAACTAATTTATTTGAAAAAATGTCGTCGAAGAAAAGTTTTTTTTGTATGAATACATTAAAACAATTTGATGCATTTGCCAAACCATTAGAAGAAGTTCAAATTAAAACTGTATGGGGTGGAATTGGTAAAATATAATTATGCTATATTTTATAAGATGTTGATTTTATCTGCTTCGTAATAATTATTGTTACACATTTTTTTAAAATTTTTTTATTTAGTGCTTTGATTTCAGTTTTACAGCTGTAGAAGAATATTAAACATCTTAAGTACTTACATAATGCTTTTGTGAATTATATTTGTTTATATTTATATTTTAAATTGTTATGAATTTAAGTTACATTTAACTATAATTAGTTTTTATTTATTTTATTTAAAAATAATATTTCATAAACTATGCATCCAATATTTTATAAGATATCTTTATTTTGATGGTGTGAATATTTCTGAAAAATCTATACTTTATTAGAGATTTTATTATTTTTCAGTTAAAAATTTTGTAAAATTGTACATTCATCATAAAATTAAGTCGTTTATTAAAAATTGTCTGGTTTAATTAGTAAATATTAGGTATATGCATAGACTGAATCTATTAAGTTACCACTATTATATTTTATGTGTTTAATTTGTTCCATATAGGTACCTGTTATTACAAATTTAATTTAAAGTAATTGAGATAATTAATTGTTTGATTATGGTGAATAAATTGTATTTTATTAACTGAAATGTTATTAAATTATTGAAAATATTAAAGTTATTAGGCTTTGTGGTAGTTTTTTGATTAGACTCAAAGTATTCTTTATTCATATTAACATTTTTTCTGTAGAAATAAAAGCATTACTATGTTGGACATTTGACATCTCATTTAATTGTTATTACTTTTGTTTTTATATCTATCTGTTAACTAACCTTAATGTGTTAAATTAATTATAATTGAATTTTTTGTTCTTGCAGTTTCTTTGGTTTGTTTTTTAACCATTGTATTTTTAATGATATCAAATTTAGTAGAGTATCTTGATAATACTCCTACTGAAGAACTCTTTGTGGATACATCACGAAACAAAAAATTACAAATTAATTTTGATATTATTGTTCCTAAAATTTCATGTGATTGTATGTTTAATATATTTATATTTTCTATAATAGAAGACATTTTTGTTAATAAAACAAAAAACATTTAGTTTTGGTTTTAGATGCCGTTGATAATTCAGGTGAAACACATCTACAGGTCGATCATAATATTTATAAAAGAAGATTAAGTTTGGATGGACAGCATATTAGCGATCCTGAAAAATCTGATGGTAAATTACAATTTATTACAGAATAAGAAATTGCTGTTTTATTGGTATCATGAAATATAAGATAATATATTTTATCTTAAGTGTGAATTATAGTTATAATATCAGTTTTAATTGGTTTATATAATTTGATACTTTTTTCAATATATACAATATTATAATGGAGTATTGGAAAGCAAAATTTTTACTGTTCAGTATTTTTTATAGAAATATTAGCGAAAGCCTTGGAAAATTTAAATAAATGACCTTATAAAATGAAACAGCAAATTTTTATGCTGAAAAGTATTTTTAATTTACAACTATCTATGCATTAAAGATATTGTACACCATATGTGTAAGTGGACTCAAGTCTTAGAGGTAGCATGAGAATTATCCACTTAGTCTTCTAGGTTTTCCTTGAAATTCAGCTCATAATCTCTAATGTTGTGATACATATATATATATATATATATATATATATTTTGGATACATCAAACACTAAATTTATTTTGATATCAGTTATTGATGATTACATCTTACAGTTAGAAATTATATTTTCCCATAAATTAATTAGATACTAATTTACAAGTATAAATAGTATAAATAATAAAAACACAACTGTTTACCATAAATAAATTTATTTTTAAATATTTTTTTCAACTTGTGAATATTATTTATGAAACTATAATTGTTTGGAGGTATAATGTACAGAGATCTATTATTCAATAACTGATAGTTACTGCATCTTAAAAAAAAAAAGGTCCAGGCCAGCATAAGCATATGTTAATAACAGTAATATGTTCTAAATATCTTTTATTTTATTGGTAAATTGATAAAACAGTTTAACATATTAATATAAACCTTTGTGAAATAAAAAATATAAATTGTATGTATAATTTAATTGGGTAAATACATTAAAAAATATTCTATTCATAGTAACTTATTATAATCATTAATAATTTTTGTTTAGATGTTGGCAATAAAAAAATGAATAACGTAAGTATATATTTTTTATGTAATTACCTAAAAGTTATGAAGATTTAATAATTTTATCATTGATTACCAAATTCAATTTTATATAATCTAAGGATCACAGTAAAATAATATTATATAAAGCACTATATTTCTAATATACATAAATATAGATTTATAAATATACTTAGGTATATATTTAAATTTTTTAAGATTATTTAAAATTAGGTTGATAATAATAAAAGTTAATTATACAAAAAATGATTGTAATAAATTAACTGAACATATTCAAAAACTTGAAAATTGAACTTTTTTCAGTTAAAAACAATATTAATTTTTAAGTAATAATTTAGTTATAGCTATGTTTGTCAATTGATTTTCATTAACATTATTAATAATAACAATTATTCAATGAAAAAAGTATAAAATGAAAAAGTTAGATTTTTTTTTAATATATCTTCAACTTAAATATGTTGTTGTCTTAGGTACTAATTCCTAAATGTTGTAAGCATTGTATTATTTTTTGTTTATTAAATAAAATTATTTAATTATTCATCTAGTCAACTACATTAGTAATAAATGAATCAAACCAAGCTAATAATACTGAAGAAAAAGGTCCTTGTGGAAGTTGTTATGGGGCTGAAAGTCCAAGCACTCCGTAAGTACAATCTAGATATTTAGTCTATATTTAGAAAATTAATATATTTAATAACTATTCCCCTATACGTTTTAAACAATTAAACTTAAATATTATTTTGTTTGTAATAAAGCTATTTAATAAATATTTATCAATCACAAAATATTATTAAATATAAAAATAATTTTTAAAAATTATAAAATATTTTAAGATTTGTCAACAAAAATACAAGATAAAAATAAAACTTATAATATGTAATATAATTATAATTATAAGTGAAAATATTTATGACCTGTTAGGATTTATAAATCAGATATCATCAGATATAAAAACAAAATTAAAAAAAAATTAAAATTAAAATTTCTTACATCTTCACAAAAGAAAAGAAAATTATGGTGGAAGAATAAAGTTTTAAAAAAAATTACAATTTTTCAAAATTAAAAAAAAATAACAAATAATTAGTATTGTTTTAGAAGTTTATTGGTTATGAATGATTATAAAAAAAAATGTTGGATGAAAATAATATTTTTAAAATCTGTACATTTATATTATTAAATGAAACTTTCTTGACTACTAACTTAGTTGTTTATTCATCCAATATATAAATATAGTTTTTGTAATTACTAAGTTTTCATTAATATCAAAACCTATAGTATGGTTATTTTTTAAAAATACATCTGTTAAACATAACAATTTTATTTAAAAAATGTGTTCTTTGTTTTCAGTTTTGAAATTACTATTAGTTTAGTAAAATGTATTACCACTAATATTATATTGGAGATCTTAATTTTATAATTTATTTCTTTTATTAAATTATTATAAGATCTAAAATCCAACTTTATATTATTTACCTTATAATTTAGAAAATTTAGAAAATTTACTAGATGAATTATTGTTATGATATTTCATCCTACAATAATTAACAATAATAGTTAACGGGTTTTGTTTTACATATTTATAATGTTTTTTAAGAAAGTTAAGAAGTTAAATTTTGTTTTATTCTTACTAATAGGTTACTATGATTAATATTTTAAGAATATTTACCACGAAATTATTTTGTTTTTGCTTTTATCCTTTAAATATTTATTATTTAGTTGTTGCAATACATGCGATGATGTTAAAAGAGCTTATAAAATGAAAAATTGGGATTTACATCCTTATAGTATTGAACAATGTAAGAACCAATCTTCTCAAAATGATATGTATGACAAGGCATTTAAAGAAGGTTGTCAAATATTTGGCACCCTTCAAGTAAACAGGGTAAGTATTATAGTTTTCTTAAAATAAAGAAGAAGTAATTTAAATTTTGATCTTATTTATATTTTTTATTTATAATTTTTTATTGAACTTAAGCTTCTACACCAAAAGCAATTAACTTTTTTGATGAATATTTAGATTATTTTACAACATGTCTGATATTTACAGTATGGCAACTTATGATTAATTATTATTATTAACACTGTATGTATTTAAATACTTCTGTGCTCTTAAAAAATGCAATGATGCTTTTGGACTTGCATTCGGAACCAATTGTTTTTAAGAGATTCTCAGCTATTGTGTGTTCTTTTCTTTTTTCTTTGTTTGCTTTGCATTCATCATTATTTATATTTTATTGTAAAGGAATATAATTTTGCTAAAAATAGTCATTGACAATTAAATACAAAAAAATAATTTTTATTTATATTACTAACTTAGTATTTTATGTTTTTTTAGGTTAGTGGAAGTTTTCATATTGCTCCAGGGACAAGTTTTTCTTTTAATCATATGCATGGTAATTAGAAAAAGATATAAACTTTTATTTACTAGATATTAAATGCAATTATATAACAGTTTTGATTTAATTTATTACTATAAATTGATATCTAATCATTGATAAAATTATCTAAGAATTTGTACAATATATATAGTAAAAAGTATTTAATTAAAAGTTAATGCTATAACACAACAATATTAAAAAATAAAAAAAATGTTGTTTTTATTTTAATCTGTTCACAATGTATATTTATACCAAAACATTTAATGATGATTGATTATAACTTATATATTATAACTTCTGTTTTTTTTTTACTACTACATCATTGAAAAAACGTGTTATTTATTATTGACATTAGATATGTAATTCTTATAATTTTATAAAAATGTATTATACATTTGTTAGGAATGGTTTTTTGGATGACATAATTTATTATTGTTTTCAAATTTCTTATGTACCTACCAATATTTGAAATTAGTATTTTGTTGCTTTTTAATGTTTTAGTTCACGATGTGCATCCATTTTCGTCATCTTCATTTAATGTAAGTCATATTATACGGCATTTATCATTTGGACAGAAATTGGAATCAGTTTCCAGTTATGGTGATAATCCTTTAGATTCAACTGAATCCTTTGCTGAAGAAGGTAAGTTGTATATTTGTTTTTATTAATTATTTATAACCATCGGTTTATCTTTTAATTAGGTTCATACATTAATTTTATAAGTTGTTATAAATATTTTTACTTATATATACAGGGTGTTTCACGATGAACTGACAAATGCAATAACTTTTGTTCTATTCAACATTTTCAACTTTTTTTTTTAATTGTCAATTTTCGTCTGCCCTACATTCAAAATATTTTTCAATTTTTTTCCTTACATGTATGCAAAATTAAAAAATTAAAATTTGTTTTATTTAATATTAAAAAAATTCAAGATAGCCATTTTGTAAATCCGATTTTTAGAAAAATGTTGGCGGATCCAGGGCTTAGTTTTGCAGGGGGCAAAAGTTCCATATCATTTACAACATATACACAATTTCTTATAAATTTATATTTTATAGTACATTTTACAAAACAAAGTCTAAACGTCGCTGTTTTTTATTGGTGAAGCGGTCGATGACAGATTGAATTAATTTTTTTACATTTACTTCCCTATGCACATGCAATAAACAGAGACTGGTTAAGCGAGTTTCACCCATCCTAAATCGCAACCATGTTTTCATTCTGCGTGTGAAGAAAAGCTTCTTTCAGCTGATGCTATTCCAACAGACATTGTAGATAACATTTGTTAATAACACATTAGCTATTAAGACGTGCGAGCGTCCGACGTAGATTCTAAAGCTGGTTTCACACGGGGCGATTTAATCGCGGCGGTTAATCGCCTAAAATTAAACAAATATGTTAATATGGATGTGTTCACACGGGAAAAACCGGGCGACCGAAAATCGCGTTCAACCGCCTTCGATCGCTGGTGTTTAATTTTTCCGCGGTCAGAACACAGAATAGACTTAATCAGAATGGAAACTCTTGGCCGCCCAAATTTTAGTCCGCCATATTGAAAGTGCTCAACAGTTTGGCCGATAAAACGAAAATGTTTTTCTATTATATTTGTATTATTTAGATACACTGTTTATCCACATTTTTGTCAACAAATCATAAAATTTAATGTTTTGTTTTGTAAAAAAAACTAAAAAATGTAACGGCCCTAGGTTTGTTGGTAAACATCACTGGTCCACTAAAGACGTATTTTGTTTACTGATTTTTTTCACTGTTTCCACGAGGTTTTATACTAATTTTTACGATTTTTGGGAAAACTTGTTATTATTATTTGCTTGTGTTAAAAATGTGTAAAATCCTTTTCCTAAATGATATATTATAATTAGTAAATATGTATCACAGAATAGATTTAATTTATTCTGTTTATGTATGATTATTTACATTATACAGTAGACGCCGCTTATAAGACTCACTGATATAAGGTTTAGTCGCTTATTAGACTCAAAATCGTCTGGAACGGTCCGGACGTATCCAAATAAATTTAAAAAAAAATCGGTTATAAGATTCAAATTTCGTAAAATAAATAGTAGAAAATAAACTTTTTTGGTTATAATTTAGAAATAAATTGGTATTGAAAAATTAAATAATATTCGTGTTGATTATTTCTAGTTTCTGTTGGTACCTTATAACGTATAATCATTTTTATCGCAGAATTCATCGGAATATTAGAACAAAATAAAAAACAAACAAAAATTACAAATTTTTTTCAAAAATAATTTTGATTTGTAATACATATTTGCCTATTATAATTTTAGTTTTAGATTCTGAACGGAGTGATGGAATCTATTGGTTTTACAATGATGTGTGTGTTTTTTTTTATTTTTGTGTCTGACGACACCTTTTTTGGCAGTAAAAATGCTTCTATTTGCTGAAACAGTAACTTTTCTGAAAGGAAAGTGAATGTAGATGGTACTATGGCAAATCAAAAATCCAACTTTTTCAATACTTTTTAAAAAAATCAAAAAAAACGAATAAAATTACGGGAAATTTTACGCAAAATCACGTTTTTACAAATTACATTTTTTTTAAAATGCTCTAACTCAAAAACGAAAAACCGCAACAACTTGAAATTTTCACAAAATCTTTATATTGACGTTCTCTATACATCGTAAAGTTTTCAAAAAATGTTGACATATTTTGACTTATTTATAGACAATTTAAATTTTCGATTTTTGTAAAATTCATAAAATTTTTTCTGTTCATACTTAAGGTTCAAAATTTTAACACTAGGTTATCTATAAGCTACTCTTCAAAAATCTTTAAAAAAATTTCTACCGGACTTAGAGGAAAAAATTTTATGACTGTTTGAAATTTAAATATTTACGAAATTGCATAAAATAGCGATTTATTCTCCAACGATTTTAAATATTTGTTATAATTCAAAAAGTATAAGTCGCAGATTTTTGAAATTTTTATCAGCTGTTAAGATTGGCATTTTCTTTATGTCATATTTTTTTCAAAATATTATATTGATTTTTAAGCCACTTATTTTAAAATCGGTAAAAAATTTGGCTCGTACAAAATAATTAAAAATTTAATAGAAGATTTCACAGAAGTAGTTCTTATTGTCATTCAAAAATTATTAAAATCCATAGGCACAATTTTTTTTTATAAGCGTTTGAACAGCGAATATTGACATAAAATTACATGTAAAATATAATATAATGTATAATATTCTAGACTTACAAACTATGTCGCTGTATACAACTGCCAACCCATTCTAATTGAAAAATATATTTATCGTTTCAAAATAAAATATACTTTTTACAATATTTATAAATAACAATGTATTATATCCTAGACAAACATATTAACTCCGTTCAGAATCGTTATTTGTATACAATGATATCTATCATTGCATTCAAATTTAACAAATCCATTGTAATAATGACTTATCCTATAAACGAGGTGCACTCCACCCCCAACTGTACAGCAGAGCGAGGCCCATCCGGTTCTTTATTTTATCGGGATTATTAAATTTATTCAATAATAAAGTATGTAATATGTATTATATGTTAATGTATTAAAATCAAAGTAAAATAAAATTTATAAATACGTAGGTAATTCATTTTTTTTTTTCCACTTCGCTTATAAGACTCACTTTGTGCTGGTCCCAAAGTGAGTCTTATGAGCCGCGTCTACTGTACAAGAAAAAGCTAACATTAAGCTTAGTATCAGAAAAAATAATGCATACCAGTGTATTTATTGTATTTCAAATATTTCATATTAAATTTTAGGTCTACACTGATGAGCACTTTCTATATGGCGGACCATATTTTTGGGCGGCCATAAGAGCTGGCGCAAATTGGACCCAGCCCATGTACACGCCACGCGCAGCACACGTGTGACCGAAACCCAGTCCAAGTACACGTCTTTAATAGTAACGCATATTGAACTCAGCCCACGCCCATGCCTTACCCATACCCATTACCCCTACATATACCAAAATCTCCATCATTTCTCCCAGTATAGCTCATAAGATGACAACAAGCCAGCAGCAACTTCTTCTCGATTAGAATCTGAATCTGAGGACGATGAAAGGTATATAGTTTCACACCTACTCGACAAAAAAAGAAAAAAAAGTAAAACGAATGAATATTTAAGAAAAAGAGAGAGTCGTGGAGAGTTCAAGTTATACAGTGAAGTTCTATATATTAATTATATTATATATATGAATTATAATCATATAATATTATATTATATATTAATCCAAATATAGGAACTCACGATCCACGAAACTGTGTTGCAAGCACAACTTGACCCACGCGAACACAGGTTGGAACTGTACTGGCCGTGGGATGGGTTTAATATGCGCCACCCCGTTTGAAACAACGTACTACAAAATAGTCCACGCGTGTGCTGTGCGTGGCGTGTGCATGGACTGGGTCCAATTTGCGCCGGGCTTAAGCACTGTGTATTTTTTTTATCAGTTTCCATTCTGATTTAGTATATTCTGTAGTCAGAAGCGGTTGATCACTAAAATTAGACTGCCTATTTCCAATGGTTCTGTTCAGACGACGCGTTTAAATCGCCGCGATTACATGCGTTCATTCAACAATTTACCATTCAAGTGTAAGCACTGCAATTATTTTGATTTGATTATAATAATATTGATTATAAAAATCATTATAATATTATATTAATTATTAATATATTTATATTATATTATTATATCCTATCAATAATTATAATTGGATTTGACAATGATGAATTTATTTTAAAAATTTCCGCTGAGGAAACATTTGGAATATAAGTAAGAAATTAATTAATACTTGTAATTATTTAACAAATAATTACTATTGTCAGTATGTAAGTATATTTTGTAGACAGCGATAATTCAGTTTTACATAATTGTATTAACATTAAAGCGAATCAGCTAATAACATACCAATGAATCGAATGACGAGATTGACATCCGATAATATTTAAAGAACTCATTAGGGTGTGATCGCAGGGTTAAAAAATTTACTTGAAACTGACCTTCGTTGATCCTTTTCATATTTAGTGGATGCATCCAATATTTTCTCTTGCTGATCAATTTTTGTTTTAACTGTCGTCTTTTATATAAACTATACACTATACAAATTGCTTCAACATCATCTAAGGTCTCCATTTAATAAAATTATGTAAAATAATGTATTTAAAGACGTGTTAAATACAACAGAGTAACAGACACAGTATTATAATTTACAAACCACGTTTTCTATACGACTAATGTTATAAGTTCAAACGACAATAAACACATTTCGAAATTGGCGGGTATTCGAAGGCGTTTTAATCACACGCGATCTCCTTGTGTGAATGCATACACGGGAGCGGTTTTAAATCGCTGCGATTTTTAACCACAACCGCGCGCGATTAAGGTACGTTTACACTCGTGCGCTTTCTGCTTCAATTTTCAATTCAACTTGCATTTCAACATTCAATTCCACTTTCACAAAACGCATGCCTTTATTGAAAGCTTCAGACGTATGCTTTTTTCTGTTTACACCAGCGACGTCAAAGTAGTCACCTTCCAGCATTTTAATAAAAATCATGTCGGATTCAAATCTACTTCTCGGTGTCATAGCGGCTTACTTAATTATTGCGAGTGCAAATAAAAAACTAAGGAGAAAGTGCTCATTGTTGGTTAAAAATTATTTAAAAAATAGAAATTTCCGAATTATAGATGATTTGCAATTAGACGAAGGTATTTTATTTAAAAAGTTTACACGAATGTCTAGAGCCAATTTTTACTCGATATTAAAAATAATTGAACCGCAAATAGTAAAACAAAACACTCGTTTTAGAGAGGCTGTTCCAGCTAAAATTAAGTTATTAATAACGCTAAGATATTTAGATACAGGAGATTCGTTTCCGTCTTTAATATACCTTTTTAAAGTCTCCAAATCATTTATATCGACTATGTTGCCCACGGTATTGAAAGCTATAATAAATGCTCTACAAAATTATATAAAGGTAAGTAAATATATTCATACAATTAAATTATGTTTAAGGTCAATGAATCGTGTTGTTTGATTTTGGTCTTCGGTTTTAGTCATTTTTAACAAATACACACAAAATATAAAATAATATCAGTACATACTAATACATTAATATAATATACTATATTTTAGTACAATACAAAACGCACGGCGTATTGAACAGATTCCCACTGAGCGCGGGAGACCTTGCGTCAAAGCGTGCGTCACTAAAATGTCGCCGTTTAACTCGAAAAGGCATGCGCTATTGCAAGCTTTTTCGTTCAACTTACGGTGCGTTATGATGCATGCGTCTAACGCAAGAAAAAGCGCATGAGTGTAAACATACCTTTAAATCTCCCCGTGTGAAACCAGCTTAAGTGAGTAAAGATTGTCATACGTCGCGCGTCGCGCGTCGATTTATAAATAGTATATTTACGTAATTGATTTTATCGTATTTATTGAACGTTCGTGTCGACAGTTCAGTCGATATTCACCAGAACTATGATAAAGAAACTTAATAATTAATGTACTATTATTAGACTGACGAGAAATTTTCAGAATTGTAAATTTACGATGTACCTAACTGTAACTGTAATTCAAGTAATATGAATATCTATGATGACATAAAATATAAGGCAATTTGGGCGTTTAGGGGGGATTGCCCCCCTTGAATCCGCCACTGGGCGTCAAAAACTTTTACTAAAGTTAAGTCAATAATTTTTAAACAATTTTTAAAGTTTGTTTAAATTCTAATTTATTTCTTGTTTATCAGTGTTATAGCGATTATCGATTATTTTTTCCCAAGAAATAATTTGTTCTATCTATAACCGTTCATATTATTAAACTACGTTAGTATCATCATTTTTGATTATTCATGATAACGATAATCGCTATAAAGGTAGGTACACACGTAGAGGAAATCCTCAAGTCCAAATCCTCAAGGAAAAGCATTGCCACCACACGCCCGGGAATTACTTGAGGATTTTGTCATTTTCAATGTAACTACTACCATAGTGTGTACGTAGTGTGTAGTGTGTACTTAATCGCGTAATGTAATTTATTTTTCGTGGCCACATTATTAAGTACTCTAGTTTAAATAATATAATATATCTGTACATCATAAATAAAAATGGAGAAGTTAGATGACAATATCATGGCAGCTATTGGTTGCTTGGTAGCAGTGAATTGTTTGAAAACTCGCTAGGTACACACGAAGAGGAAATGATAAACTTTAAATGTTTGTAAACGTTTGCTTGCCGGTTAAAACAAAATAATAAGTGAAAAATGAATAGTGATTTCGCATAAATCCTCAAGACAGACCTCACATTGCCTCTCCACACGTGTAAATTTGAACTGTACAGTTTGGCCTGCACAGTTTTTCCTTCTTGGCCTTATTGAAATTCGAAGAGGATTTTCGGACTGCTCAAGCTGACATAGGCCTTAAGGCCGATCCTACACACGTGAAGGGAATCCTCAAGGACTGGACTGCGCAGTCCAAACCTTGAGGATTTCCTCTACGTGTGTACCTACCTTAACACTGATAAACAAGAAATAAATTAGAATTTAAACAAACTTTAAAAATTATTGGCTTAACCCTAGTAAAAGTTTTTGACGCCAATATTTTTTTAAAAATCGGATTTTCAAAATGGCTATGTTGATTTTTTTAAATATTAAATAGAACAAATTTTAATTTTTTAATTTTGCATACATGTTAGAAAAAAAATTGAAAAATATTTTGAATGTAGCGCAGATGACAATTGACAATTAAAAAAAAAAAATAGTTGAAAATGTTCAACAGAACAAAAGTTTATTGTATTTGTCAGTTCATCGTGAAACACCTTGTATATATATTATATCAGTGGTTCTTAATCTTTTTTTGGAATGATGGAACGCTTAACATTTTATAAGATTTTCGAGGAACACAGCCATAAAATAAAACAATATTCATGTATAATTTTAAATTTTAATTTATTATAGTGCACAAAACAAACAAAACCTAAAATGATTCTATTCAGTTATATACGTCTTATACTTTTGTTGTTTAGAAGTCAAAATGTTGAGGCAATGAAACTAAAAATTTAGTTTTTGTGTTTTTTTTTCACAGATTTTAAAATGTTAGTGAAACACTTATATTAAGTTTACGAAACACCGGTTAAGAACCACTGATATACAGTTGAATCCGCTTAATCAGGGGTACCACTTAAAGGGGCAACCACTTTATGGGTACAAATAGGTAGAGTATCAAATGAAAGTATTAATTTTAGGCAATTTTACATTATATTACATTATTATATGTATTAAACATACAATATTTTTCTTGTCAGAACTGTAATTATCTATGTAAATATCGATGTTTCTATCAGATTTTATACTATAGTTTTATATTTAATTAATTATAATTACCTATATAATTTATTTATGCTAAAAATTGCTTTATCTCCTATTACCACATACTCCGTGAAGATAATTGAGTTAACTAGCTTGCAATATTACTATTGTGCAATATTACTTTATTGTTAATATATATAATAATTTTTGATATCATAATACGAGTATGTATTAAAAATAATTTTTAAACAAAGTATAAATCAAGTATGTATGTTTCTTATAATAAAATTATAATAATGCACTTTAATAATTTTTTAATTTTTTTTAAAAAAATTGTTTATTGGGACAGTCGGTAATAGGGATAGATTAATCACCGTTCTATGTGTCCCTATTAAGCGAATTTGACTGTATATATATATATATATATGTGTGTGTGTGTGTGTGTATTAGCTCATATTTTTCATTAAAAAATTCCTATTATACATTTTTTAATGTACAATGATATGATACAGAGTTCTTTTACACGACTTCCATATGATTATAATTTTTAATACAATATCAGTAATAATTTTTAGTTTATAGTTCTTTTATTAACCAAATTGCACATTATAATTAGGTAACTATCAATCTGTTATTATTTTTTAAACTGAAAATATACTTATGTCTAGTATAAATCTGAAAACTATTTACGAATTATTTATTTAAATGTGGGTTATATAATTTAAAATGAAATAGATACATTTAAGTTCTCATTAACTGCCTTGCTTATACTGGCTTCCTGAAAAACACCTTCATAGAAATCTTTTTTGTCAGTATTTAGTAAGTACACACTTCTAATTTCGGATTACACACTTTGTGTTGGTGTTCATTAAAAAATAAGGGATGGTGTGTGTGTGTGTGTGTGTGTATATATATATATATATATATATATATATATATAAGTGTATATAATAATGTAGTATATAATAATATATCACAATAATAATAATAAATAATACCAAAGTATATAGTATACTTTTAATTTAAATTTGTAAAATAAACATAATTAAGTCATTACACATTTTATAAAAAAAATTACTTTTTCCATACATAAATTAAAAGATAAAAACATATAAATATACTAATAAGTCCCCAAAAGCTAATACACAAACAATAATTTTATTTATCATATGCATATGTATTAATAACATTATGACTGACTTAACGGTAGTCAATAGTAAATTTTTTCTTTTTTCCATATTAGTTATTTCAATACAATAATATAATATTATTACAATATATATTCCAAAGATATTATTGGAAATAACCAATGTGGTTTTCAAAAAGGTAATCAACCACTAACTATATCTTTGTGATAAGACAAATTATGGAGAATTATTTAGAATTTAATGATAAACTAAATTTATTATTTATGGACTTAAGAACTTCCGAGTACCAAAGAAGTAAATCTATAAGTATAATAAAAATATGTAATGAGAAAACAATCTGTAAAATATGATTTATATAAAATTATTACTTGGAAACATTTGAGTTAAATCTCTCATTTACAACAAGGAGATCTTTTCTTTCACATTATTGAATCTAGCTCTGGAAAATATAGTTAGAGATACAAATGAACATAATTGGAGAGTCAATGATTTTGTAGTGTTGGGAAGGACTAAAAAATAAATTGTTAAAAAAATTAAAAACTGCTTAAAGCAAGTAAGTCAATGTGATTATGTATAAATGAAAAAAAAAACTTAGTATATGATGATGGCTAGGAACAGTCAGAATGTAAACGATATTTTTATTAGTAATATGAAATTTGAAATTGTAGATAATTTAAAGTAATTAGGAGTAAATGTCAATAATAAGAATAATATGCACCAATAACTAAATCAAAGAATTATGTATAGGAACCAGTCAATCTAATTTAATCAAAACTATTCTCATGGATATCTAACATTTGATTCTATCATGCATACTTATGCTTGCAAGACATGGTATTTAACAAGAGGTGATGGGAGAAAATGAATAATATTTAAGATAAAAATAATCCAGAACATTTATGGGCCATGATTCAATCAAGAAACAAATATTTAAGAAAGAAGAAATGAGGAATTACAGAAATTGTACAACAGATAAAATAACTTTGAATTTAGAAATATATTACTAGAGTGGTTTGGATATACTAAGTGAGCTGATGGAAAACTAATTAAAAAAAAAAGTGTAGGCAAAATTAACAAATCAAGGTTCTTAGTAACACCAATGTTGTTATAACCAGACTTAAAATAGACCAGAATGTAACCTTAGCATTGACTTACAACAGAGATGACTGACAAGACTTCATGAAAGCATCACTGGTCTTTAATGGACCGGTAAACTGAGAAGAAGAAAGAAAGAATATTATTACTTAAAAATTACTTTAAATTTTATTTCTGTTATGTTTAATTTTTTTAATACATTTTTGAAATTTTATCGATTTGGCTTCTCAGTAAATTATACTAATAATTATACACAATTTGCAGTAAAATGAACTGGTAAGAACTAAAGACTAGACATATTTATGGTGTATGATCTTTAATAAACCATAGGAGTACTAGATATTGATAGATATTTAGTATACGTTTTATACTAGAAAGGTAGATTAGGAGTCGTTGATGCTAAAGTAATAATACTTATTTAACTTTTCTTCAAAAACAATTTAATTATTTTAAATGGAGATAAAAATAAATGTACAACATAAAGTGATTTATTACCTTTTAAAAACTAACATACAAATTCTAAAAAAAATTTGTTATTTACTGTAGTTGAATCAAAAATGTTATTTTTAAAAATAAAAAAAAACAAATGTAATCAATTATTTTTTGAAAAATTTTTCTGTTACTCAGTTATATTGAATAATTTATTAACATCTAAGAGCAGCGCCAACACCCATAAACGTGCCAAATGTTCCACCGCTCTGTAACATAGTTTTGCCCATACTGGTATACAGCTCTCGGCCCCTGAACCCAGACCTACATTGAATAATAAATTTAATTCAAAATGCATTTTAAATAAAATGTAAAAAATATATCGAGTAGCGTATTATGTTTGGAAAATACCTTAGGCCTCCCAAACCGCCAAATAACATTCCGATCGTGATACCAATTGTCGCTCCCATCATAAATGAATTCGAAACTCTATCATAACAAGATGGTTTTTGCACTCCTCCGTAATAACTTGAGCTAGATACCGGCATGTTATAAATTTTTCAAGACTACGTATTTATTAACAATAAATTCTGTAATGGACTATGTAATATTTTTCACGTTTTACCATTAATATTATCATGCATCATGTTGTTATCATATTTTGTTATATACACCGTTTATCATTAGCTGAGTGCTACCATGGTCATATGTATGGAGGTAGCTTATTCATGTAATTGTGTACATAGAAAATAGATAATGATTGCTATTCGTTCCGGTTTTAAAGGCATGTTAGCCTTGTTAGCCTAATTTCTAGGTCGGTCATTCAATTTGCCCCGGTTAATGGAAGCTAAAGAAAATAACATTTAATCTTGTATTATTTAATAATAAAACATAGAACATATATATTTATAATTATAAGTGTATATTTGAATTATTTGCTGAATAAAAATTATTATTATTATTATTATTAGAACAATAATGTACACTATATCATTATATTGTGGTTATCTAATCGGCATAATTATACACAATCAGGGGCGGATTTAAGGCACTGCGAACTATGCGGCCGCATAGGGCGGCAAATTTTGGAGGGCGGCAAAATTATGTTGAAAATTTATTTTGATTTTGTAAAATTAGGTACATAATTTTTAAAATTGTATTTCTCACTTCAAAATCTTGAAGTTGTGGATTTTGTATTTGTTTATTTTTAGCAAAATAATATTTATATTTTCCCAGGAACTCGTCTACGACAACGACAATAGTATTGTATTATAGCTTATCTTATTGTTTAAGAAATGTCTCGTAATACTATAATAAGCAAAAATATGCATATTAGGTAGATTTTGAAAAAATTTATTTATTTGAGGATATTTTATTATAGAGGTAGTAAGTTTTTTTTAGATAGGGGCGGCAAATTTAATTTGGCATAGGGGCGGAAAATTGTTAAATCCGCCCCTGTACACAATACACACCTAGGCACCGACATTTATATTTTAGCACGGGGGAAAATTCCCAAAAGCAAAATACTATTTTTACGTTTTACCTTAATTTTATTATTGAAGTTTGAGAGCGACGTCCCTTTTAAAGTTTAAAGTACGAGGGCGATTGCTCCCGTTGTCATCGTGAAGTCGGTGCCTATGGTACAATAATAATGTATTTTTGTAATACCTAATAAATATTTAAATCAAAAAGGATATACTTATTTTTGTTTCCATATGATAGCAAATATAGCAGTAAATGCAATTTATCGAAAATTGATACCTACTTAATTCTTTGACTTTCAGTAACGATATTAGTATTATTCAGTAACATTACTTCCAATAGATCGATATATCGTCGTTATAAACCATTAATATCGATATTTAAAAATTATTTTTTAAGTTTTAGAAGCAGTGGCGGCGGGATGTAGAATTATTTGAAGCAATTGCTTTTAATCTGAAATGGGTGGGTGGGTAACTGAGTCCGGGTGGGTGTAAAATTGTATGATCTCATTATAAATATTAAGACAAATATTATAATTGATATAATAAAATATAATATGCTAGCATGCTACCAAGTCACTGTGCCGACCAGCGTGTGTTCTCGACGTTTTCGTAGTTATTTTAGTTATATTTTATGTAATCAAACAATAATAATTATAATAAGAACTAAGGGGGTGGTGGTCAAAATATTAAAAATATACAATATGCTTCAAAGGTTAAAAAAGTTCGCGCCGCCACTGTTTAGAAGCAATCATTTCTGACATTTTAGTTGTATTTTTTATATTGTAATAATTAAAATAAATAAAATTGTATCCATTTAACACAATAAGCACACAAACTGCTAAGTAGTAAAAATTACCAAAATGTTTTATTTCCAGTAAAGACCTATTTATTAATTTCGTATAAACATTTAAAAAAAGCATATTTTTGTTGAGCAATTTTGAAATATTTAATACATTTAGTGTAATAGTTATAATACATAAATAATAAATTAATAATTAAAAAAAAAAATGTTGGATATTTTATACATATAACAGTTGAAGTCGGTTGTTGCCTGCTGTCAGTTCAACGGTTGCTGTGTTGGATAGCGCGGAAAGATGTTTTAAATAATAAATCAACTTTAAACTCTTAACTGTTTATTATAAAAGACACTATGTTCAAGCATTAATTGTGAAATAATTCTAAGTCCAAAACATTTAATTTATTAAATAAGTTAACTGGCGTGAAAGTATTTGATATAAACGGACTAAAATATATTTGAATATGGGTCTGTTCGGAATTTTTTTTTAGTTTCCGAAATTAATTATATAAAATTCGAAATGTTATATTTATGATGATAATAATTTTAAACGTCGTATTCATAAACGAGTACTTCTGCGAAAAAAGTTCGTTAAAATTGATTTTAAAATATATAAACAATATAATATATATATATTATATACTAGTGCATTTCTTTATACTGTTATTTTTTAATAATCAAATTAATGGTTGTATTTTAATTTTCTAAATTGGCGATTTATTTCAAAAGAACTTTCAGATTTTTAAATAAAATTGACAAAATATTAAATATTAAAATTTTTATTATATTTAAAAAATATTCACTAAGGTTATTAAAATAACAAAATTAATATTTGAAAAAAAAAATGTTTCAGCAATTTATGTATCACCTTACAAAAACATCTCATTACACATAAATATTGACTTAATAATTATCATATTATGTACACATTGAATTATATTTGTATATTGTTTAAAGAATAATGATGAATACTCATGTAAAAACCGTTTAACAAATGTTAAGTGTAATAAAAAATTAGTATATATATATACATATATATATATATTGTATTTTGATGTATTGTATACTTGATTTTAAACATTTTGTGTTTTGTAGGAGCTACTATGTTCCAGTATTACATCAAAATCGTTCCAACGCTATTTCAAAGAAGAGACAGTTCTATATTTTCTACTAATCAGTTCTCTGTGACTAAACACACGGTAAATTATAATTAATAATTTTACAAGTTTAGATAAAAATATTTGATTTTAAACTTAAACAATATTTTTTACTTTTACTATTGTTTATAGATAATATCTATAATCAATGCCATTACCTAATATGTATAAATATATTAATATATAAAATTTACATTGACGTGTTTTTATATTTATGTATTGAACTTTTGATAAAAAAATGTTTCATAATTAGGTTTTAAAAATTATGAAACAATGTTTTACAGTTGAATAGTAAAAATAATATTTAATTTTTTATTATTTAAATTTAAAATTATTTTAAGGATTTTAGGTATTAACGAATAGATAAGTACCATAAAAATGTTTTATATTTGTTTTTTCTTATATTGAAAACTGTTTTATTGATATCACATATTTATAAATCTTCAAATTTTAATTTGTGGCATACATATAATTTACATCATACAAATTTATTATTAGGTCTTCTAGTTAATGAGTGGAGAGATGGAATTATTTTAGAAATAAATCTATTAGAATATAGATGTATAATTCTAAAAATTATTAATTTATATATATTTTTAACTGTCTCATTGTTGCATTTTCATTTACATTATATGAAAATGTTAGCCTTAATTTATTTACACAAACTCAGGTAATAGATTTGTGTCATTTTTCTGGGTATCCCCAGATCTCAATTAGTGTTACACTACTTTATTATGTAGTGTGTATTTTTTTATCTTTATTATTGATGAAATCAGAATTATAAATGCGTAAAGTATAATTTGAAATTGTACAACATGGTTAAGTGTCATAAATTATGGTTTAGTTTATATATAATAGATTTTAATTATAAAACAATGATTTATACTAATATTTTTTTTTTTTTTTAGGTTCTTTCATCAGATAGAGGTCAGTCAGGTGCACCAGGAATATTTTTTAGCTATGAATTTTCACCTATTATGATTAAATTAACTGAAAAACCAAGGTTTATGTTTATTACAATTATATTAGTAATATGCTAATATATATGTGTATACTAATGATCGATATATTTTATAGGTTGTTGGGCCATTTATTTACTCAATTCTTGTGCAATATCAGCGGAGTTTTTATTTGTTTTTGGATTGTTGATATATTTATGTACAAAGTATCGAAAGTATACAATATACGCAAAAAACACTTACCAGACACTAATAAGTAAAACATAAAACTTTGATTTTCATCAACAATAATAGTAAAATGAAATCAATGGAAAATGCTTGAAGCCTTAATATAAATAATTCTAATAAGTGATTGTATTTAAGTTTTTTTAATAAAATTGTTAATGTGCAATAAATTATCACAAAATTAAATCATTATTTTTTTTTATAAAAGGTTTTACTTTTAGGACCAGCATAAAATTTAGGCTTGCGAAGGTTTTTAGGACCTTTCCTAATTATATTTTGTCTTTCTTTTTTATGTTTTTCTGCTTGCAAGTCAGCCTTTTGGTATTTCTTTTCCTACAACAATAATTACGTACATTGTAATATGTATATTTAATTATAATATTTTTTCTATAATTATAAATTAAATTATTTCTATAGTAAAAGGAATGTTACCTTTTTGGTAGAAAATGTCAACTGTCGATTTCCACTTGAAAGCATTTTGACTGAATTGAAATTTTCAAGATCTATTCTTTCACCCAGAGTAGCACTAGATTCATGAACATTTATTAATATTTTAGTCAATAATTTAAAAGTGAAATTATTATAATATTACAGTATTTATTACCTAGAGTTCTGAATAGAATTTACATGATTATTATTTGATCCAATAAATTCTTCTCCTTCTTTAATTTCATAAAATTTTGGTGGTTTAATCGTACGCTCACTGTGTATACTTGAATTGTCATCACTATCATTATCATCATTACTGTCTTTTTCAGTGGTTTTTCGTTCTTCACGCTCGGTTGCAATTCTTCTTCTTTTAGCTGACCTATACTCGGATTTCAATTCCTTAGTCCATTTTTGGTCATCATCTGAACTATATTCATCACTACTTTCTTCAGAACTAGGTTTACCTTCGATTTCATCCTGAAATCAGTTTACATTTATCAATAAGTAATTAATTTTATTCCATGAGAGAATACCAATTCTGATTAGTTTTTTGTAAAATGTATAATATAATTAATGTAGGTACCAGTTCATCTTTCTAACAAGTAACCATTTTCTTGTGAGATATATGAAAAAAGTATGAAAAAAAAGAAATTTTTTTTTTTTGTAGATTGAATAATAATCAACAATACATACTTCAACTTGGTCAAATTGTTTTTGAATTTGAGATTCAAGTTCTTTTTGTTTTGATTTATCCAATCGCTTCAAAACTGGATTCAATAATCTATAAACACAATTTGTCTTAATAGTAAAAATTGTAATAATTACTTATTAATTGTAATAACATATTTAGTTAAATGCATTTATTTTAGTGAAGATTGCAGCTAATCAATTTTTATATATTAATAAAATTATTGAAAAACTCATACCAGAGATTTATATTTCTGTTAAATAAAAAAGTTATTCAACTATTATTGGAAGGTAAAAAAAATATAATTACTTGTATTCTTCAGCATTTGTATCAACTTGGAATGCAGGATTTTCAAACAATGCTTTAAACCTATCATCTTTTAATAAGCTAACGCTATTTTTAGATTTATTATTTTTCTTTCCTTCTTTTTCATCATTAATTAATTTCAATGCAAGTTCTTTGTTTACAGCAGGTAATTTCTAAAAATTTTAAATTAAATGAGTATTATGATTAAATTTAGTTGAAATTAGTTTAATTATATTAATTTATTTATTACCTGAACTTGTACACGATTAGTTCTTTCAGACTCAATTTTTTCTCGTATCTTTTTTCTTCGGTATTCTTCAAAAGCAAATGGTTCAGCAACAGATTTGGCTTTTCTGTATAATCTGATATCCACAAAATATCCATGCATATAAGCTTTTAACAAGTTTGTTCCTAAACATCCATAAAATTTATACATATATATACAATTTGTTTGGATTTATATAAGATGTTATATAATGTTATATATTATGTTATACATATTGTAAAATATATTTATACCTATTAAATGTGAAAGGCCAAGTTCTTCAAGTTCATTTCGAGTTACAAATTTATAATCATCATAAACAGTTTCTTTTTTCGTTTCTTCTAATTCCTCAACCAAAGCATCTAAGAATCCACACCATCTTGGAGCTGGACCTAAACTCTATACATAAACGAATAGAAATAGTTTTGTAAGAAAACAATAAAACTATTAAAAATATATATATATATATATATATATTAACAAAACAAACCGGTATGTAATGTGTTTGAATTTTTGTATTTTCATTAGCAATGAACAACATTCCAGTTTTTGGAACAACACAAAGGTTATTAAACTGAGTATCATTACCAGATTCTAGGGCAGCAAATAGTTTTCCCTGTTAAATCATGTATTGTGTTTGTACAATTAGTAGGATTAAAGTTCAATTTTTTATTTAATATTATACCTACTGTGTTTTTATTCCAAATTTTTACGGATGACGAGTCCATAGATAATACATTATCTTCCTGGAACGCAATATCTCTAATAGGTAATCCAAATAAGTGATCTTTAACTCTGAACGGTTTATTAGAACGAAGGTCGTATAAAAGTATTTGACCTGTAGCAGTACCAACACCTAATGTTAATGCATTTTCAAATTCTAATGCAGTTACAGAAGGAAATCCATCATAACTAAAATTGAAGAGTATAAAATTATAATATTAAATCATGAAAAATTGGTTTTAGTTTCATAAGCTTACGCAATATTTGTATCGTTAGTGACAGAGTTAAGAGCACAATCCAGAACACCAATACTGACATGAGCTCTTGGATCCCATGCTTCAACCTTCCCTTCCTTAGTACCAGTTATAAACATGTTATGTACGGGGTTTATAGCTAATTTATTTATTTCATCACCAGCACTTGATACAAATGGATTTAAAAACTGTCCTCTATCTAAATTTAATCTATAAATATCAGAACTGAAAACAAATAACATATTACAAATAAAACGCCATTATTATAATCTATAAAAATGAAGCCAAAAATGTATATCAATTCATCAGCTGAGAACGTCTGGGCCGATTTGGGTCAAATATTTTTAAATTGTTCATAATTGCCAGGAGAAGGTTCTTATGTAAGAAAAAATGAAGAAAGTTGCACGGAAAAATAAAAACTAATATAGCCGTGTAAATTGTAAACTGCAACCTGACCTTTCTTTTAGTGCGTGTTTATCGGAGTGTATAAATATATATGTATTTCCTTGGTTACGGAATTATGTAATTACAGTTTATCGTATAAAGTAGATGCATCCGTCAAAATTCCACACTACAGTAAGTTTATTGAAAAGTATTAACCATTTTTTAAAGAGTTTTGGTATGGTTGTTTTAAAAATGCTAGTAATTAGACGTATACAATTATGCATAATATAATAAAATATAATAATATAATAAAGGCATAGTTATAATCTAATAATAATTTAAATGACTTTAATAAATAGTATAAAATATAAGTTAAAATAATAATATATTTTAAATATTTATTCAATATCAAAAATTGTAACACTTGTATAATCAAAAATGAACATTATTTAATATAAACTAGAATGATCATGGACATAATTTATTATAATTCATTTATAAACAATAAATTGCTTTACCTGCTACCTCCAATATATAAATCACATGTAGGATAATGATATTTCATATCACGGCCAAATTTTGGAATACGTAATCTATAATAGCGTCCTTCTTGAGAATGGAATTCAACATAACGGTCACATTGTAATATTACCAACTTGAAAAATTACAAAATTTTAGTATCTATTTAAGTAAATCTATAAACTTCCTGTTTATTTAAATTGTTACATACTTTGCTATAATCATTAGAGAGAATTTCAAAGGTAACAGCTTCAGAATCAAAGCATCTTTCGAATTTCATGGCTAAGTTACTGACATCATAACACTTAATTCTGGGCTTATAAATACCAGTAGCCAATATGTACTGATCATCTTTTGTTACTTTAACTGTTGTACTAAGACCAGGCATATCAAAGTCTTGTATTAATTCAATTCTTCTTTTTAATTCTAAAAAAGTAGGATAAATTAAAAATTGATTTAAAATAATGATTTAAACTTAAATTTAATTGTTTCCAATATTATTTTTTTATAGTATTTTTTTTGTTATATATATGTTTTATAACTTAGTGATTATTACTTAGAAGTTTCATTTATTGACATTGAAAATAAATGATTAATTTTACAAAATAACTTAATTATTATACTTAAATAATTACCAGGATTTTTCTTTAAAAGTGTTCTTCTTTTTCTTTCTGAAAGCCACTATAACAAAATTTGAAAATATTTGTTATATATTTATCATAAACATTTCTATGTTAAGTACATACAATTAAAAAGCGATTGAAGTTTTTCAATAGAAAAAGATAAGTAAGAACAATTTTTTATTAAAATTTTAATTAAATAAATCTATAATTAAATAATGAAGTAGGAAAAAAAAATTTTAAAACAAATGAAAATACATGGAAAAATTATAAACATAAAACAATTTCGTAATAAAATAAAGATTTTAATTGAACTAGTACAACTATAAAATACTTTCTTATTAATTTAAAATTTCTAGAAAAACAGTTGAAGTTTAGTTATCGTTTTAGAAAAGCTATTAAATAAAGAATTAAGAATGTAATGGTTCTTATTAGACTCCATGAAAACGCTATAAATTGTTTAGAAAGTGAACTACCTAAATTATTATTAACAGTTGAAGGATTATTATTTCACTACAAAGCAACTTACTTCTGGTAATGATTTTCCACAGCTTAGATTATATATTAATGGACTATCCATTTCTTGAGGAAAAGTGTTATAACTTAATTATTTCAAGCAAACATTTCAAAACATTTAAAATTGTGTAAACGCCGTATACTAATAAGCGCCAACCACATGGCTAAAGTTATTGTAATCAATCTATTGATAACATCATAAGGATGATAGTAAATATAATAGTAATAGTAAAGCGATACAATAATAATACAATAATACAATTTGGGCAATTAATAATTAATAACTATTGCAAAAAAGATATATGTTGTAAATTATATTAATTTATAAAACGAAATAGAAGGTTAATAATATAAATATAATATTTCTTGTTCGACAGATAAGTCACTGGCTTAGGTAATTTTGTTTTACATTAATAGGGTATTACATCAATTATTGTCTTGCGAAAGAAACCCTCGTTTATTTTTAACGTTGCCTAAAAATAAAATCAAAAAATGTACGAACCAATTATATAAGGTCGGTTTTGTGAAATAGGATAACATTGACTTTTTACTTTATGTTCTTTCACATTTGTTCTAATATTTTTTTTTTGGTACAAGTTGCAAGTCGTTAAAATTAATGTCAGTACAAGAAGCCTAACCTCTATCGCTGTTATTATCAATCTATAATCCTATGGCGTTCGTGTCAATTGTAGCGTTGGTAAGTTGTATCAATTTGTTGCCGTGTTATGATAATCTAATACTAATACTATTTTCTTTCTCTTTCCGTCGATTTTTAAAGATTATATGCACTTAATATGTTATGTTTTTAATGATTATTGATAGAATCAGAAATTTCAACAGTACTTGAAATCGTTACATTCTATAAAGTTCGTTAATGTAACGTAGCAGTAGAGTAGCAGAGTACTGCAATCAATATAAGAGGGTTTGTGTTCGTATATTTTATAATCCAGTTTCTAAGAAATTCTTACGATTCGTTATAATAATAATAACAATAATAATAAAAATAGTGATATCTAACAGTTTTTAATATATAAATTATGTGATTTCAGTGTTTATTATAAAAATGTATGTACTTTTAGTTGTATATATTCTGAGGATATGGAAAATTTACTAAGGAGTTTTCTGGAATGAAATGGGAGTTAACAACTTAATACAGTTATCGTTAAAAAAAATAACTATTTTACTAAAATATGGGTTCTAGATTTTAATTAAATTAATTACTGACATAAATAGTAATGATATATTTTTTCAACTTTACATTACTAGAATTGACTAATAAATATAAACTATAAATAAAAATTTTAGCTAACGAAATTAATATCGATATTTTGAAAATTTTTTTATAGAATTTTAAGTAAGAATTTGTTACTATTGTTACCAATTTATTTGTTTATAAAATTTCATTGATTTAGTTTATTATGGAATAATCTAATATACATCTTTTGATAAATTAATTGCTTATTTATTTGTGAAATTTCTTTCCATTACCCTTTTTTTCTTTAAGTTGCTTCTTAATAAATTTAATCTTCTTTGTTAATAATTACACTTATGTGTTAATGTGTTAATTATCTATTCAATTATACATTAATAAGTGTTAACAACAATTTTTTTCTTAGTTACTGGTAAATAAAATATTTATGTATTTTCAGCATCAAAAAGTTGTAAAATGAGACACGTAAATCCAAATTCTACACCAAACTACACAGTGTAAGTAATTGTTTTTGTTGTAATCAAGGAAAAAAATTGAATTTATATATTGTAGATTTTTTATACTGAATATTATTTATTATTGAAGTAAAACTGTTTCATTATTTTATTGATATCTTATTATAATGATAATTAAAAATTTAATACTTAAATTTTACTTTGTAAAATCTTAATTTTATTTATCTTTTTTCATAATATTTTAGTTTTATTAATATATAGTATATAAATATAGTAGTCAAAAAACTAAAATTTTAGATAATTTTTCTTATTAGTTTTCTTGGGTATATATACAGTTTCTCAGAAATGCACTATTGCTTTGAAACAAAAGTATAATGATTTAGAAAGTTAAAATATTGATACTTGTATGAATTTCTATGTCATTTTATGTTGCTTAAAATTGTATGGTATTTTATAGAACTAGAACTCAAAGTGTAAGTTCACAACAGGCTGAAATAGAATCTGATATAACTGAAACAAATGATAGCGATACTGCTGATTCATATCAAGTGGTTTCAAGTACTACTGACGATCTTTTTTTAAAAAGTAAAGGTAAGAAATAAGTAATTTGAGTAAGTTAATGAAATTAATTATTCTAAAAATCTTAAATTCAATACAAAGGAATATGTTTACTTAAAAGAAATTATTTAAAAGAATTTAAATTTCTTTGTTTTATTATTTTTTAGTCTCTATAATAATATAATAAATAATAATTATACAAATTTTAATTATCGAGAAATAAAAATTATACTCATAATAATAAATCATTCTACAGTAGTCAGTTGATTAGTGATTTCAATATTTGTATTAGGGCGATATATTATTAAAATATTTCATACTTTGTGATGTACAATAAAAAAATATAAAGTAAATGGCAAAAAAACTAGTACAATATAATGTACCTATTATAAATAATTTAATTTAAATTTTTAATACTATTTTTTTATTTTTATAATATTTTTTTACATAAGTTACAAATAATATAATTTATATTTCATTATATCAAATATTAATATTTGTACAAAAATGTTTGTATTATTTGTGTCATTTAATATACCTTATAACTAAAGCCCGGAATTATATGCATTTGCATGTTTGTACTAAGTGTATGCACATCTATGAAGATTTAAAATGTCCATGGTTCATATCACACTGAATTTAAACACAACATTTTATGTTGAATATTTTGCATATTTCGAGGGTTGTTGCATATTTGTTCATAAATACATATAATATGCATATTTAATGGGTTTTTAATAAATTAACTATTTTAAGTTACAATACATTTTGTAACTGTCTTATAAAATCGGAGATTGGTGCACAAATAGATGTAATAGGTATTAACATCAAAAAATCACATATACTCGTGTCCAGTATGCTATAATTTTATAAATAATCAAATCATTTATTCGGGTATCACTATATTTAAAAATCTTATTCATAATTAAATTCCAATATACTGGCCTTCGGAATTTCCCGGCCACTGTGTCAACCGGTGATAATGCCCTACACGGTAGCAATAATTAATACGCACTCATCGTTTGTACATTGTTTAGTTTTTTAAAAGTTTCAAAATGTTATTTTAAAAGATTTGTATTTTTTTAAAGTTTTTATTAGTTTTTTGAGAGATTTTGACAAATAACTTCAAATGATCTAAAATATTTATAAAGGATTTTAGTTTTTTTATTTAGATTCTTTTTTTTAAGTTTTAGATTGATATAAATGATTTGCAATATATAACAGTTGATATTATCATTTTTTTGTTTATGATAAAATATTTAGAATTTTCTTTGGTGTAAAAGTGTAATTAAAAAAATACACATTTTATATAGTATAACATAATGCATATTATGTTAAACTTTTTCTTTGCATATTTGCATCATATTTAACACTTTATAAATGCATATAAATCCGAGCTCTACTTATAACATATTTAGAATTATCATGTGGCACTATATTTGAGGAACACTGGTATTGGTATATATTATATTGAATTAATGAAATTGCTTATTTTATGAATTGAGCTATTGCTGAGTATGTAAATTTAGCATTGTAGACATGAAATTGCAGATTGTGCGAAATCAGAAAGGCCTTTTTAACATTTCAACAATCATAAAATGTTAATGATTTTAGTTTTCATTGTCAGGTTTTTCTTTGGTGGTTTATATAAATAATTGTTGAAAGAAAAAAATGAAATTTTATACACAATATTTTTAAATTCAAAAATAATGTTATTGAAAAAGAGAAATTTATTACTATTTAATAAATTGTATAAGTATTAAAAATGAAAAGTTTAATTTAAATTTATTGATTATAATTAAATAATAATATACATTATATACAGTTATAGTTATATTGAAATTGTATTGAATAAAGTTGTAATAACAAATATTTTTATGGAACCATAAAATGTTCATTAAAAACATTTCAATATAATGAAAAAATCAAAATTTTACAAATTTAACTAACATTAATTTAACCTAATATGATAATTATTGTATTTTGGAGCTTGAAAATATATAGAAAATTAATCTGAAAAAAATAATTTATATCATTCTTAAATTTTATTGAATAATCTGTTTGATAGATAAATATTTAAAATTGTAAGATTATTTAATTGTTATATCTTACCACATATTGTCGATTACTTACGTATATGTTGATAGTATAATAATTTATGAATATTACTGGAATAGTTAATCGCTTATTATTTTACTATACTATTTATGTATAGATAGTATAGTAAAATAACTATATAATGGTAATAATATAATAGTAACTCAAGATAGTCATTGGTAAATATATTTTCACTTAACAATAACAATTAATGCTTGTGTTACTAAATAATATCTTTCTAAATTTATGGGTTCAACAGAAAAAGAGTCAAATTTATGAAATTGATGGCCAAATTGCCAAATTTTTGTATACGGCATCGCTATTATTGATTTTAAGAAATCTGTGTGATTCGTATAATCATAATTATTAATTTTTCTTTACAAAAAGTGACTGAACTTTTTGACCGAGTAAATGTTTTTATCTAAATATATTTTAAAGTTTTGATTCATTTTTCAAATATATACATAAGAATAAAATGTTATTTTAGCTCACATATGTATTAGTTATTTGATTAATTGTATTTTAATTATTTTTAGAGATAATAAATTCATCTGAAGTATCAATATCATCTACTGAAGATGGCAATCTTAATCAATCTACAAACTCAATTGACCGCAAATCTAGGTCAAGATCTCGCTCTCTTAATGGTTCTTCACGTTCTCAGTCAGGTTCTTCTGTGCAATCAGATTTAGGTTTTCAAACTAGAGATAAGTCAAAGTCTAAATCCCGATCAATGTCCAAATCCAAGTCTCGTTCAAGGTCCAAATCCAAGTCTCGTTCAAGGTCCAAATCCAAGTCTCGTTCAAGGTCCAAATCAAAGTCTCGTTCAAGGTCCAACTCCGGATCATTATCAGAATCATCAGTTGATTCTCAATCTGCATTTAAAAGAACTAAAACAAAACGTAGAATTGAATCTGATTCCGATGATGATTTCTCAGTTAAAAATGACAATGATTCCAATGATGAAAGCCAAGGTAATAACTTTAGAAAATTAAATAAACATTTTTTATAGAATATTTTTTAAATTTGAACCTTTTTTTTAGAACCAGAAAATAAAATAGTTCAGAAAACAAAATTCAAAAAGGTTAAAATTATGTCTGATTCCGAGTCTGAAGATGAAGAAATTAAATCAAGTCCAACCGTAAGTATAGTTAATACAATTTTATATTTGTATTATTTTTTTATTGATTATTATATCAATTATTAAGGCTCATAAAGAACATGCTATATCTGATGATGATAATACAGAGAATGAATTGAAATATAGTGACGTATTACCCGAATTATCAGATGACTCTGATAAAGAGGATGATACAAGTGCAGTGGTCGATGCAGTCTCTGCTAACAAAGATGTGGATGACCCTGATGAACGTGAAAACGATAATAAGTAATAAACTTAATAATAAATAATTAATAATAAAATGTATTTAAACATGTGTATTTAAATTAAGGGTTTTTCAGACAAAAATATCCTGTGGTAATTATTTTGAATAATTCTGTAATATGTATTATTCATTTTTAAATAGTGATCATCCAGTATCTGACTTTGAGCTTATGATGATGAAGAAAAAAGAAGAACAGTCTATGAAACGTCGTAGGAAGGATATTGATATTATTAATGATAATGATGATATTATTGCTGGGTTAATTGCTGATATGAAACATGCAGCTGAAGTAATTTTTAGATATATTACACATAATTTACTGAATAAAATTTAAATTTTGTTTTAATATAATTTTAAATAATTTTTAAATCATATTTTGTTTTAATTTAATTTTTTATATTTAATTTAATTTAATTGGTAAAGTATAAATTAATAAAAATTATTTATATGTTACTTTTTTATTTTTAAAACTTTTTAGTCTGATCGAAAATTAAACAAAGAAGGAAAACCGGCCATTAACAAAATAACCATGTTGCCAAAATGTTTATCACAATTAAAGAAACATAATTTGATGTTAGCCTTCATTGAGCACAATGTATTAAATGTTTTTACTGATTGGTTGGCACCTATGCCAGATAGAAGTTTGCCTTCATTACAAGTCCGCGAGTCATTGTTAAAGCTTTTAGCTGATGTAAATTCAAATTGAAAATGTATTTGTGCTCTTATTAATTCATTTTAATTTTTAATTACAGTATCCTCCAATTGAACAATCTACTCTTAAGTATTCTGGAATTGGTAAAGCTGTTATGTATTTATACAGACACCCTAAAGAAACTAAGGAAAATCGAGAACGTGCTGGTCGTCTAATTAATGAATGGGCTCGTCCAATTTTCAATTTATCAACTGATTTTAAAGGTGAATAGACTATTTATTATAACCATTAATTTATTAAATATTGTTTACCTTAATTCTATTGATAAAATTCAAATAAATTCAAATAATTTTTGTTTGAAGCTATGTCCAAAGAAGAGAGAGAAGAAAGAGATTTGGAACAAATGCATATACCCAGACGAAAGCGCTTAAGTATGGATGATTCTGGTAATAAAAATGATGACGACGATGAGGATGAAGATGAAGGGTAAGTGAATAAGTAAAAAAATATATATTTAATCTTTTAATTAGTTCTAATTTATTAGTATTAATAAATCAATCTAATTTTATCTTACCAAGCTACAAAAATTAATACTGACCAAACATTCAAAAGTTTATCAATTGTAATTTCTTATGAGAAATAATTGTAAATAAATTTTTATTTTAATTATCTTGTAAATTATGCTTGTATGTTTATCTTAAAATACTGTCAAAGTTAATTTATTTTATGCAAACTTATTTATTTAATTTAAGTATTTATTAGGTATTTTTGTTTTCTAATATTCATGGTAATATTATAATCTGCTGTTTGATGTAAAAAATGTTTATTCTTCTAGAGTGTAGGTTTTTGGATAACATAGCAGAATTTAGAATAAATGTATTTGTATTTTAACTATTATTATTATGTACATTTTTTTAAATATTTTTCATTAGTTTTTTTATTTTTATTTGTTATTAATTATATAGGTATTTATATTTTATAAAATGTAATGTTTTTTATTTATATTTGCAATTGTATTATATTTATAATACATGAAATGGTAATTTTTCATTGTGCTATTTACAAAAATAAAATTATTTTATATGGCTTATCAAAGGAGTAAAATGTAACAATATATTTTGAAATATATTTTAGGCAATGCATATAATAATTAAATTATTTAATTTCCAGTCCAAGAACATTAAAACCAGGAGATAAAGGATGGATATCTAGAGCTCGTGTACCTACACCATCAAATAAGGATTATGTAGTCAGACCAAAATCAATGACAGATGCTGATATTTCAAAGGTAATTAAATTAATACAAATTATTAAGTTATGAATAAAATATTTTTAATGTTTGATTCTTTAGGCCGTAAAGCGTCCAATGAACAGATTTGAAAAACATTTGAAAAATTATATGGATAGCAAAAGGAATAATCAATCCAAGCGTGCAGTTCCAATATCAATAGAAGGCAGAAAAATGGGGTTATAACTATTTACTATATTTTACTATTATAAGTATATTTGACTATTATAATTTTTTATTAATTGTAAAAAATATTGCTTTAATTATTTTAGCCATGTATTGATGTAGTTGGTACTTAAATACATTGAAATAACACACATAATCCACATTACTTTAGATATTTAGGTTAATTTAACATTAGTAATGAATTGAAAAGTTTTGTTTTCAATCTGACTTTGTTTTTAAACATTATATATATAGTCTTAAATATATTTGGTCATTTAAGTTAAGAAATAAAAAATATCCATAGTTAAATAAAAAAAACATTTAACAAAATTATCTGTATTTTCCTATTATCTAAAATTTAGAATTTTTTTCCTTTAAATGTTTCATTCTTGAATATATCTATACTTTTATTCAGTGACACAACTAGGGGATCTGTGTTTTTATATTCTCTCTGGAAATATATATTTAACTTAACCTTAGCCCATTCTCCCCGCCAAACACCTTCAGAAAATGAATTTTTTTAAATGTATAACCTGCCCCATTTGAAAATAAATCCTGGTTGTGCCACTGCTTGTAAACTGATGTATACAAATTACATATAGATGTATACTGATTTTCATTTTAAACCATATTGGAAGAACCAAGTAATATATAATTCTTGGCTATTTAATAAAAGGATCAAATTTTAAATATAGGTCTGAATATATTTAGCTTTAATAGTAATAGGTTTTTGTAAGTAAATTGAAAGTATATTTTATGTATATAACTTAATGATAAGTATTTATTATTTATAAATAATTGCATTTATATAAATAATATTTATATGTTTATTAGTAAAAATGAATACAATCATGATATGCATAAATAATTTAAATTATAATTATAAAATAACACAAACATAGTACAAACCGAAGCGGAAAAATGAAATAAATTAGCATAAAAATGGAGTTAGCTCTACATTTTGTAGTTGCTACTATTTGATCTATGTAAATCAATGTATAGCTTAAATAGAAATTCTACTGCTGCAATGAAATGTTTAAGATACTTAAATACAATAAAAAAAAAAAAAAATGTGAGTTTCTCAAAAGAAACTAATAATTCTACGTATTTGTTAGGGAATGAAAAAACTAAACCAAATAACCCAATACGATCCTAAAAGATAAAAATAAACCATTATTATTACTTGATTTTGAAGACCCTAGAACATCAAAATATCCCATTTTATTATAATTATAATTACTATATTACTTAAATTGATCTACACGGAACATTTTTTTCTTATTTTTACTATATGAAAATGTAATAATATATAATTAGGTCTTTAGTTAAGCCTCTAAGAAATATTATTTGCAGATAGTGACCTAAAATCTATAAATAGATAATATTATAGATTATATAATGTGCATTTTATAATATTCATAGATAAAATTAATTAAATTTAAATTTTCAACAGTGAACAAGTATAATACAGATATTGATATTTACTAACAAGACAAAATTTAAATTAAATACAATGATTATTTATAAAAATAATACACGATTGCCCCTTAACACTATTACCTAAGTAAGTATTATTGCAATTTATAAAACATCAAAATCACAAAAAAAACATGATGTTCAAAAACATCAAAATAAAATTAAACTATCTCTTAATTTATTATTTATAAAATAATATGATAGTAAATTACTTCATAAAAGCATTTAAAAGTAGCAAGGTTAAAAATATGTCAGTTGATGTTTTCTATAAAATATAAAGTTGAAGAAGTATTGTTGAATAGAGCTGAATTACATTTGAGTGATAAACTTCAGCAAACTCATTTGTGGTGGTAAAAAATCGTCAAAACGGCTGTTTCGAACTTGTACGATTTTTTGGTTACGATGACCACGATTATTGACACCTAATAAACAAACGTAGTTTACAATGTATTATTTTAGTATGATTTACTTATTAAATAAAGATAATTTTTAAATTATTATACACTATGAAAATATGGCTTTTAATGTATTAAGAATGTATTGCAAGCCAATAAGAATTAGACTAATACTTACTTGTAGCATCCAATGAATAGTAACGGACGATACTATGTAACAGCATACGGTGATAACTCGGTAAAGGAGCTGATGTATAAACACCTTTTGGTGACCGTGAAAAGTAGCGAACAACTTCAGTTTCCAGGTTATTTATGGCAGTCTAGAGATCAACAACAAATTACAGTTTGTAAATTTTTAAATAATTTAGAAATGTTAATTATAATACAACATCTAAATACATTTAAACAAATTACATATTTATTAATTATTATAACTGGCTGTTAGTTATTAAATATGTTAAATTAATAGAAGTTGCAGATTAAGTATTACAATGAAACGTCTATTAATGGACACCTCTCAATAGTGGACCCTTCCCAATAGTGGACACTTCTAAATTCCCCGGCAAAAATGTATGCGCATAATAGGAGTTATAACCTCTTAGTAGTGGACACTCCTAATAGTGGACGTGGACACAATAAACTGGTACCAAATTAAAAATTACCTCTCATAAATGGACACAATAAATGTACATATCGAAAACGTGCATATTAAAAACACTATATTTATCTGTTATATATTCGTTCATATTTTATCTTATCTTAATGGTTTCCTTATTCGAAAAATTACAATTTGAACTGTATGTTGTGGGTGTTTTATTAACAAAAAAAATAAAAAAGAAAGAACAAAGTTTATCGAAATGATAATGAATTAGTTTATTACTTTGAATTTGAAACACACTGTTTAAAAACGTACAATAAAATAAAACCAAAAGAAGACAACGGACGGTTGCGCGACGATGGGAAAGAGTGGAGCCGAGGTGTGATTGTGGCAGCCGATACAATGGCGGAATAAGTCCAACTATTGCACCATTGGTCGCCACATAAACCGTTCGACTGGTTCGAGTTATCCGTATACGTGCACTGCGTGAGTCAGCCCAGGGTGGGTCTCACTACAGTGCAAGTAAGGGACTGGTCTCTGAATTTTTTTAATTTTACTTAATCATTAAACATTTTTATAAGCATTTTTATACTACATACATATATTTTTAATACATACATACATATACATATACATACATATTTATATTATAATATATATAATAAATAATAAATTAATATTCCAATGTATATGTTCATATGTATACAGTGTACATATAGCCCATTTCCTATAGTGTCTCCCTATAGTGGACATTTAGTAATTTTTTGAAAATGTCCACTAAGTAAAGATTTTCTCAATAGTGGACAATTTTTAATTCCCCGTGGCTGTCCACTATATAGAGGTTTCACTGTACATTTAATAGCCAATGAGAATTGGACGATTCGACGACATGTCTATTTGACGATGTTCGTTTCGGTAATGGAAATATTGGAAAGAAAAAGGAATATATCATTTTTATTTATTTATATTATATAGTATTATGTATTATGCATGTGTATTATTATTAGGGCTCCCAGTTTGTTATATGAATTGATATTACATGTGTGCATCTAGTTCGCTTAAATAATTAAATGTATAAATACTCTTGTATTTAAGGTCCAATAATTTGTAAAACGTGTTTTTAATCTTATTATTTTTGTTATTTATAATTAACTATTTATAATTTGAGTATGAAAAAATTCTTAGAAATTAATTTTAAATTATTGTATTTACATTCAAAGAAAAATCAAAACCAAAATATTTTCATAGTTCATATTTTGTAAAAATTAAAAATAATTGTTTTGGCTTTACCCAAAATGTAACTAAAATAGCTCTTGTAAAATATATAACTAGAATGTAAACTAATATTTTTTTCGATTAATTGTGGTCAATTTTGTAATAGTGATATTTTAAATATTTAGTTTTTTTAATTTTTTTTGTAATATTTTTGAGAACGACTTATATTTTTTACACATTTTTTATTCTTAACAAATTATTATTATTTTATTTCTAATTCTACCACCTTTTTCTATCAGCAAAATGGTCACAAAGTGTAATTTGGTTAAAAAGTCTTAATGATATAAGTCTAGATTCTTAATAGATACTTATCGGATCTGGACATTTTGTCTATTTCTTTTTTTTGAGTAATGATTTTAATAATGTTTAAATAAGATATTATAATGTTTGCTATCTATTACATTTAAAAAATTTGTCTTAAAATACAAGAATAATTGTCATTAAAGTTTCGATTATCCTAATCTTTCTGATTTCTGATAGAAAATGTTGACTAGTTGGTATTTAGGGAGAGCTCTTTTACGATATTTTTTAATAGTCGCAATAAATTAATAATAAAACACAAAAAAGAGCAAATTTTATAAATTATTAGTTTAAATAAAACATTCTTGAGCTACTTATAAGTATTTTAAAATTGCAAATATTCTTAGCTGTTTTTGTAAATTGAAGATAAATTTTTTTACACCGAAAAAAAATCTTGACAATTTACACATCTCCTATTCGTTAAAAAGTATGTAATTTTAAATATAATTTTTAAGATCGTTTGAATATTAAGTATTAAACTCCATAATTATCAAGAAAGTTTGTAATATTTTTGTAATTAATAATTTGGATACTTTCAATTTTAGTACTTAAATCTTGAAAATCAGATACATTTTTTTTTTTTTAGTTAATAAAAACATTTTTACTTTATCTTATTTTTTTGGTTGTAATTCTGCACTATAGTACGGGGACCAATGATAATAACTGATGTTCACTTATGAGTATACAACTACTAACACAATAACTGGTTCTTATAAATTGCTTTTACAGTAATCTTTAAATAAATACTAGTTTAAAGAACTCTAAAGAAATTTCGTTTTACTACTATATCAACCACATTTAAAAATTTAACTGATTTTTTTCATTTGGATTCGTATTTCGAGATAAATGATAAGTATATTGGTTTTCAGTTTAAAAGAATAATATAGCAATATTAGATACCTTTCCCTGTAATTCATTAGCATTAAATTTTGAAAACACTTATTTTAAAATATTATTGCTATATTTTTTAAAAATTATATCATGAACAGTGATATTAGCATTAAATGAAAACGTCTAGTCTGTTTGACTTTTACTTATTGTTAAGACGAAGGTAATAATTTGATTTTATTGAAATTAATATGTCGTTAATGTTGAAATTGTTTTATATTTTTTATATCATTTTACAGTCAGAAAATTGGTAAAATGACCCCCCCTAAGAGTACAAGCTCTACAAAATTGTCCATCGAAAATTTCTTATGATTGTCATGATCGGAGAAATTTTTTCAGTCTAAATTATGTATATACACATAAAAATAATAATAATGATATAAAAAATAATAATATACATATGATAAAATCATTATAATCTTCGTTTCACTCAAAATTTAAAATTATACTAACAAAAAATAATAAAAAACCTGACATTTATATTTTATTTGAACCAATTATTAATAATTAATTATAATTGTCATTTTTTTTTTTTTTTTTTAAAGCCAGTATTTTTTAATGTAACACTAACAACCTAAGTATTTTTATAAAAGAACAACGACTTACAAAAGGTACACTTTTCTGTTTGAAGAGTGACTTTTGGGATGTAGTTAAATTTTTAAATGCCACATCAGGACGAATGCTTCGTTTTGATTTTTTGCTATTATTCATTTCGGCAGCAGAACGTTTATTGCTTTTTTGTAGTATAATTTCATCATTTCCTTCGATAAATGATTCTTTCAACTATTAACAATATATAAAAAAACTACAATAATGATATATTTTACAAAATGTTTTAAACATTAATTATGATCTATTTATTCATTTTATAGCTTATTTAGATTTTCAAGTTTTCAAATAACACTTTATTCTGATTCTTTACAATCTAAAAATAAAAAAAATTGTACTATATATTTTTAATTTATTAGAATGTTTATAGTATAAATATTTTATAATACACATTTATCATAGAATAAAATAATTAACTTATTGCTAAATGATTAAATTTTAAAACTTCAAATGTAATTATTCTAAATATTTTTTAATATATTAATAATTAAAAAAGCACATGAATGATACGATGAATTAATTGTAACAAACTAAAGAAAAATATTATCTATTAAAAATTATATTTGTGTTCATTGGATTGAATATTATTTGAATATTATATAAGTACAACTAATTTTTCCACAAGACATTTTTTTTATAGTTTGACCAAAAATTGAATATATATATATATTAATAAAAATGTTTGTTGCATTTATTTTATTTTATGTTGATAATGCAGTAAAATCTCAGTAATCCGGACCTCATTAGTCCAGACAGCCGTTTATAATACGTAAATAAACCAGTTTTACGAAAGTTACGCTAGTTTTCACTGAAAATTAAAATAAACATGAAAATGAGTTCTACAAATTTCCTATAAATGCTGGTTATTGCGATAACATATTTATCAATACCAATTGTCATTTAAGTTATCCAATTGTAATCCATTTATATATACATATGTACCTCAATATTATATACAGTATATGTTAAATTTACAATTTTTGATTATTTTGTTTAATCTGGACTTTCATTAATTCGGACAACCTAGAGCCCCAATTAGTCCGGATAACTGAGGTTCTACTGTAATAGTTTCATATCATCCATAAAATGTTGATATAAATATTAATTTAAATAAGTCAACTGAAATTAATATTTTCAATTATATTTTAATTCAAATTAAAATTGCTTTAGAAAAAAAATAAAAATATTATGCATACATCAGGTTGGATATGTAGCTTCTTGATTACTTTAGTAAATCCATTTTTGTTATCGTTGTAAAATATTTCATCTTCCGGATGTTGTTGTTGGTCAGTAATCAAGGTTAAGAGAAAATGATCTAAAAAAAAAGAAAAATAAATTAATATAAATATAATAATAATAAATTAATGATAAATAATATAGAATTCTTAAAATTAATTATATCTAATAATTATAATAATAAAATTGAAATTTTATCTCAAAGCAAGATTTTGCAAAGGTAATATTATCATGGTAAATTGGATGTTCATTATTTTGTTGAATCGGTTAAAAAATTATCATGTTTTATTTTTTATGATGTCATGTATATAAAATAAATTTATAAGTAAAATTTGTTTGAAAATATTGTAATATTTTTAGTAGTTAAAACTAATATTTGAAATAAAATATTAGATTATAAAAATAAAAACAGTTATTTTTATATTTATTATATATCAATAAAATTAAAAATTAAATTTAAATGTATTTATGTAGTTTAGTTCTGATTATTGACATCAATAAAAATTATAATAATTTATCTATGTTAAAATGATAAAATAAATATATAAGTAAATATGATAAGTAAATATACGTATTTAAATTAATAACTATTTATGATATACCAACAAATGTCATCCTAGAATCATATATCTTATACTTACAGTACATTGTATATTTAACAATTGGAAAACGTAAGAGCATATACAAGTATATGTTTACCATTTTGTGCTCGATTTGCTTTTCTACGCCCCATCTGAGAAACATTTTTTTTCTTAAATGCCAATAGTTTATTGTCGATATTTATGTTATTATGATTTGATTCCAAGGAGTATCTTAGTTCAGGGTAGAGATTACTGTAGTTTGGTACAGAGGGAAGAGAAGAATTTGGTTCATTTTCTGTTTCATTACGAGATATATAAATCGGTTCATTCCCAGGTTCACTTGATACATCACTAAATTCACTTATTTCATTTTCATGTGAATAATTAATTTCTACGTTTTCCTGGAGAAATTCATCAGCATCAACATCAAAATCACCATGAATAAAAATTGTTGTTTCTATTTCACTATAAAAAGAAAAAAAAAATGTTTAACTATTAAATAAAATGAAATTATATAAATCAATAAAAAATAAATATATATATAAATATATATAGTTATTATATTATAAGAGCTAAGCATTGGAATACATCTAATAAAAATTAATTTTAAGATTTTAAAAATATTTTTTAAAATAAAGTGTAACATTAAAGTAACGATGATAGAAGAAATAACTAATATAACTATTTAGCTACTTACTGTGGTTCATCGACTTCAATTGGGAGAATTTCGTCACTAGAAATACTAGATGGTTTTTTAGTTATACCCATTTTAATAACTGTGATAGTAATTCTGAAATAAAAATATTAAACATACATATGAAATAACAAAAAGAACAAGTTAAATAAAATAATCATGAGTAATATTTATTTAAACTACTTCAAAATTGTACATAATTGTATCGATGAGTAATGATATAAGATATAGTATATATATATATATATACAGTGTGATCATGATAAGTGGAAACACTCAATAACTATGTACAGGCTTCATATATTTTGATTTTTTGGCTAACTAATGAACATTAAAATACACATTTTTTTTAATGAATTTTAGTGGTTGAATTTATTTTCTAAGTCGAAAAATGGCCGAGTTATAGCAATTTGATATTATGTTATTTGCACAGGTATAACAGATTACAAAATACATAAATAATAATAATAAATATGTAAAAATAAAAATAATTAATTAAATTTTTAAAATACCTGTTTACCAATTGTGTTTATCTTAATTAAACTTATTTCAGTAATTGTATTGTAGTTATAATGTATAAATTATATCATATGGGCATAGATACCAGTCAGGATTTATCGTAAGGTGCAGTAGGACACTAACTGTGCATTAGGAAAAATAAAATATGAAGTTGATTTAATGAACATCTGCACTTGAATACTTAACTGCAGACTTGAAAATTACAATAAAATTTACTTCACCGAAGTTATTTAAAATTAGACATGTGTTATTTTATTACTTGAAATCATCGGTTTAGTTTATTATTCATATTTTATAATATTAATTTTTATAAATTATATAATTATAATATAAATATTTGCTAATTATTGTAATTATTATTATAAAGAATGATTCATAAAAATAGTAAATAAATACTATATATTGTATATTTTACTATATAAATAGTTAAAAAATAGTCTTTGAAATATAAATTAAAATAAATAAATGATAAATATGAAATCAAATTGTTTGAATAGTTGGTTAGTGAAACCAATGTTGGCTCCTTCCTCGTCTTTGGATTCATCATCTGTTTTATCAGAACCAATAAAATTAGTGTTCAGAGTATGATTTATATTTTATTTGTGTAGTTGGAAAAAATTCTTACAATAAAGCCTGGTACCAGTTATAATTCAACAATTTTTCACAGTCGATTTTATTCCGCAGTAAGAGCCAATACCTACCTAATAAGAAATAAAAAATCAATATTTTATGATTTTAAACCAGATTTAATACTTATCTATTAGTTATTATGAATAGTTCAGAAAAAGTTGATATGCTTTTAATATATTGGCAATATCAAAAAAATACTCGTCTTGCCAAAGAAACCTATGCTCTTCGTTATCAGAATAACTATGATTTAACAATAAATTTAATTTTCTCTGCTTAATTTCTTATCAAATGAATGTTCTTTCTTTCTTTTTAAACTATTATGAATAAAAAGAAATCAATGATTGTATTTTTATTTGTATTATTATGTATTTATTATTATTATTAACTATGTATTTTGTAATCTGTTATATCCGTGCAAATAACATTAAATCAAATTGCTTTTTGATAACTATTTGATAACTGAATTCGGCTATTTTTCAACTTAGAAAAAAAATTCAACCACTAAAATTCATTAAAAAATACAAAAAAATAATAATTTGTGATCAAAAATAGGTCATGCCATTTAAAAAAAAAAGTTATGCTCACATGCAAAATTAACTGTCACAAAAATAGTCTAATTATATAAAAATGTGTATAATAATGTTTATTAGTTAGCCAAAAAATCAGAATTGAAAAATATGAAATCTGTACATAGTTATTGAGTGTTTCCACTTATCATGATCACAGTAAATATAAATAATATATATATACATACATATATATATATATATATATATACACATATATATAAAATATTATAATTTGTAACCCTTTAGTGGGCCCTCATAGTAGTTCTTTAAACAAATAAACATCTGTAAATTTAGATTACTCACTAGTTCCTGGGTATATGTAATGAAGAAGTAAAAAAGTTGTATACAGAAGTAATGTCGAGAATTATAAAACGTTTTATATACACAAGTTAAATGACAATATTATATCAACTAATTACGACAACAAACTAAATACAATATACACTAATGTACAGTAAAGGTGAATACAAGGGTAAAGCTCAATGAATTCGTATAAATGCTGAAAAAAATTAAAAATATGTAAATTGCTTTTACGCCAAGGTAACACCAATCCGAATGGGACTATCAAATGACCGAACAAGTGATGTAATGGTCAGTGCTATTGGTTTGTTAGTATACAACTGTTATTATCTCTTATCACCAATGCATATGTTTTTTTTTTTTTCTGATAATATCATGGACATTGTCTATAGATAATATAGAATAAAAAGACTGTCGCGGACGTAATGCGAAAGCAGTTCCCGCGGAGTCATCGGTTCAAACAGAAAAAAAAAAAAAAAGAGAAAGACTGTATTATTATAACCAGGTCAGGGTAAAAAGTTAGTGAAAATTAATATTTTTGCAACAACGTAAGTTTTTTAAGGATTCAGGCGTCGATTCAGTAGGGGCGGAAGGAGCTATGTTTTATTTAGGAATAAATGCCTTGTAAAAATAATCAAAACAAATTTAAGTTATTACTTATAAGTGTAATCTACGTAATATTATCGTATATACGTATGTATGTTGTATGTGTGGATACGCACAAATCAATGTACATAATACTTTCAATACTATTCTTAGAATTCTTAGAATTGACGATAACGATGGACGATGTGGTACGCGGCGGTCCTGAATTGGATAAACGTAGAACTACCGTTTAAATTCTATAGACAAACATACTATATACCTAACCCACGATTATATATAGATACTGCGGTTACATGCACAGTTAAGTGACAACTAAGTGCCGGATCAGACTAGCGTTTTTTCGGCTGCCAATAATTCGCAACCGATCGGTAAACAATAGTAAACCTATAATTAACATGTAAACCGCGTTGTTGTATCTAGACTAGACCGTTTCTCTGAACCGTCCGAAATCGGTCTGGAATAATCCGCACGCTGTTGCGGTTTGGTTGCGACGATGCGTTTCCGCCGTACACAAAATTACATTCATTCGTCTACACTGAGCGTTTTTCGGTTACCGAATTCATGATAATTATAAATAATATTATGTACATTTCGTTGAAATCAAAAATTAGCTTTGCTATTTGTATTCAATTTCAAATTAACAACGATTCCCGCGCTTTTTAATCTTGTTTGAAGGTAATCGGCGGCCGATAAAACGCTCAGTCTGAACGGTAGAGCCGATTGCGGTTCGGTAGCGTCGTTTTTATCGGCAGCCGACTAAACACATAGTGTGATCCAGCACTAAAACCGATTTAAGTCAATTCGAATTAATTAACTCTCAGAGTTAAATGCATGCAAACGATTGTTAATTCAGTTCAATACCAATTCGGTTTACCTAAAGCGGTTTAGTTAATTCACATTTGAAATGCGCATTGGAAATAACTACGGGAGTACAAAATGCATGTAAACGGATCAAACTACAACAACCGAATCAGCCGAATCAGGATTGCGATAATTGGTTATGAATCATAACTTATGATAATAAATGTTAAAAATAATAAATTCTAATATTAAAATGAAATCGGTTTAAACTGTGCATGTAAACGCTGCAACGTGAACTGGTTTGTTGGAAGTGTATTATCCTAAATCGGTAATTACAGTAGTATCATTGATTATAAATACTTATATTTTACATGTAATTTTATGTCAATATTCGCTGTTCAAACGCTTATAAAAAAAAATTGTGCCTATGGATATTAATAATTTTTGAATGACATTAAGAACTACTTCTGTGGAATCTTCGATTAAATTTTCAAGTATTTTGTAGTAGCCAAATTTTTTTTATCACCGATTATAAATATAAAATGTAAAAAAATCGAATATTTAAAATGCCTATAAGTGGCTTAAAAATCAATATAATATTTTGAAAAAAATATTGCATAAAAGAAATACCAATCTTAACAGCTGGTAGAAATTTCAAAAATCTGCGACTTATACTTTTTGAATTATAACAAATATTTAAAATCGTCTGAGAATAAATCGCTATTTTATGCAATTTCGTAAATATTTAAATTTCAAACAGTCATACAATTTTTTCCTCTTAGTCCGGTAGAAATTTTTTTAAAGATTTTTGAAGAGTAGCTCATAGATAACCTAGTGTTAAAATTTTGAACAAAAAAAATTTTATGAATTTTTATCTACAAAATAACTTGCAAATTATCGTGATTTTTACATATTTCGTATAAATTGGAACTTTGAGCACTTATAAAAAAAAGTTGTGACTTACGATTTTAGATTTTTTTTTATCAGTTAAGGAACAACTTATAAGAAACCTTGTATTAAATTTTCAAGATTTTCCGGACAGCGAAAAAAATTTTATCGTTATTTAAAAAAAAAATACTTAAAAAAATTGAAAATTTCAATTGTCTATAAATAGCTTAATAAAAGTCTTAATGAAAATTTAATGGTGTATAGAGAACGCTAATCTAAACATTTGGTGAAAATTTCAAGTATTTACATCGATTAATTTTTGAGTTATAGCAAAATAAAAAATTTGATTATGTCGAAAACTGGTTTTGCGTAAAAACTCCCGTTTTTCCCAAATTTTTTTATGGTTTTCCCGTCGCATTTAAAAAATATTGGAAATTTTTAACTTTTGACCCCCCAAAGTACCAAATAGATTCACTTTTCTTTCAGAAAAGTTGCTACATAAGACAATCGAAGCATTTTTACTGCCCCAAATCGTGTCAACAGACACAAAAAAAAAAAAAAAAAAAAAACACATCATTGTAAAATCAATACGTAGGATATTTATTAGTGCTCTTGATACCCGGGTAACCGGGTTTTACGGGTATTACCCGATTTACAAAATTTCGGGTACCCGTTATGAATTGGGTACCAGTTATGATTTGTATACTCATTACTAGAGCTGGGATTTGTATGTAAACACATATTTTTTTTAAAACATGATAAATTAATTAACTATTGTAAATGAACAGACGTTAAAATATTTCAATTACAATTTACGGTTTAATATTATACGGTTATAGGATTATTTTACGATACGAATAGGTAAACGGGTAATATAAATTATTAAATTATAATATATGTATAGCACCTATTTTAACTATAATAATATTATATATTTATATATTAGATATTGTTGTATGGTCAATATGATCAATATAAAAACAAATCTATCCTTATAAATTATTGAATTTAAAACTGTTATTTTTTTTTCAAATACTTTTTATATATTAAATATTTCACTTCAGCATTTTCCAATATTAACAATTGTTTTTGTAAACTAAGGCCGATCGCACACCAAAAGAGCAAAACTGTGTTAGACAATGCTAGTCATTTTTGTGTTAGTCAACTAAAAACAATTTGTTTTTATAAAGTGCACACTACCTAGGCAAAACACCATTAGACAAAACAAAAATCAGTAGGTAGTCATCATGTTATCTGATAATAATAATACCAAGTATTAATACGACAGGAGGTATAAAATGAATATTGTATTAATATTTGTATGTTAGTATTAATTATTATTTACAATAATTTATAATTTAAATAATATATTGTTTTAACTAAAATATAATTATTCAATAACTTATATATAACTTATATATATTCAAATTACCATCAACATGCATTTCTTTGCTTATTTCTTCCCATAACTTGTCTTGCACAATTCTATTGCTATGGTCCTTGTCTCCAAAATCATAAATGGATGGTCTTTTTTCCACTAAACTTACTAGTATTTCCCCATCACAAGCCCATTTTGTGATAAGTATATAAAAAATATTATTAAAAATATATACGAAATACGAAAAAAAAAATACACACGAATAATTATTGTCTAGTTGTGACTAACGAAAAATGTGGACACTCAGACAGTATCAGTCATGACTAATTGTGTTTTAAAGCAAAAACGTTTTGTTTTGACTATGCCTAATCAGTGTGCGTATGCAATGTAATTTCCTAGGTATATTCTATTTTTAACAAAACTGTGTTAGACTGACCAACACTGTCTAACGCAGTTTTGCTCTTTTGGTGTGCGGCCGGCCTAAAAGACATTTTTAGTTGTTTTTGTTTTTAAAAGAGTAGAACATAAACGCGTAAAATATACCGCACAACCTTTGCACAACTCACTTCAAAATACACTGCATGTCAGAGTTGGACTGGCCCGGACCGCTAGTCCGCAGTTACGGATGGGGCCCCGGCTTAATTATGGTAATATTGGTGCCCCCTGGTTTTGTACCTACTAATATTTTTATTATTCGTTAATTCGTAGAGTAAATAGAAATACAAAATAAACATTTTTTTTTTTTTTTTCAAATCTGGAAATGTATTTTTGTTTACAATTTTGAGATGTTAATTAATTATTAAAATAATAGCATTATCATTCTACGAAATCAATAGCCGTCTCTATGACTATATACAGACAAACAAGTATTATTGGTTATAAATAGTGTAAAATTGTTGAGACTATTAAATAATATTATATTATATTTATACGGGCGTATGATTTGGTAATCACTGATTGTAACTGAATTATTCTATGTTGGATAAGAATTGTACTCGGGCACATGTAGGCCGCAGCCCGCAGGGTTATAAATAGTTTGTAAAGCTAATAATATGTTTTTATAAACAAGCCGTTCTAAATTCAGAATTCTAATCTATGATAAATAATTATTAATATCATAATCTAATAATCAATGATACAAACTACAAAAATAATTTATTGTTCAACAACGTTCATTGTTCATTTATTTTGTTTTGAATATGTTTAATATGTTTATTTGTGCTCATGGGCTCATGGCATTTAAACTAAATTAAAAGTTTTTAATGCTACATTGTCTGTTTAGATTATTACTTCTTCGTGACGTCTTGTAAAGTTGTAACTGTTAACTATTATTATTTTAACTGTAATTCGTGATGTATAGAAAATACAAAGCTGGTTCAGAAAAAGAAAGGAAAAAGAAAAGCAGAAATTGCTTAAATGTGCCTATGACAAAAGTAAAAAAAAACTTAGTTTTTCCTCAAGCGAGAAAGGTAAGAATATTTTATTTTATTTTGTAATAGAGCTAGGTAGGTAATTAAAAATATAAGACAATAACGTATATTATATTATTATAGTCACTACTCACTATACATAAATACTATGTAATATGTAAGTAATATTAATAGTCACTATCCATAATATCACTAAACAAGAAATATAAATTTTAAAGTTTCTTTTTCGAATCCATAAAGTTATATATAAATATTAAACCTATATATGTGTGCTTACAATTTTAAGATACAATTGAAAGTACGGTTTCTACTGAATCACTGTCCATTGATATGAACCCAATTTCAAAATTAGCTACTTTTACTATTACCACAAGTAATTTATATTTAAAATTTATTTTTTGAATTTATAAAATATTCTAATATAAAATATAATAATGTGTGTTTTCAATTATTAGGTGAAACTGAATGTATTTCTGATATGGAACCAAATTAAATATCAGCTGAATCTACATTAACTTCTAGTAGCTTAGCATTTTTTATTAGACCCGCTAGTAATCAATCAGTAGAAATCAAATTAGCTTTTTTAAAAAGTCATTCCATTCAACTTTTTGTTTTAAGTAATGATAAACTTCCATTTGATCCTCAAAAAATGTATTATCAGACTTTAAGTGATTCTCAAAAAGTTCAGCGCAATTGGTTATCTTATTGTTCTTATAGTAAAGGAATATTTTGTTCTACATGTATGACATTTTGTCCACTACATGAAAATATTAGCAACTTAGTAACTGGATTAGAAGTCTTAAATTCAAAAAATGTTTATGGTACAGTTAAAAAACATGAACAATCAAAAACACACAGTGAAGCAGTTTCTGCTTTACTGCAAGCTAACTTAAACAAAAATATTGAGAGTTGTATTAATATTAATTTAAGGGAAATTCATTCCAAAGAAGTAGAATTTAACCGTTTGGTCATTAAAACGCTCATTGATATAATAATGTATATTGGTAGGCAAGGATTAGCTTTTCGTGGTAAAGATGAAGCAGCTTATAGCTTAGAGGATAGGACTATTAATCATGGAAATTTTTTAGAACTATTATTGCTAATTAATAATTATGATGTTGTATTGAATATGCATGTTAAAAATTTTATTGAGTTAAGTAAAAAATGTAAAGTTGGAGGTAAAAAAAATAATAATACTCTTTCTCATACCCGTGGTAGAGGATCTTTAGTAACATTTCTATCAAAAACATTTATAAATAAAATTGTTTTAGTTATTGGTAATTTATTACAAGAGAAAATTGTAAATGAATTAAAAGAAGCCCAAAGTTTTAGTATTTTAATAGACTCGACACAAGATGTTACAGTATTAGATCAGCTGGCTATTTGTGTTAGGTATGTTTTAAAAAACAATGTTTATGAAAAACTTTTAAAATTAGTTGTGGCTTATGATTCTAGTGGAATTGGTTTGTATAATTTAATTGCAAAAGAATTTGCAGAAATAAATTTCGATATGAATAAAATTGTAGATTGCTCTTTTGATGGGGCATCTAATATGAAAGGTGTTTATAATGGCTTGCAATCACATTTAAAGAAAAATGTGAATCCTTCATGTACATATACTCATTGCCTGGGTCATGTATTAAATTTAGTAATGGTAGATTCATCAGAATGTTGCAAAAATGCTGAATATCTCTTTAGGTTAGTTCAACAATCAGCTACTTTTCTTTTAGATTCTCATAAAAGAATGAAAGTATGGTCAGATTTAACTAAACAAACGCATAAAAGTCATGATAAACTTAGAAAATTGAACTTGATTGGAGCAAATAGGTGGTGGAGTAAGGACAAGGCATTCTTCTATAATTCAGTTTAACGAGCCTAATGTCAAGGACTCCTGATTTTTGTTATTCTTACATTTTTTATTGGAAATAACTTCTAGTGAATCAAAATTTGATGTAAAAACTAAATACACGGCTCATACTCTTTTACAAAATTGGTCAAAATTTGAAATTATTTTAACTGCAGCTATTTACCTTGATATTTTTACTATAAGTTCTCCTGTATCAAAGTTCTTACAATCACGCTCATTAAATTATCCAATAGATTTTAATATGACAACAAATTTACTAAATCAAATTAAAGAAAAAATAAATAATGGCGATGAAATATTTAATAAACTTATTTTTAATGTTCAAAATTTTATAACAAAAATTAATAAGGAATTAAATGATATAGATTTTAGAATAAAAAATAAGTTTAGTAAGAATTCTGTAAGTAGAGTGCCAAAAATAAATAAAATGCCTGGTGAATTAGCATCTGATGAAAGACCTGACGTTTCCACAGAAAAAAGGTTTAAAGTTGAAACATAATTCTTGATATTATGATTAATAGTATGGAAAAAAGATTTGTTAGCAATTTAGAATTACTTAAAGATTGTAATTGCTTAGACCCTAAAAATTTTAAAAATATTAAAAGTGGTTTACCTGAAAACTCACTATTAAAACTTTCTGAATTGACAAAAATAAGTGTACATGTTTTAACATCTGAATTTAAACAATTTGCAATTCAATATGATACAATAACTAAAAATTTTAATGATACATTTTCAAAAAATGATCAATCTTTTGACAATGACTCCAACTCTGAATCAAAACTAAATATTGACCACAGTTTGGAATGCAATACGTGTAACAATTGTTTAAGATGCCCTTTTAATATTTTGTACGAAATTGTTCAACAATCAGGCTCTTTTAATAATATATACTTGGCATATATATTTGTTTTGACGTTACCGTGTACACAAGGTACATGTGAACGTATATTTTCCAAAATTAAAAACATTAAAACTAAATTAAGATCATTAATTTCTCAAGATATTATGGAAGCTCTGTTAATGATAAATATTGAAAGAGATTATGTTGTTGATAAGGAAATTGTTGTAAATACTATTGCTAAAAGTTCAACTGAACTATCAAGGTTATTGATTTGAGATGTTATTCATATGTATTGTCTAATTTGCTTTACCTTTTATATCTTTAATATTAATTAAAAAAAATGTATTATTATAAAAATGATGTACTTATTGACATTTGTCAGTGGCGGATCCAAGGGGGGGGGAAATGGGGGCATTCCCCCCCCCCCCAAATGTCCAAATTGTCTTATATTTTATGTCATCATAGATATTCATATTTCTTGAGTTACAGTTACAGTTAGGTACATTGACCGCTTCGCCAATAAAAAACAGTGACGTTTAGACTTTGTTTTATAAAATGTACTATAAAATATAAATTTGTAAGAAATTGTGTATATGTTGTAAATGATATGGAACTTTTGCCCCCTGCACAACTAAGCCCTGGATCCGCCACTGACATTTGTAAGTTGTAATTAAAATAAATAAGAAACTATGACACAATTTAAATTGGTGTTTTTCTTTATAATGTTTAATGTCACAGGTGGTGTAACTTTTTTTCCGGGTTAATCAAAACATTTGCCATTTGCCTATTAGGGCCTTAGGGGCCCTTTTTTTCCAAATCGCGGACTGGGCCTTTTCGAGTCAGTCCGACACTGCTGCATGTCAAAAAAAGTAAAAAATATCTGAATATGGTTTAGCCGCAAATTCGCGTTCGCCGCAAATAGGTAGGGCACGATTGCGAACGGCGAATGCGGCGAACGCGAATTCGTTCACATCAGCTGCAAATTCGCGTTTGTGTAGGACATAGCGTAAAACGGGATTGTCCTTTTTTTGATCATCACGTCCCGTTGTTCCGACAAACTTTGAATGGGACGCTTTTTATCCCGTTTTAAAATATTGTATCGTTTTAATCCCATTAATTCCATATTATTTATTATACGTATAATGTATTAATCCTTGTAAATAAAATATCTATATATGGAAAAAATATAAAACAGTTTTACTTGAATATTTAAAATTTGAAACCAAAGTTAGAAATAACAGATAACAGTTTTCGTAGAACAAGCGTCAAGTCCCGATGCCAATGAACCATAAAATTAACGATAAGCATGAGACATGTTGTATAGCATAATTCTATGAACTAAAATTATATAGTATATTATTTATAAATTTATAATTAATGTTATTAGATATTATATTCCAGTCGTTAATCGGTAATAGTTTTTGGTAGACACTGTTGACAATCGATCCGTGAAGTCGTATTTTGGAAAAAGGTAAAGTAAAAAGAAAATAATTGCTTATGATATGACAGAGATTTGGACTTTAACTCTCGAGATTTGTATAATATGTGTGAATGTATATGGATGAAAAGTATTTTTATTTTGGAGGGGAGGGGGAAGTAACAGCTGTCCCGTTTTTTTATTTTCTTAATATGGTCACCCTAGTTTAGTTTTAAGTCGACAAATGTGCGGTTCCTATTGCACTACATATGTTAAGTCACCAAACGGTTGCTCATGCCACTGATTAGAGATTATCATTGCAAAATAGTTTTACCGTGTGCGGAGGACCTAATTGTGTACATTACAAATGTGTAAGAATATATAACTTATTATGTTATTAGCATTGTTTTTTATTACATTAAACAACAATATACCGCCGAAGTTGAAGTTATTACAAAAATAAAAAAACTATTAACATTCATTGGTTCTATAGTTATATTTTATTTTGTATTTGATGGAGGTTGTTAGTTGGTAAGCGAAGTATTAAAAACTTATTTTTTTAAGTTTGCGGATTATTTAAGCATCCCCGCAGTGAAGGTATAGTGAATGTGGATGTCGGTGGTAATAACCGTGATCGAATCTTTAATGCTATACCGAGTAATATTACTGAGAACATACACCCCTCTAACTTGGTCACTGTTTGGTGGGGTGGGTATTTTACTTCTTCTGATGTCGTCAGTATAGCGGGGATGCACGAGTGGAGGTATCGATTGTCGACGGTGACGGTCAGACGGTCAGGCGCGCGCGCGGCGTACCATGAAATGCGGTGGCAACGGCGTTGGTGTATAGCCGAACCAGCGGTCTTAGGGTGGCGTGGGGCGGGCCGTGGGGACCCTTTGACGGAGCGGGCGCGTTGTCGCTTGACGCCACCAGTCGCGCTTTAAGGGCGCTTAAGGGCTAATAGCTTTTGACTGTCGCCTTGGCACGCCGTCGACGTGTGCCGACAACCGCCGAAAGCCTCCGTCGACGGACGACCCGTCGACCGGTACCGAACTTGGTCGACATCATTCGCGCCGCGCCCCCGTTGCCGCGCGTGTGTGTTCGTTCAGGGTGTGTTCGAGCGTGTGTATGGTCTTTCGTCTGCGGTGTGCGCGCGCCCGTAGCCTCGCGACACTCGACCGTTGTCAACCGTATAACGATAACGATAACGACTAACTAGCGACGACCATAACACATACAATTTTAATTATTATAATTATACCGTTGTACCAGTACTGCGGGCGGTATTGCTTTGTTTCTACTAATTCGTGTTTACACGTTATACTTGGCGTTTTTCCGATATGATGCGACACCGCCGCCGCTTATTTTGACCTCCACGGTTTAGCGTGTCACATTTCATCTCTACGATCCACAGGAGTGAACTAAGACGAAGACGAATAAGATGGCAATAAGGTATAACCCCGTGGACGCGTCGTGGTGGTAGTAATCGTCAGTCGTCTTAGTAGCAGTTATCGTCGCCGCAGCCGGACGTGACGAATACTACACTGTACCGCAAACATGTTCAACTTTGCCAGTAAGATGATCAACAGCCTGATGGCAGCGGGTGATGACATGGTCACTGGAGCTGATCCGCAACAGCAGCAACAGCAAAACGCAATCCATCGACCAACGCTGCAGCAACCACATCAACAGCAGTACCATCAGCAGCAAGATTACGGAAGTGGCGGCCGACCTGCAGGAGGCCCATCCACTACATCCCGGCAGTACGGTATGAATCAGCCACAACAACAGCGATCACTCGTTAGTGGGTATCCGCAGCAACAGCAACAGCAAGTGCAACCACAGAGACAGCCACAACAACAGCAGCCGATGAGTAGTAGAATGCAGCAACAGCAACAACCACAGCCGTCTTTCTACCGACAGCAGCCTTCCTACAACATTGGTACTAGTGGTACTAGATCATTGTCCCAGTCACCTCAACAACAGCAACAACAAACACAACAACAGCAACAGCAACAAATACAACAGCAACAACAACAACAACAACAACAACAACAACAACTTCAGCAGCAGCAACAACAGCAGCAGCGACAAAGGTCACAACAGCAACCACGTCCCGGCGTTGGTCGCATGGCTATGCCGGTTTCTTCATCAGCAGGTAAGCACGATCGTTATTGTATGGGTGTATTGCGTTATTCCGGGTTGTTCAGAGGGGGGGGGGGGGGGGCAACGGGAACATTTTGCCCCAGGTCCCATCATTGGAAAATTTTTAGGGGGCCCCATAAAGTCTGTATAATAATAAAAACGAACTGTCACTGACCAATTATGTTATGTAAGTATGTAATGCAGTACATGATTTTAAATGAGTTTCATTGGTTAAGATCTGGAAAAATACATTTACAAGAGTTTTGTTATTTTCAGTGAGTATTTTGTTTATCATATCTTATTATTATGGTCGAAGGGCCCCAAATTAATTTGCCTCTAGCCCCGAAAAACCTTGGGACGGCCCTGGCATTATTATTATTATTAATATTATTATATTGTTTTCGGTGACGGTAATCACACACGTAAAAAATTATCAACCGCATATGTATATATTGTTAGGCTTTTAACTCAATGGGAGTAGGTGTATATAGAATATACGCTTGGGGTGCGGTGGGGTGGGGCTATGGTGGTAGACACGTCTTCGTCGCCACCACGTCTAACATGGTGATTGTTGGCGTGTATACCGTGTGTGGTGTGGGCGGTGGCCGGTGAGGAGTAGTTTATGTGGAATGTGGCGGTACCGCGAATCGTTGCTGCCGCGGTGTCTGTCTATTTTACGCGTGTTATAAAAATAAAAGTGTTTGCGCCGATTTTCGTTCACCAAATTTTCATCAATGAATCAACATTTTTAAATTATTCCGATTATAACCACTGTCTAATGACAAACACGATCGCAATCATTCCACTTTTCGCTATTACCGACATTTAATGTCTCCGTGATTTCTTTAGTAGCGTTGCCAGAATCGCTAAAATAAATAGTCTAGCAAAATAAATGCTATCAAAACTTCATTTTTATCATCAATCAGTCTTTTTTAAATATATATATAAACGCATACAAGCAAAGTCACCATTCGACTCCATCCAAATATATGGCTAGACGCTTTCAGGCGTACATCGACAGGATCTTGATCACGTCAAACGGTATAAGACGTGTTCAACGATCGCAAGTCAATTCCATCCCGAACATGGCGGCGCAACACGTTGCTTGGCGGCGGCGCGGCGGCTACCGTCTCCGCCGCCGACCGAATGAACGAACGGGTGCGATCCGTCGAAACACGTTTCGCTGCTCGGAAGTTCATACGGTACGCGCGACCACAAAGTAGGTTAAGTGATGATTCCCGACGTAAGCGCTCGTTCATACGTGATCGCAACGGCGGCGATGTGGCTTCGCGACAGTGGAAAATAATTTCACACCGCACACCCGCGCCGTCGACGATAAGTTCCGTTGTATTGTACTGCGGCGCGATTTCAACGCGCATCGCTATGCAGCATGATGTGCAACTCAGGTGTATAATGTATCCGCATACGATTTTCCGTCGCATTACCACCAGGCATAGAGTTATTAAATGCCACGTGAACTGCGGGCGGCTACGACCCCTACCGTCATATTATAAGTAATATTAATACGGTGGTGGCTTGATTACAGTAACCACAGTGTGCTGTAGGTCATAATTACCATTATATTAATTATTCAATTATAACGCGCGTCCAGCGAGAACAGAATAGTAATATCGACGTGGTTAGTTTACCTTTGGCACTTATTACCACCTTAGCACCACTGGCGCCGTCGTCATCAATGTGGACCACCAAAGTCGAAGTAAACGTATAGACAAGCTCGTTTTTGGTGTGTTGTGGTATCACCAGTAACAACAGTAGTCAAGTGTTGTAGTAGTGTTTCGAACCCGTTGTGTTAATTCGATATAATAATGTTATTGTACTTGAATGTTGTTTATGCAGTTATTTAACCGGCCACGCATGAGGATGAGTTTTACATTTGGTATGGTTTTAGATTAAATAGAATAGATTATTACTATCGTTATTATTATTTAGACGACGAGTGTACAGCTCACGCGACGTATTAAAATTCAATATTTTATCATAGAAAATGAAATGTCGTGTCGTCTTCACATCTGCGTCGGTTATAATAGTTCGGTACGACCATGCTCGTTGTGTGTTTACTGTTTTCACTTCAAAACAGATACACGCAGTTAAATATATTAATTCTTCTGTCATCGAGTCGTTTCATTAACGCTATACTTTATTGTACACCTATCTAATATTTTCTGTACTATTAATTATAATATTATTCAAATGTACTGAAATTATAAATTCACGCGTATTAATATACATAGTATATATGCGCACAAGTTTGTAAAACAATGTGACGGTTCCTAATAATGATTGTTAAGATGACGATGATAATTTCATATAAAATATAAATTACTGATAGGAAGTTCGAAAAGTAAATAATGTTTCAGAAAGTTAAGATGGATATTGCTTGATGATGTCTGCAGTTTCTATATACATGCCGATTTTAGTAATGTCAGTTGTTACCAGTTAATGATAACGAGTAATAGCAGTGATGGCGATAATTTAACTTATTAACATAACGTGACGTTGAAGTGTCAAAATGTTAATGTTAATATTGTCGTGCTTTGTTTATGCAAACCGCAAATGAATGAGATAGTAATATTGTTAGTGTTTGTATACGAGGTTATAAATCAGCACATGAAACAAGTTTGTATGAATAAAATATCACTGCATTGTCCGTAATTTCTGAAAATAGGCCGAATTGATTGTTAAAGTTACGTTAGGAAAATAAAAAGCTAGGGCTGTTTTTCAAATCGGACTTATAAAAAAAAATATAATAATTAATAATTAATATTAATAATTTATTAATAATTAATTAATATAATAATTGGAATATTCCAAGTTATTACAACTTAAAATATTTATTATCTAATAGGTATATTTATTTTTGTACTATTTAATTATTTTACTAGTTTATTATTTTTTATATACTCTATACCTATAGTCTATATGTAATATATATATATATATATATATATATATATATATATATATATATATATATATAGATAATATATTATGTTTAAATATAACGGATTGTTATAAAATACTAATTCAAATTCTCGGACTTTTTTACTGTATCATATTTTTTATTACGATTTGAGGCCAATTAAAATATATTAATATATTCTTTTTTCGGCAAAATAAAAACTAAATTGAAGTATAGACTTGTATAGTTATAATTATCTAGTTGATAAAAAACCACTAAGTTGTTCAGATACGTAATTGCGTTAAAATGTACAAAGGTGAATATTTTTATTTTTATTTTGTCACCTACGTGTTAAAAAAACTTGCGTTAATATAGTTCACACCATGTTAACCAGACGAACGGCCCGAAAACGCAATAAAGTACGGGACGCGTTTGACCGCAATCATGTTTGGATTAACGGAGACATGTTCGCAGGGTCCACAAAAGTAAAAAGTCCATTATGTTGTCATCCTAAATCCAAATAAACTTTGTTTAGCAATAATAATACTGGAAATGAATGGTTATATTCAGCACTATACCAACGATGGTTTATTTGTTATCTACGAGTGATGAATGTATTGTGTAAAGGAATCACTATGTTGTTATAAAGCGTAAGTTCTGAAAATATTGAAACATTTTTAATGGTATTTTTCATTGGTTGGTGACGATAACTGAGTTTCATTTCTCGGATAAGGTACCTAATGACCGACCGTGATGTTTATAAATACGTCCATGATATTGTTTGTTTCGATTGTTGTTAGACGTGACAGTTGATATTATAATACCTACGCGGTAACAGACAGGAGGATGTTAGCGGGTAGCACGTAGAATATTGTGACTCAATAGCATATGTGGTTAAGCACACACATTGAGGTCGTTGTCGTCACTGTGCGAGCTACACGTGTAATTCAATTGCGATTTTGAAACAATGTGAATCAACAGAGACACAGCGATAGCGACAGTCGCAGCGGGTTGGCATCCCCTCCGTTCGAGCTGTCGAATGAACGAATTTCAACGAAAAGCGAAATTCAATTATCTAAAACTTCAAACGTCTGTTTGCTGTACGGTCACGGGTCGAGAAGCAGGAGCGTAGAATGTGGGCGCGCCATGCAATAATCAGAGAAAACTGCCACCATCATCGTCGTTGATGATGCAGTCAGAATTTCCATGAACATAGGCTGCGGATGACGGCGACTGAGGAATTCAATTACACGCCGGTGTATTTACGGATGAAATACTTTTAGACAAATATGGCTGCTCAGATGTTTTATATATATATATACCTATTTACAGAATGATTGAATATACAAGCATATATTTTCTCCCTCACCCATGTTGTCACGTAGTATTGTTATGTACAGGTCTTTCAGCGTTTGTCGTCGGTGTCTACGTCACTTACTGATATAAAGCTTTAACTGTCATTGGTCCTGTGACGAATATTAAGCGCGTTTTGAGATACGTTATATAGTTATGGGTAAATGCCATTTTGTTCGCTAAGTCATTACACTCGAGAGGAAACTTCTGAGAATAATACATGACGAATAGTGAATTGGAACGGCAGGAAAGAATTTCAGTGGAATGGGTGTAGTAAAATAATAGTGGACATTGGAATGACGATGTATAGTCAAAATGAAAAAGAGCCTAAATAACACTGGAAGCTAACGAAAAAAGCAATATAGAGTTAGTGATATTTGACTTCATAAAATTCTAGTTGTAGGCGATTACAGTTAATTAACATTGGTGGCACGGCGTCATCATCGAGTTACTTAGCTACTAATGATCATCGAATTTCCCTTCTATTCATTGTCACAAATAAACAGAGGCTATTTAGAAAATGTTAAAAATTTCATTAACAATTATGAGTTATTTTTATTTTCATATATATATCGAAAAAATGGATCGTATTGTTTGTTTGGTAAATTTTAACTCCGGTATTAATTTGGTTAATATTAAATATCAAAATGTATTTTATAGCCAACTAGCCAGTAACCAATGTTTATTTGATTAGGATTACCGTGAGTATGTATATCAGCATATCACAATAACTACTGTTAGTATTGTATTTCTTGTTTGTGTATCATAAAAATGAGGAATGATTATATATGATGTCACAGTGACATAAGCTTTTTCTCTTGTCTTATTTGATTATTTGTCGTTATTAATAGTTTTTATTGAAATGATAATACTTCAAAATTTGTCATTATTATATAGTTGGTCATCGACGCGCAACGTTTTTTAATCCACTAACCTCAAATTAATTTATCTGGCTATATATAGTGATCCCTTTTCCTATCAATTTAATGTAAGTGTATAATTTATACTTACTTAATGTACACAACAATTGTATTTATATAAACTAAATAGTTAATTTTAGCTAATTTCAATATCTTTTTAATTTAATTAATTTAAAATTAAAAAAAGTAATGTGAGTTTTATAAAATCTAAATTATAAATATAAAGTTATATAAAATAATATATATAACTTTTTTATTAGGTGTTAAATTATTGATGACCCCCTAATAAAATTTGGCGACCTACTTAGGGGTCGCGACCCCCAAGTTGCGCACCACGGTAGCAGATGCATTGATTTTATAATATACGAATACGCCATCCTATCGTAAAAATTGGCAGTGGATTATGTAGTTATTTGACGTTGCTGTGATCGTTTTAATTTAATCTGATAAAAATAGTAATAGATTAAAATTGTCTATTGTTGAATTTAAAATTCAATATAAATTAGAAATTTAAAACAAAAAATGTTTTTAACGAATATTGAAACATAAAATGCTTAAAAACAGTTTTTAGCGAAATAATAATATTAAGTGAGAAATGTAAAATAAATTATACTTCGTTATTTATTTTCAGATTTTATTATACCGTAACACTTTGAATTACATAAAATATTATTTTTTTCTACCAACTAATATATTAGTTTAGCATCCTATTTTACAAATACATCTAGTATATACATGTGATTCCACGATTTCATAGCCAGGAGCCTCACGAACGGTAACTTTTTTTCATTTAATAAATCAGTTTTACAACACAAGGCTGTTTCTAATTCAAAAAACAAATAATTGATTTAAAATTTTCATCAATTATGTTTGAAGTTCCAGAATTATTGTCATTTCCTGGAAAATATTTATAAATGCATTATTGCCTGGAAGTAATGGACATTAACGTTACTTCCTTGTCAACATCGTAAACTGTCTAATATGATCGGAAATGTCTTTATTGGCAACGCATTTACGTTAATTCCTTATTTTACGTTTTGTCGGTAACATAAATATATATACAAGATTTTTTTCTATCGGTTTTTTGAATTAAATAAATGCATATTTATTAACGTACTAAAATGTAAATAATTGATCAATCGTAATAAAATATGTATCGTTATGTTATATAGAACAATTTAATTGTTTTCATTGGCGTCTACCTGTTTACATTTAGTTAAATTAATTTTCAAGGGATCGTTAGGTTCATTGCTCGAACATCACGCTATACTGTTACATCATATAAAATATTTACAATGTGTATGTAAATCAGAGACCCGATTCATTAGTTTTTCTCATGACTGCTCACCATCACCACGTATGTTATAATGTTAAGACATACTTACGAAGTAAACACTTCTTTAAAATATACTCTTTACTTTTTAACATAATATATTTTGTTATAGGTTGTTCGTTGGTAAATTGTTATACCTTATAATTTGATTCAACATACGTAATTTTATTAAAAATATACATTTCCATAGATTTTAACGTATATTAAAAATGATTTTACTGTTAGATTATTATCCTGTTACGATATTGATATTACAACAGTGCCCGTTCTTACGAGCTCATACATAAGATGTTTACTCGTGTATGTGCATGTTGGACTGAATTTTCGTATCGATTCAGTTTAAAGTTTTGAACTCCATCATAAGTTTATTGTTTATTAAAAAAAACATTAAATATACAATTGTGTATGATAACTGTTACAGTTATACTACATAAATACCTCAAGTGATATGTTTTAAGCTGTAGACAATTATTATAATGAATTTAAAAATTTTTCCATAAGTTGATCAAATCCAATTTCAAGATAGATATTACGCGGGTAAAATTGTGTATTTGAGTTACACAGTTTAAGAATACATTTTAGATTTTGAACGGAGTGATAGAATCTATTGGTTTTACAATGATGTGTGTTTTTTTTTTATTTTGTTTTATTTTTTTTTTATTTTTGTGTCTAACGACACCTTTTTTGGCAGTAAAAATACTTCGACTTTTATTAAGCTATTTATAGACAGTTGAAATTTTCAATTTTTTTAAGTATTTTTTTTTAAAATAACGATAAAATTTTTTTGGCTGCCCAGAAAATCTTGAAAATTTAATACAAGGTTTCTTATAAGTTTTTCCTTAACTGATAAAAAAAAAATCTAAAATCGTAAGTCACAATTTTTTTTTATAAGTGCTCAAAGTTCCAATTTATACGAAATACGTAAAAATTGCGAAAATTTGCAAGTTATTTTGTAGATAAAAATTCATAAAATTTTTTCTGTTCATACTTAAGGTTCAAAATTTTAACACTAGCTTATCTATAAGCTACTCTTCAAAAATCTTTAAAAAAATTTCTACCGGACTTAGAGGAAAAAATTTTATGACTGTTTGAAATTTAAATATTTACGAAATTGCATAAAATAGCGATTTATTCTCAAACGATTTTAAATATTTGTTATTATTCAAAAAGTATAAGTCGCAGATTTTTGAAATTTTTACCAGCTGTTAATATTGGGATTTCCTTTATGACATATTTTTTTCAAAATATTATATTGATTTTTAAGCCACTTATAGGTATTTAAAATATTCGATTTTTTTACATTTTATTTTTATAATCGGTGATAAAAAAAATTTGGCTCGTACAAAATACTTGAAAATTTAATAGAAGATTCCACAGAAGTAGATATTATTGTCATTCAAAAATTATTAAAATCCATAGGCACAATTTTTTTTTATAAGCGTTTGAACAGCGAATATTGACATAAAATTACATGTAAAATATAATATAATGTATAATATTCTAGACCAGTGATGCCCAACCTTTTTCCCTTGGCGGGCCACTTTGGTAAACAACTATCTTCAAGCGGGCCACAAAGTATGAAAGTACAAAAATAATCTTATATATTGAACTTGTTTTCTTATCTTTTATTGTCTATTGAAAAGATTATGATAGATAATTTAAAAGTTTTTTCAAAAAAAAATTATCATTATTAGTAAAAGAAGTACAAACTCAAATTTCTCATTAATAATAAAAGTCAAACATTTTTGTATAGTTTTTAGTTTTATTATTATCATTATAGTTGTTTTTTTTTGGAATAATTATTTAAACGAATTCATAAAATTAAATAAAAATAATATATAAAAAAAAAATAATTTAAACATTTTTTCATACATTTTTAAAATTGTATTTATTTTAGAAAATTCGTAACGGGCCACATAGAATACCTTCGCGGGCCACATGTGGCCCGCGGGCCGCGGGTTGGGCACCACTGTTCTAGACTGACAAATTATGTCGCTGTATGCAACTGCCAACCCATCCTAATTGAAAAATATATTTATCGTTTCAAAATAAATTATACTTTTTACAATATTTATAAATAACAATGTATTATATCCTAGATAAACATATCATCTCCGTTCAGAATCGTTTTTTCGTATACAATGATATCTATCATTGCATTCAAATTTAACAAATCCATTGTAATAATGACCTATCCTATAAACGAGGTGCACTCCACCCCCAACTGTACAGCAAAGCGAGGCCCATCCGGTTATTTTTTATGATTTATATTATTAAAACTATATAGGTAGGTACTTAAGTTTTTTGTTAATTTTGAAAAAATAAATGTATTAAATATATATAATTGTAAAGGTACTCGTATATGAGTACTTGGTTTTTAAAGTCATTTTAACGATATTTTTTAATTTTTAATTTTCATATTCTTAAATAACTGAATTAAATAATGTGATAAAAGTATACGTCTATACTTAATTTATACGAATGTACTTAATATATTAACTTGAAACAAGGTCGGTGGCGTAAAGTTAAAATTCTGAATAGTCGTGGTTAATGAAATGGGTGATTTGATCTTAATAAATGCGAAAAAGAAATCATTAATTTTTTTCTTCGTGATTATTAGTAAGCTGACTACAAGAATGTGTTTCCATGAATGTGGAACGGTTGTCATGGTCTCAAAAACCCCTTTCCTTTCGGCTGGCCTTAGATTACCATTAATATTTAAAATTATTATTAATTCATTATATAACGCATGCGCTTACTAAACCAATAGCGAAGGTATAAAGAACTACGTTCAATATACACATGAAAAATGATTTTTCTTATGACATTTTTCAACAGTAGTTATTTAACGATCGATAGTCATTTTCTTCGTAGTTTGTCAGGCATTCACTTAATTTTTATTATAAAATATTGATATAATTTTTTTCATTAAATATTTTATGCTTATTTTAATACTTAAAAATAATGTTAATTCTCTCTATTTGATTTTTATTAACAATTTTCCAAATTCTTTTATAACTTCCTTTAACTTAGTTCTTTTTTCATTTACATAACTTTATCGATAATAAATATCTTAAATTGATAAAATAACTTATAATCATTAGGTTATTCTACAATAATTACAAACATTTTAGTATGTATTATGGTCATGGGCGAAATTACGGGTCAGGCCAGTTAGGTCATGGCCTGACCTAATCGCTGTTGCCATAATATACATAGTAAATAGTGCAAAATCCACATATTAATTAGGCTATAAAAGACTAAATATTTTTATCACAAATTAGATTATAAAATATTGTTATCGCAACAATTATAGATAACACATTGGATGTTATTTCCACAGAAAATAAAGTGGGTAGTTTTAAATGTTTCAACAAAAAGTATATAATAGTATTTTATACAATAATATTCAATAATATCTAGTACAATACTATCTATAAATAATTTTGATAGGTCAACAATAGAATATGTAAATAACATTAGCTATATCAATATAGTTTATTTTTAGAATTATTTGTAGATTTAATGTTTATATAATTTATTTTTATTTTTGGTAATTAATTATAAAAATAGTGGGTATTGTTTTTAATTGCAAATGGCTATAAATTAAATAAAGTAAATCTAAAAAGCTAGTAAAATGGCTAAAGGCTAGATTTCAATTTCTGTGGCAATTTTAGACATCAAAATGGCTATATATCAGTGCACGTGCCCCCCCCTCCCGAAATCTTTTTTTTTTATTTAGGTTGGCCAAAGACCCATAGTACATTGCATAGAAATTTTTAAATGTATATAATTCAAGATAAATTTATGATAACGAATAATAATAAGTTATTTATTTTATAATTTGTATTCATAAATGTAATTTAAAAATATTAATAATACTCTGTTATGTTAAATATATGGTTAAATATAATAAATGAATACCTATATGTTGTTAGTATATAATGGTAGTCATAAAAATAATAGCCTGTAGGTAACACTTTATAAACAAAGGAGCCATTAAGTAATAGGTGATGATTAGGTATTCTAGCATTACAAAATTTGAGAAAAAAATTAAGTGCCCCCCCACAAAACAATTTTCTGGCTACGGCACTGCTATATATTGCCATAAAATAACCAATACGACAACATTGGACCTAATACTTGCTGGATATTATAGTATCAACACAGAATAAATGAAATCAGAATGGTCACTGATAAGATTTTATATGGGTATTATAGGAGAGTTCAAAAATAATTCGGTCATTGTTATGGAGTCCCAAAAGTGGTATGTATTTTTTTATTCTCTCTTTTTTTTTTCTGAGACTTACAATGGTCCATTTTCAATAGAATCATCGTCGTTTTCAACACGCACTTTCACTTCACCATATCCAACACCGTTTCCATAGTCAGAAGTAGATAGATTTTTTTCAGATCTGTCATAACTGTATTGTATCATTTCTGCCTAGGTCGGCTTTTAGGTCTTTTCCCGTTAACTTTCTTAACAAGACTTAGTGATCTTTCTGTTCGCCAGACGTGTTATTAATATATTTCATATATTTTATGATTTAATAAGTAGTATACATAAAAATAATAAAGTACATTAAATGTTTTCAATATGATTAGCACAGAATAAATGTTATCACTTTTAAAGTTAAAATAAACTAGAACTCCATAAATATGGCAACTGAATCTTATTTACAACTACTAGTGATCATTTTAATTTAATATATTCTGTTGTATTACACTGACTTAGTAGTTAGTAGAATTTAAAATAAAAATTAAAAACTTAATTTTCGCATCTAAAATATCTACAATGTTTGTTTTAAACAAATATACGTAATGCGTGGCTATTACCAATCCGCACTTGTACCTACTATGTAATTTATGCGGGCTATGCTTGTCTTACAAACTATCATCTTATCGTTTTACCGCTATTCACTAAATTGTTAAAACGGCGATTTTTTGGCGAGAGGAGGAAGTTATTTTGACTGCAAGACTGGTAATAACGCATGCATTTTAATAATTTTATATTATTTCTTCAATTAATTTTATAATCAACATTCGATGGTGCGTTTTCATTCGCGGACCCAGAAAAAGTCAATCAAGTCATATAAATAAGTCATTACAGCCATGGATAAGTTTGTCTATTTATATTAATTATTTTATTATTTTAAACAATTTTATAAAACATAATTTGTGTACGTTTATTATTTAATAGTTATTACATATTTTTTTTTTTTTTTTTTTTGGTAGGTATTCCTGTATATATTTATCTAACAAGTAATCTATATTTTGTTCATAAATTATAATATTTGATTTATTTACAATATATATAATATATTATTTACTACATATATATTTGTTATCCGAAAATTAGACAATAATTTATCATCCCTGCCTGGGTTTTCGTCAGTGTTACATATTGAGACTGATCAAATTAATTCAGCTATATTAAATCCAATTTCTATTGAAGTACCATTTAGTACTGATCCAGAAATTTAAAAAACAGTCTTATCTTATACAGATATTTACAGTTTTTATCCAATGATCCTGCTTTATCATTTATCTTTTGGAAGTACATAGAGCGCCATTCTAAATTATCTAAAGGGTATTGCTATATTCATCTATTATCATATCCAAAAACCTTAAATACCTAAATAGACTTCGTAGTTTTCAAAGTGCATGGTATGATAATTATGATCGGTTGGAATATAGTGAGACTAAAACTTCAGTGTTCTGTTTTTATTGTTGAGCATTTTTCTTAAAAAAATTAGCAAATACATATTTTTGAGACATATTGATCAAGCATTCATAAGTAAAGAATATTCAAATTGGAAAAATGCGTGTAACGTTTTTAAATCCCATATAAAATTAGTGTGTCATACAAATTGTATAGAATCGTGGACTGTGTATAAATTTTATTGATGTTCAATTAAAAGTTCAAATGTTCAAGTTCAAATTTGCTTATTAATCAAATGGCCATTGTTTTAAGATATTTTGATCAGAAGCAAAACAAATCAATCAAAAAATGTATTCGTCTAGAATGGTTAGATTTAACTACTGTAGAACATTATAGTATAACTGAAATTATAGTATTGAATATTTTTACAATTTTTATTACATGAATAAAGAAAAATACAGACATCTAATTTTGATTTAATAATTTAACTTTGATTGTTTTATCTTTTTTTATTGTAAAATAAAATGCAGATTAAAAACTAATCAAATATAAATTGTTTTTTCTAGAAAATGTTCTCTTTCTCTTTAATTCAAGTTAAACATAAAGAGTTTTTGGAATAAATTTTTCTAGTTTTACATAGCCCCCGCTGATGATTATTCCAAACTACACCAAACTACTAACTACTGCAGAACATAGTAGTTTGGTGTAGTTTGGAATAATCATCAGCGGGGGCTATGTAAAACTAGAAAATTTTATTCCAAAAACTCTTTATGTTTAACTTGAATTAAAGAGAAAGAGAACATTTTCTAGAAAAAACAATTTATATTTGATTAGTTTTTAATCTGCATTTTATTTTACAATAAAAAAAGATAAAACAATCAAAGTTAAATTATTAAATCAAAATTAGATGTCTGTATTTTTCTTTATTCATGTAATAAAAATTGTAAAAATATTCAATACTATAATTTCAGTTAAAATGTTTTAAATGAAAGTAATCACTGCGAGGGGGCTACACATTTTCTCTAGGCCCTATCGCTTCATGAATACGATGCCCATGCTGTAGAATCTATTTTTCATGATTTACAATATAAAATTTTAAAGTTAAATGTGAAACAGGAATCAGTAGTATTTGTTTTGACGGGGCAGCATCAATGGTTGATGAAATATCTGTTAAACAATGAAGGTGCAAAGTACGAAATTTAAAAATATTATATGTGTATTGTTTTGTATTTTGTATAAATCTTGTATTAGTGGACTCTTGTATTTTACGAATTGAAAATTCGATTATATTCGACTTCAATTGTTGTATTCAAGTGATTTATAATTTTATCAAGGGAAGTTCAACACGTCATGTAATTTTTAAAAACATATAAAACATGATTCATTCAAAATTAAAGCCATTAAAATGTCTGTCCACAACTAGATGTGTACGTAGAGCAAAGGCAATATCTGTGATTCGTCAGTATTTTTCAACTATAATAAAAACAATACTTGAAGTTAATAAAACAACCAAATCACTTGAAGCTAAAACTAAAAGAAAACAGATTATTCTACAGTGCAAAGTATAATAGTTTCATAAAAATTATCAGAGATATTTATGTTTTCAGTAACCAGTGTTTCTTGGGAATCCATTTTTTAAACTCATTTCTGTGAAAATTAAACTTAGATCCTCTATGAAACAGGATCAATTAAATGACCTTATGATACCATAAATGGAATAGTCAATGGATAATAACGTTGATGTTGAGTACATCATTGAAGAATTTAAAAATTGGTACCGTTTAATAGTTTTATTATTAACTTACTTAATTTATTTTATTTTATAATATTATATTATTTTTTATCCAGTATAAAATACTTAATGTTAACTTGTAAAAAAATTACATTACATTAAAATAAGGTAAATTACTGTACAAAGATTTAAGTAGAATTGTTTTTCATATTTATCTCTTGCTTGTCCTATTGAAATTGTCTAGTTTAGCCTATGATTGTGGTCATTTGGTTAAAATATAATATATATTCTGTATTTCATACTTCAACATGGATATTTTCATAAAGAATTAATTAGAAGAAATTGGATCTAAGAATTTTACAATTAATATGGGTAAAGTTTTATTCAACTTAATAAAGTAAATAACTATTGACAAGGATATATCAGATATGTATCATAGTTGATAACAAAATTATATTAGATGATATTATTTCATCAGTTCTAATATCCGATTCATAAAAATGTATGAACAAAATGGGCATAGGATCATGTACAATATTAGGTAAAAATATCAATTTAAAATAGTAGATATGTACATTTATACGAGTATAATAAAAAATATATAGGTTTATATAAAAAAATAAATATATCATAGTTATGTAAATGAAGTCTATGTATTATACCAAACACTCAACTGTTAGGCACTCGTCACTGTATACTTTTCGGTTTTTTACTTTGGTAACACTTCTCCACTTGTGGTGAAAAGCAATGCATGTTAAGAAAAAGGATAAATCCATGAATCGTACACTAAGGATTTTATATGCCATTTTTACACTTGTACAGAAGTATATATACTTCACTTTTTTATTGAATAAGAATCACCTTACATTATATTTTATACAAACCTATGTTAAAAAAATATTATTTGCATTTTATATTTATATAATTATATATTTGACCGTTTTGCATTTTATAATAATAATAATAAGTTAATAAGTTTCTTGTAACTTCAACAAGTTTTAAATATCAAATTGTTTTTTAGTGTACAATATTGCAGCGACCCTGATAAGCAAAACTTGTGTTAGGGGAACAGTTCTTAAAAATATAAATAAGAAAATAATATAATAGAATAAAATATGATATGGAATAATTATAAAATAGTATTTAGAGATGAATACAGGAATATAACGGCTTTCAGTATCATCTTTAACAAAAATAAATGAATGTAAATTATAAAAGAATATAGTAAACTGAACAAAGTAAAAATTTCAAAAAATGAAGTAGAAGTAAAATTATAAAATAATTAATCAATAAAAAAAACACTTTTTTGTCCAAAAACTTTTGCATAATTAGGTAAACGTATATTAATATTATGTTAAAATCTAGTTTTATGTTCGTAATTAAAAAAAGGAATTAGGTGTTTATGTTTTATGTATATAGTTCGATCAAAACAGAAAAATTATAATACATTTAAAGTTTTTCACATTAAGTACTTTTTATATTATATATTTTTTTTTTTTTTTTTTTTTATTTAAAGTAAGGCTTCAACTACAAAGATTATTAGCCTATTAGAATGGAGGGTTACATATTTACATATTGTGACATAGTTTATATAATGTTAATGTCGATTTTATATGAAACATAAAAATTTAAAAATTTACAAATTTTTATCTAAGCCAATGAGTTTGAAGAACTTGAAGATGTTGGGAGTGTTGTGTTGATTGAGGGCTTCTTCTGGCGATGATGGATTATTGGGGAGGTGACGTGCTGAGGAGTATTTAGGGCAGTCAATGGTGATGTGTGTGATTGTAATTGGAACTTTGCATGAGTCACACAAGGGTTTGGGATCTTTGGTGATGAGGTATGAGTGTGTCAGTTGGGAGTGGCCTATTCTGGCTCTGTTAATGACTATTTGTTCTCTTCTTCCTGAGTTGAGTGGGTGAGGCCATTTGGAGATTGTTTTCTTAATGTTTTTTAGTTTGTTGTTATCAGGTGAGATAGAATCCCATTTGTATTGCCATGTTTTTATTATTTGATTTTGAGCTTCCTTTAGTAAATCAATGGTTGGTAATTTGCTTATTTTATGAGTGGAGTTTGTGTTAGAGCCTGAGGCTGCTACCTTCGCCATTTCATCTGCTATCTCATTTCCTGGAATTCCAACATGTGATGGGACCCACATGAATTTTATTTTATTTCTGGAGGAGAAGATGATTTGTACTAGTTAAAATAAGTAGATTTAATAAATATTGTATGATACAGTTTATAGTAATAATAAGTCTATTTAAATGATTATTATAAGTTCCTCCCTAAAGGATATACAATAGAAATAAAATTATTAAACTAAGGTTAAATAGATAAATTTTTAGTGAGTAGTGAGTAGTTATGAGTTAAATTCTTTCATTTTTAAATGATTTTATAATATTATTTAGCATTCCTCAAATGCCTGATTGATTTAAATTATGTATTAATAATAATAATGTTTTACATAATCAAAAGCTTTTTGAATATTAAGAAAAATGTCCAATACTTTATAATTTGTATCCATACTTTTTCTAATAAAGCTATCAACTTCAAAAAATTAATTGGTAGTTGAAAATTCGGTTCTAAAACCAAATTATTTATCTGAACAGATGAATTTTTTATTTAAGAAATTTACCATTCTGACCTTATTACATTTTTCAAAGCTTTTAGATAGAGTTAAAGATAAAGTGATTTATCGATAATTCTCATATAATAATTTATATTTAAATAAATATTTAATAATAATATTATATACTTTTTTAAAGTTGAAGGATATTTTCCAGTCAATAATATTTTTTTTAAAACTAAAGATAATGGTTAGGATATAGATATAGATATTTTTTAAGAAAAAATATTTAAATAATTTTCATAAGAGAAAGTATGATTTTTAACTATTGCAATAAGATAAGTAATTTTTTAAATTTTAATTGATTTTAAGAATTAGCTGAATTTAGAAATAAATGTACTATTAATTTAAATTTAATTGAATGTTGAATATCAAAATTTTTTTCTTCGTTTATAAAATAATCATTTAATACATTAGCAATGTCAAATTTTAGATTCAGTAATAATACTATCTTTGTTAACAATTTTATTTATATTATTTATATTTTTATTAGATTTTCCTATGTTTTCATATATAATATTCTAAACTTGTTTAGTACTATATTTTGTGTGTGGTATCTGCTTTGATAGTAAAATGATTTGGATTTTTTTAATAATGAATTTAATATACTTGTATTTCCATAGAAAATGTATTTTTAAAATAAGTATCAAAAGGTCTAGATCTTGATTTATAAATTTTTTCTATTCATAATAGAAATAATAATTCTACTAATTATCCAATATTTTAGTTTTAAGAGTGCTTTAGGTCTATAAATTAGATTTAGAGAAAATCAATAGGTTCAATACGTAATAAAGTCGCTTATTTTAGAATTAAAAACGCCAATCTTAGCATAAAAAATGTCACAGTCGTTACATTAGAGTTAATTTTCAGTTTTTTAAGATATCCAAATTAATGATAATTATAATATTTATTTTTAAAAATTTGAATACAACAGTTCTAACGAAGGATGTGTGTTAAAATAATTCAAAATAATTACTCAATTTAAGTTAAACTTATTATTTAAACTTTATTCTGAATATTCTAAGTACAAATACTTAGTTAATTAGACAAATAAACTAGTGTGAAGGTGCTTACTATTACCGGACTGTAACACATCTGCTGTTGGGTCTGTTAGAAACCCCCTTAAATACTCAGATCTCAAGTTTTAATATCCAAATTTATATGCATTAAATTATTTATCCAAAAATTTAGTGTTTCACAAGATTATCTTTCTTATTAAATGAACACTTGTCAGTTTTTGAGTAATAATGTGTATTTTAATATTTGGTATGAGACGAATTTATGGAATTAACCTTAATCTTTTGTAATTTATTTATGAGACTAAGTCTAGTCTTTATTGCTTGCTTATATTTGACAAATACCCGAATACTGATGTAAATTTATAAGAATCAGCTATTAAACATTATTCGTGTGGTTTCATCACGTAATCCTAATCCTAAGGACGTAATTTATGTACTAGTATGTCCGTAACAGATAAATAATATTAAAATTGTTATAAAATGATTAGTTCTATTAAATCTTAATATTAAAGAATTAATTTGGTTGGATTCAATATTTTTGATAAAAATATAGTCAATGTACTTTTTAGAAAGATTATTTTTGTAAAATTATTGATACATGGCAAAAAACTATTTTTTGCTATTAAATTTAAATAATCATGGCATTTATTTGAATTTTTCATTTTGATAACATTCATGTCTTTGCAAAAATCACTTAAATAGTTTTTAGTAATCTTTTTCTTCTTCGGTTTTTAAAGGAAATTGAGACCCATTACCGCAACACAAATCAGCTTCCACCTGCGTATCCTGTGTTACTGTTTTTTCATTTTATATTCCAATTTTTACTTCTTGTCTATTTGATCCTAATTTGATAATGTTGTCTGCATACGCTAGTATTCCACATTGCATATTGTTATTTTGTTTTTGTTAATATGTGATGAAAATAAATTTAAACCTTGGATAAAACTTTTAATATAATAATTGGTAATCTATAAACGCAAATGAATGAAAATATTAGGTCATCCACTTTAAGAATAAGACTAATAGAATTACAATTTATTAATACTGGCTTTTCAAATTCTAATAGATCCAAAGAGTCTCTAATAAAGATAGTTACATAATCATTTTTATTAAGTACTTAAAGAATTTATCGCTTTGTATCTATTTTATCATGAAAACTTTATCCGAAAGATGTTTATTTTCAGTTACTGTTTAATCATTTTGTAATTTAAATTTACTAAATTATATTATGATCTATCGATTTTCCTATTAAAAGTATCAAATTATTTACTAATAAAAGGTACAGATTTGATTTAGTTATTCAATTTTTTTTTTTCATGGATACTTTCAGATTCTTTGACAGATTGATTACTATTAATTTTGAGAGAATTTGTTTGTGGAATTATTTTACAGTTAGAACATATAAATCTTGTTTTTGTGTTATTTGTCATTTCTTTTAACTTTCTTCCGAATAGCAATATACAATTATAATGCACTAACATTTTACATACCAAGCACTCAAGTATATCTTCTCTATGAGTAACCTTTTCATCAGATTTTACTCATTGTGTAGATATAATAAACGAATGAGATTTAAAATGAAATTACTGTAAAACTATAACAAATATAATATAATATTTCAAATATTACGAGAGTAACTATTAGCAACTAATACCAATGACATACAGATCAGAACTGAAACTATATACTATAAAACTTATTAATAGAAGCTAATTCAAAATTACAATAAAAAGTATACATTATTGAATAAATAAACAATGCTTTTTTAGTAATCCGGAAGAGGAGGATTATTAAAATATAAAGTAGGTTATAAGTTTTAATGTAATACCTATACGTATTTGCATGACACTAACATTTATATTCATCCCATATTTTTCTATCACATTAAATTTCTCCTTGTTAAATTCAATCAGATTTTAACCTCCATTGTTAAAAACATTGAATAAAAAAAAAAAATGAATAGTATGTAACAATAATCATTTAAGTTATTAAGGTCAAACAAGTGGTATAATATGTAGTAAAGGGAATATTTTATGACAACAGTAACTATGCCATCCCTTGACCGTTCAAGTTCAAGTGTAAGTAATTAACTTAGATTACATAGCCTGTATAACTGTTGTGGGAATTGGAAAAGTAGCAACTTGTTTTCGATATCTGCTGACTAACATTTTTTTGAGAGTTAGGAAACTGTAAATTATACGAGTATGCTATCTGATTATTCAATGTTTTAAAAATCTATGTAATGACCAGTCGACCCAAAATTCAAAATGAATAGAGGGAAATATTTTAAAACTCACCATGTTCATGTAATTTTTAGATAATAACAAAATATATATACTTTTGTAAATTGTAGAGCATTGCAGAAATTAATTTGATAATTTATTCTAAATTATTATTATATGTTACGAATATATACTTACATTTTATTTTTTTCCCAAATAATATATAGAATTTTAAAATTTATTTAATAGAGCTTATATTTATTTTTTTATTTTTGTATTTAATGAAAAATAGGAATAAAATTATGATTAGGTTGTTTAGTAATAATAATTATTTTATCTTGTTTACTCGAGTTATAAATATATAAATTCTTTATCATATTACTGAATTGTATTTTTTTCTCTTAATATTAATTTGTTTTTTGAAAATAAATCTAATTTATGAATGCGTAATATAGTAGTTTTAAAATTAATTATCCCATTTTTGAATCTGAATGAAACGAAGAATGTATTAGTCATATAATAAAGTTTATTTTCTTTAAAAACTTAGACAGAAGTGAAATTTCAAAAAAATTTTGATGTAGAGTCTCATTAGGAATATAGTAGAATATTAAAAGTATTTTTCCGATTACTTATCGAATTTCTTAGTCGTTTCCTTCGCTGTTTGGAAAAATTTAAAATAAAAAAGTAAAATTGTTTTTGTCTTAATTTTATTCATATTTATTTTGATGAATGAAGTAGGTAAATTAACGTTAATTTTTTGATTATTTGACTAAAGTCATGAATAATATTTAAAATTATTGATTAAATCAGTTTTTTTTTGTACGTTTCAATTTTGATAAGTTTGTCCAAAACCGATTGTATTCACAAACGATGCCAAATTTTAATTTCTTAGGTACAAAATACTATATTCTATAGATCTAAATGTTAAAACTTATATTTATACAGGATTTTACGTTTATAAAATATTTTATATTTTGATAAAATAAATAGTCTTCTTGATACTTGAGTATTATACACTAATTATATACAAAATATATTGAAAATGTCGTTATATTATTTTATGTATTATTATATTAATCCATAGAATTTCTTTTTCTTTTTAATAAACTATTTTATCAATTCTAATATCATATTTGTAATAGTTATATTGAGACTTAAATGATGACTCACAAAACCATTTTCTGAAAATTATAACTTATTCATTGAAGTATTTACTTTGTAAGTTATATTCTAATAAAGCATATATGTGTATATTTATGTATTTAATATGTATATTACAATTTGTAGTTTAAATTTATTATTTAGAAAATTAATATTTTTTAATATTATTCACATAAACTGTTCAATAAATAATAAAAGTAAGTATTAGTTGTTTATTATCTTATAATCCTTATCCACATTTATGTAGGTTGAATTTATGTTTTACATTTTTATATTCATTATATCAATGTTCTGCCCAAAAAATAATACATGAATACAGGATACTAAAATAGTACAAACTTCGGTCTTATCGTTTTTAAAAACTTTACTGTGATTATATGTTATAATTTATTAATAGAAAATAAGTACATGTCTTTTATATTATTCTTCTATACTTCTTTTAATTGAGTATAATTTTCCTCAATATTTATAAGTTTATTTTAATTTAAATATTTAATTTGTTGAGGTTTTATACAGATTAATAAGATTAATAATAATTAATTAGTTGATAAAATATGAAATATATTAAGGAGAAATACGTTAAAATAACATACATGCTTAGTGAATGTATTATGTATAAAAATTAATGTTTTTAGATAAAAATATGAAGGTTAGTTATGATCAGAAAATATATTTTTTATTATACCCATTCATTGTTTTTTTAAAAAATTCCGTATCATATGGTTACATAAGTTAAATGTTGGTATGTATTGAATAATAACTCAATAGAAAATAGCAAGAAATAAACAACAACTCTTTTCTAATATTCTTTTATTTTCTTTTAATGAATATAAATATATAAATATAAATTGTTACTATAAACAATATTTTGAATTACATTTTTCAAAATATTGATGTTTATAAATTTTTTTTGTTAACTCATAAATATTAATTAAGAAATAAAATAAAAATGAAATAAAAAATGTTTTTAAATATCTTTGTAATATTTAAGGAGTTAAAAGATTATTATGAAACTACCATAAATTACATTTCTTCAGAAATCTCTAACAGAACTTTGCATATTGTTACTAGGTAGAAGAGATGAGAAAAAAAATAGAGTATTGCTGTTTAGTATATTGAGCAATAACTATGTCTAGTATTAAATATATATATATATATATATATATATATATATATATATATATATATATAGTATAAATAGTATACAACGTATTAGCAAAATCATTATGCATAATATATATTATTATATAATATATAATAATTATTATACAATATTATAAATATATACCTATTTAAAAATTTTTATTCAATACTTTGTGCACCTTTATTATATGAACTACACATGAGTTGTGACGAAGATCTATTGTTGTTTTTTGAAAATGTAATATAACTGACTAGTAATATTTTCAAGTTAACTTACGAAAATCCGCGCTCGTGTTTGAGCTTTTTTTCCCACTATATGATTGCCAGTGGCGGATATACGATGAGTATTTAATATTGTGTGTAACAACGACATAGGTCATCGAAATAATATTTTATTTAAATGTATTTTTTCCGTCCCATCTGGATATATGGCATCATATTCTGGGCCCAGCCAAAAAATCTAATATCTACTCAAATGATTCAAGCATTTCAATCAATTTGTCTCCATTTCATTGCCAAAGCTCTCTGGTACGTAACGAACAAATTACTCCACGATGACCTTCAAATCAAAACCATCAACGACACAGCCACCAATTTCTATAAAAGGTTTCATGAGAAACTCCACATGAACCACAACCACCTCATCTCTCAACTGGCCTCAAAAATACTTCCAGACAACCCCACAAGACGTCTCAAACGCAACTGGTGCAGAGATCATCTTAACATTTAAAATACATTTATATAAGCCATAATAAAAAAAAATTTTTTTTTTTTTTTAATTCTTTGTAGAAGGTGATTCGACTGCGAGTCTTCCTACACGTCACTCAAAGCCATTTTTATATTATCTATATGCTATTTACTTATTGTATATAATGTACAGATTGTGAATCTGCAATAAACGCCATTTAATAATAATAAAAAAAAAAATGTATCTTGCCATCAGCGAAATATTATTACTAAAACATTACTTTATATTACGAAAATGAAAAATATTTAATACATCAAAAACAGCATAGCAGCTATAATACAATTTACCGATGTATTTTTATCAAATTTTAATCACTCATTTAATTGTTTTATACATATATTTATATATACTTATATTATAACCGATTATCAGGGCCTGATTTAATAAAATTAGGGCCAAATGAACCAACTTATTTGAAACTCCAAAGTCTAAAATTTTTCTGAAAAATATGTAAGAAGTAGAGGAAGAAACTAAAAACGGTGAAAATACATAATAATACTAATATTTAATAATTTATAATTTATTAATTGTATAATAATAATTAAATAATATAACAAAATTATAATTTATTAAATCATTTACTTTAAATACTTCATAATAATTTAATTATATATTATATATATAATTGATATATTTTAATATAATTTAATTATAATTCATTTGTAGTCTTACATAAAAATAGAAAAAAAAACTTATTGATTAATACCTTATATAAGTAAAATGAAATTAAAAAAATGATGCTTTCATGTTTTTATAACATTTTATCGAAAAAAGTTTTAAAATTACAAATATTTACTTCTTGCTTTTTTCGCTCTAAAAGTTTCAACTATCGAATAACATAGTACTCACTTATATTTTGTTAAGGTATCTATTCAAAGATATAGATAGATTTTTATTTTGTATATCTTTTTTTCAATTTTATTTTACGTTTTGTCGTCTTGCTTAAATATTGACTTTATGTAATGATAATACTTATCAAACTTTTAAATGATTATCTTCCAAACAAAATACAAACAAAATGAAAATTATTTTTGAATGACAGTCGACAGACATCTTAATCCCTAAATACTATAATACCATGAGTGATAAATATAAGTTATAACTTAACAAGTGTCATAAGTAATAAGTATAAATCACAACATCACAAGAGTATACAAGTATAACATTGATTTTTATAGTCAGAAGAAACTATAGTGTACTCGGTTTATTGGTCTTATAATTTCCATTATAATCGACAAAATGCAGAATGTGACGTATGAATGAATGCCATATGCTGTGATATCACTGATATAAAAATATTGAGAAAATACCAAAAAAGTATATTTACAGTTATTATTATGGTTCACTTAAATATTTGCAATAATTATTATTTTAATATTTTGTGAAGTTATTGGTTAACACTGTAGTCGTGTGGAATAATAAAAATAAAATAATAAAAATAACCAATATTCTTAATAACTGATTATTAAAATAAAATTGACTGAATTTTAAACGCTGATTGATTTACAATTCAAAATACAAATTGTTGTGGGTTTGATTAGAAAAAAATATGTACTGCAACTAACAGGACCCCTATAGAATTTGGGAGGCCAAGTGCAACTGCTCCATTTGCACTTGCGTAAATCAGGCTCTGCCGATTATATAAAATAATAATATAACTTTTGGTCTAATTGGATTTCTATTTTCGACAAGTTTTTTCAATGAGATACTCCTCATAAAAAATGAGTTCAACTCGCCACTGGGTTACAATATTTTTCCATTTAATATTATTAACAGAAAAATAAATTAACTCGAGTTATAAAGTGGAATAAAAATACATAGTTGAAATAATTTTAAGTTCTAAGGTTATGTATGGTAATTAAAACTATAAAAATGTAATATTTGGTTTTGAAAGTGATAATAATTTTATCTTATATAATTCATATTTTTAAGCTATTAAATAATGTGTTGACATATATCAGGCGTGGTTAAAACATTTAATATAAAGCGTTGTTTTTTACATTTTTGTCTCATACAAATTAATATCTCTTAATTGATTCTTAAATTAATATCTAGAATTTTTTAAAATATAAAATAATGGTTTTACATTGTAAATAGTATATAAATCTATCATCTTGGAATAAATTCGAAATATCTTGTATATAATGGACATGAATCTTATTTAAATATTTTGTTTTTTTTCATTCTACTTAAATTAATATTTATGTAATTTGGATTAGAGAAGCGTGGGTTAGTATTTTCCCTCTTTTTTTGAACGGTGCCTTAAAATGTATTCAGCATAATTAATAGTTGAAGTTATTTTATAGTATTGAACGCAATTATTATACAATAATCAAGATATACGAGTATTAAGACACATGTTTTAAATGTCACATTGTTAGTAAATATTTAAATTAAATATTGTAGAAATTTTTTATAATTCTACTTATAAATTAAATATAGTGGAAAAAATAAACAATTTTTATTGAGTTAAAAATATTGTTATTTATTAATTTTTTTAAAATAATGTAACTAAATATAGTAAAATAATTAATTTGAATTGTTATTAAAAATTGAAAAATAATAAGAATATTACTTTAATTGTATTCTGAATTCTAATAAAATATTATGTCTATTATGAATTTTAAAAAAAATGTATTAGTTTGTAGATAAAAGCTTGTTTTTAAAAGTCAATATTTTAAGATTTTGTAAGATTTTCTGAAATGTTTATTAATTTTTATAATGTTTTGGCAAATTTATAAAAAATGTATTCTGTAATTATAAAAGTTATCTGATTTTAATATTATTTGGAACTAATATTTTCAAATCGAAAAGAAACTATGAAACGTGCTCGTTTTACTGTTGAATACGAAAATGTTCGACTATACCCGTCAATGAATATTTGGTTTCACTCGGAATCCAGTTAAGTTACTGTTCTTTTGATACTTCTTAAATAGACGATATTTTAATGAAAAACTAATATTATTAAAACAATAATAAACTAAGTCTTGTGTTTGGCAGTGACGACCTCAAAAGGTTTGCATACACGAAGGCGTGCGCTTGTGTGTGCGAAACTGGGTTAAAAAATATCGATTTTCTCTGTACCAAGCCGTGTGTTCTCTCAGGGGAATTCAAAACATATATACTTCGAACTCTCTCAAGGCTTTGGTGGAAAGGGATAACAAACAATAAGATGATATATTTTATACCACCGATGATGAGCAAGAGTGAAGTGGACTTTTATGCAAGATTTTTGTTTTTTTAATAATAATTTTATTTAATACAGTGAAAGTATATATTGGATAAAATGTTAAATTATACGATCAAAATTACATGAATAAATTATTTGTTACAAATTGAACTCAATTTACTTTTGTATATATATATATATATACAGCTATGTCATTTTAGCTCATTATTATTATATTCTCTGTGAGATCCCTACCACGGAGATATATGTTTTCGAATACATAAATAAATAAACAAGTAGTTTATACAGAGAAATAAATAAATGAATAAATAAAAAAATAAATGCTTAGCATGGAGTATTATTATGTTTGTAAAGTACGAACGGATTCGAATTGAAAATTCATCATCAAGTATATAAAGTTAATAAAATTGTGATTGAATTTGAAAAAATAAAATCACAACTCAACATGAAAAAATAAAAGAAGGAATACATTAAGAAAAATTAGACATTTTACATAGAGTTAATTTAAAATTAGTTCTTATTAGACAAAGATATGTTAAAAAGTATAAATATTATGGTTGTTATTACTTATTATTAAAAATGTATCGATATTAGATATTCTTTTTAAAATCAGTTTGTACATTTAAAATATTATAATTAATATAATTAAATTGTTTTTCTTTATTTTATTGTGCATGTATAACTCTTCTAAAACCAAATTAATATAATTGTTGTTTTAAATTTTTAATATTTCTAAGTCTATTGATATCAAAACGTATATTATAGTTATTTTCTAAAATATGTTTAGCAAAATTTAAATTAGGAACGGATTTTTTTAAATTTTATTTCAGAAATAAAAATAATAATATTTTTAATACAAATTTATATCTTATATTAAAACTTACATTTATCCTGCCTATATAAAATTTATTACTATTATATTTAAGTTTAAATATACTAAAATGTTCAAAAGAAGGGTTTCGTGAGGTTTATAGTTCTATTTTTTGTGTTTGATTAAATTTGTTAATTTTAAGAGCGATTTTTATATTACTAGTATTATTGTTTAGAATTGTAGCAAATTTATTAGATACATTATTTTAATGTTTCATACTAAAATAGTTAATAATATTATTTGGTAAAATTTGTTTAATTTTTTCTTTAATACGTTTATGAATTTTTTTATTTACTTAATTTTTTTTTTATTTAAATTGAAATTATTCTTATGAACTGTAAATAATATTGTTTTATTATAGAATCAGTTAGTGTAGGTATCCTATAAATATTAAATTCAAATTGTTTATCTGTTATGGAAATTTTAAAATCTAAGAAATTTAATTTATTTTTATTTGTACTTTAAGTGTAAATTGAATTTTTTTATTTACTCTTGAAATATTTATAAATAATAAATTATCATAAATAAAAAAGTAAAACCTAGGTAACATTAATAATATAATTTAACTATATAAAAGTGTTTTCACTACTCGAAAATAATCTTTTGTTTCATCAACTACATTTTTTGTTTGTTTATTTGAACCTTTATATAAAATGAAGGTGTTATCAAAATATCAATAATATGCTTTTATATATAGCTATTTATCTTATTGTTAATAATATTATTTATATCATAATTTTGCATGTACATTTCAGATAAAAGAAGACTTAAAAGTTCATATATAAATAACCTTTTTTTTTGAGAATATAATTTATTATTATGTTGAAAATAGTTTTGTATAATTTTTATATTTATTAGTTGAATAATTTCTTGTATTTTTTACGTTTAAAGTTTATACATATTCATTCTTAAACACAAAACAGTCCTAAATGTTTTAAAAATAGGCTTATACATAGCAATAAATTAAATAAAAACAAAATTCAAGAAATTATTCAATCAATAAATATAATCATTAATCAAAACTATTTCTAATTTAATAATAAATTATATTTTCAAAAAGAATGGTTAGTTATGGGTGAACCTTTAAGTGTTTTTCACCTGAAATTTACAGGCAAAATTATAAACAAAAAAATATACAAGCCACATATAAAAACATATTACAGACAACATAGTTTGATTATGATTAATTATTGTATTCATCACGATTGATTATATATTAGTTTTGTAAAAGTTTTGTGTTTTATTGAGTCTACTATCCTAAAATCTTATTTTTAAATTAAAAATGTTAAATTTAACTAATTTGAGTTTTTTCGAGGCAAATATGATTATAAAAAGTTTTTTTCAAATAAAAATTCACTTTATTTAAGTCGGTAAAATAAATAGTTAACTTAAAGAATCTAGGAGAAATGAATTGTACGTGGAGTTAAAATCGATTATTATGTACACACAAGTACTTATCATATTATTAGTATAGGTACATTATTTTTCCCTAGTTTTTACCTTTCTCAGCTCTTCCTCCTTTTTTAAAATTATTTTAATTAATTACATTATCATATATATTTAAAATAACTACCACTATGACAGTGACATGCATTATTAATTGATCAAAAATCTACTACATGTTCGCGGCAAATACTAGCCATTTTGTTAACATGTAATATATCTATTGATGTGCATATCTTGCAGGGTTAATGGAACCAACCGCTGTTGATCCAGATCCATTGAGCTTGGATTTAAGCCACCTGAGTGCCGAGGAGCGTGCCTTAATACAGAATGTGATGGCAAAAGCAAAGAATATGGAGGATAATGAATCTGTTATACCGGTGGCCCCACAGCCTGCGACAAGGTAACAAAATCAAACAATACTTTACATCTTTTTTTCTGGGATAAAGGTTTGTCACCATTGCCGACGAAAAATATTCGTCGTACATAAAGTATATGTGTGTGAGCATATATACATTTATACATTCGAAATCATGGACAAACAAGATGTGGTTCCGTGATTCTCTTTTCGTTATTTTTTACGCTCGAGTATTTGAACTTAAAGTATTACGGCGCCGACAGAGGATTTAATTCTTTGTCATCACCATGAAATCAAATCATCTTTCGTTAATTGTTAGTTTTCGTGTAGAAACGATGACATTAAATGTTAACGTGGTTTTAAGAAAAATGTATTTTATCCCATACTTGTTTGCTTTTAGAAATTCCGATAAAATCAAATTAAACGAAATGAGATTAGAGGTTAATAATAAATAATATTATAAAATAATTTCTGTTAATTTTTTGTTGTAGAACGTCAGCAATGGCATCATCTCGTGACCACGTCGTTACCGCCATGGATAACGCTCGCCAAACTTACACCGCTAATGGGAACTATTCGTCATCTGGACAAGACACTACTTCATCATATTACGGGAACTCAAACAGTGGAGTGCAACCACAACAACAAAGTGCATCGTACCATGACCGTAGCAATTCTTATCAGACGCAACAAAAGCAGCATGCAACATCTTCATCATACCAGCAACCAGGCGCTTCTACGTATCAGCAGCATAGCGGGTACAATTCGGCCGCGGCCACGGCTGCCAGGAGACACATCCAGCAGCGTAGTTATGATGAGTACCAGCAACAGTTGTCACCGGAGGAACAGCTCTCGCCCGTATCGCCAGAAAACGAGGTGTCCATGCCATATGGTATCGGCGGTGTCGGAAACACGCAGCAATACCACCAACAGCAACAGCAACAGTTGCAGCAACAACAGCAACAACTGCAGCAACAACAAGGTGAGCGCTCTGGTTCCGACTCTAGCGACGACGTTAGTTTGGCAGAGTGTTTGGCTGGCGGCGGCGTTGAGCTGATGAATTTACGTCCCATGCCTCTCTTGGACGAAAACGGTCAAGTACTGTTGGATGACGTTGATACCACCAATAGAATGCAACAGCAGCAGCAACAGCAACAGCAACAGCAGCACCAGCAACAGCTACAGCAACAACAACAGCGGGAAGAGCAGTACTGCAGCGAGCAGCAAATGTATTACGGCGGAAACACGTCATCAGCGACTGTCTCGGATGTATACACTATACACGAAGACGAGGATGAGCTGAGCAGTCCGACTGGTGCCGATGGGGTGACCAGTCTCAGAAAGCGGCAGATGGCCAACACGCTGACCGGTCAGTAGTATGCAGTGTAGTGGTATAGAATAAGTTTTTTATAAATATCTATATAGATAAATACAGCGCGATGTTTTCACAAGTATTTTTGGCTTTACAACACACATGTTAAATACTAAAATTAAATCGCATAAATTAGACCATTGATTCGAATCATGTTATGTGATCTTTTAATGACATTTTATTAATCTGTAAATATAAACGAGACTGCCTTGAATGACTGCTTCATAACCAACGTAGAGTCAAATCTATTTGAGTTATTGATTTGAAATTTTGAGGGTAGATTAACATTTTAATTTCACCATGAACTAAAAAAAGATTTTTAAAAAAAATTGATTTTAAGGGATTATTAAATCGGCAAAGAACAAAACTGTACGTGTAAATTATATACCTATATCAATATACATTCTATATCAATGAGTAAGCGTAGTGAGAGCTATCACTAAAGACTATGAAAATAAATAAACCTCAGTCTTGAAAATTGCAGGGATTTATGTAAGAAAAGGTTGATTTACACATGATTAGTTTTATGTGGCATCAGAGTCATTATGTCCACAAGTTTAGTTACTTTGCCATCAAAAAGGAATATATCGAATGTAGTTTATAGAGAAGTTTTGTAATAAAATTGTTGTTATAAATTATTATTTTTTATTATATACATATTAAAGTTTCACGGACGAAGCCGTGACATGTAATATGCTATAATAAAAGTATGCGTGTATTGATTTAATATCGTCGTCATATGGAAACCAAAAAATATTTTGAAAAAAATAATTGTTAATTTATAATTTTCATGCACTGTTTTATTTTTTACAAATATCGTAAAAATTATATATGATAATCAAATTTTTAATAGGAATTGAGGTATAGTAAATAATATTTCGATAAAATCTGTACCATTTTTTTCATCTTAATGAGTATTTTTCAATAAAGCATTACGGCTCGATAGTTGTGAATAATATTTTAATAGTTTGCAAATGATAAAAATAATAATAATAAAAATTGAATACAAAAATAATTAATTCATGATTTATGAAAAATGAAGATTTTATAAAGAGATATCGTTGATGTATTCATGGAAGATTAATTTTATAAAGGTTGGTTGCAAGAAGAGATATAAGTGAGTGACTGATTTTAGTGAAATTCAGAAAGAATTTTGATGAGAATATTTTGATTACAGAAACATTATTATTGTTATAATGTTATAATTATTGCTTAGCAATTCAACTTAAATTTGTATTTAAAAGATATAAAGTTTAATGTTCTCATGGAATGCGATGGGTACTGGACTGAGGTTTGTGGAGAGATTTAAATAATGTAAATCCTTTGTAGTTCGGCGTGTGATCGCCTTCACACAAGATACATTTGGCTGGGTAGCTTTTATCTACTGCACTCGGAAGTGACGTCATCAATCGTCGTCATGTTTGACACAGCGTGGATGATGGCCGAAAAACTGTTAAGTATGGCTAGCAATGTAGGGTTAGCTGTAGGGCTAGTAATTGTGGTGTTAGTCCTGTTTGATTTTATTAGGATTTTAAATTTTAACCAGAGTTTTGAATAACAGTATGATATTATATTAATATCATATTAATAATGTCGTTATTATTTTCAGTAAGTTTTAAATCCACATAAAAGAGTAGATATAATATAATAAACGTTTAATTTTAATATATTTGATATTCTTGTAAATGTATAACCGAGGGAGGCCAAAGCTTTAGAAATATCGGAGGTAGATGTTGTATAGTGTAGGTTCTTTGTTACAATCTGAAACGAGCGTAGATGTGATGGAAAAAAGGTGTGGTACCTACACTAAACTAGTTTTCCTCAAAAAGGTAATGATTGCGTTGAAACTTTCTAGTCTTTGAATCTTTGACCTGGTAGCTTTAAAATATATTAATATGATATTAAACATTTATAATGAGTTGTTTTAAAATTTCTTCTTGAGAACTTAATAATGTATATTATTTATCGATTATAGTAAATACTTTTTTGGTTTTATACATTCTGTATTTATTTTTTGTAAATTTATTTTTGTACTCTATTAATATAGTATGGAATATTCGGCATTTACTTTTTATATATGTATTTGTCTTTTATTACTTATATTTAATTTTATTGATTTTTTATCAATCATCTAACAATAACAGTTTAAAATTATTTGTTCCAACACCTGCAACGTTTGCCATAGTATTTGCTTAGAATTTTATCAGTTTGTATTTGAAGTCTTTAATTCAATATTTATTTATGTAAATATCAGTAATAATATTATTATAAACATTCTTTGAAATGTAATGTAAAAAAAGGAAATCATATAATATATATATGTGTATATTAGTTCAGTTGGTACAGTATTTCATTGATTTTAAATTATACTGGGTAATACTTCCTCGCCGTCTAGAAATTCACAGTAATTTGTTGATTACATTAACATAAATACATGGAAATCAACAATCAGTTAAAAAATATGATTTTCCTTGCTATATTTTAGATTATAAGTTTTACAATTTATATAATTTTTACCTGCAGTGCATCACAGGAGATTAGATTTATTATAATTTACTGCATCGTATATTCAGGGATGGGAAACTACTGCATCCGTCCCGTGTACTCTTTTTATCCGGCCCGTGTTATATTTCCAAATCACTTCATAACATTTTATCTTTTATCACGTTAAGATAAAGATATTATATTTTTTTGTAGTAAGTATTGAATTCCAGTTAAATCATTGGATGTCTAAGTATAATATTTATCCATATCGGCATAGCTAACTTAACTATAGGTATTAGGCATCTAATTTATTGTATTAGTTTAGTCATAAAATTAAATTAATTAAATAAATGCTAATTATATATTATAATTACTTTTTTTCATATTTGCTTTCGTGACTGTGGCCCTCCAAATTTTAAAAATCTAAAAATTTGTCCTCTAGTTACTTTGAGTTTCCTATCCTTATATATATTTTATAAATTTCTGTATAGTGATTGATAAGTTGGTTTGGTTTATGTTATTAGAGCAGGGATTATAGTTTCAAGCTTGATTAACTAGTGAGCTGTGCAGAAGTAAATAATAAATTAGTATAATATATTTAGTAGATAATAGTACATAATTATAACATATACATAGTAATAATAACAGATGTTAGTAGGCTTATTCTGTCGAGAACAAAGTAAATAATTTGTTTGCAAGATCAAAACATCGAATGGACTGGTTAAGGATTTTTTTTTATCTGTTGTGTCTTATAATAATCCTTTTTTGTTGTGTTTTAGCAATATCTGGGTTGAACAATGGAAGCAGTTACAGCTCAGCGGCAGCCGACTTACATCATCAGATCGTAGATAACGAGCGGTTCATGATGAAATATGCTGCGGCAAATGTAGGAAGTTCGGATTCTCAGCATCGATCAAAGCTAGTGAACGAAGAGTCTACGACATCATCCGTTTTTGCTGAACAAAATCGATCACCAAAGAAACTTAATTCTTCATCCTCTGTGCAATCTGGTACGTTTGTGGTGATAAAAAGTGTCTTCATAATTTTTTTGTCGTTATTTATTTTATCATATTTATGAAATTGTACTTTTTATATGATCACGCATGAATGTTAAGAAAAGAAAAAAATTTTAGTTTTTTATCGATAGTAGATACATATATATATATATATATATATATATATATATATATATATAGATACAGTAAACTATATGATTGACATTACTGATATTGCTCTACATTAAAGAGCCTTACCGAGCCATTTTTATCATGAGGCAGAAGTTTAACATTGCGTCCCTTAGACAGTGGGGGTGAACAATTTCAGTTTTTAATATACCTACTTTATTTTTTTTAAATTAGGTTTTGAACAAAACAAGAAATAATATTTTTAGCCACAAGTATATAATTCTCAACTCCTTGTATTACTTATAGTACATTTTCTGTAAGCAAATTCATCAGTAACTTCTTCATAATCCAATTTACTAACGGTTTTTGTTTCTATTAAAAGTATGGTTATGCTTGGTAATCTCTCCTAAATCGTTGTAGATCGCAAGTTTTTATTAATTTAATTTTGCTGAAACTCCTTTTACGTGAAGTTGTTGTGATGGGTATTGAGAGAAAAATCCTTATAGCGATTTCAATATTTGAATACAATTCTTTAAGCTTATATTCATGACTCATTTGTAATGAATCCAAAAACGTTAATGATTTAATATTTAGCAAAATTGATAAAGCTGCATGTTTAAAATCTTAAATTTCTTTTACTATTTCCACGATATTTATATTTTTATTATATATTTGTCCTAGATCAGCATAATTTTTGCAAATCGTGTAAATTCATATTGGTTAATGAATGACCGGAAAGAAATTCATAACTGTTTAATATTTCTATAGTTATTTTGCACTTCCATATTATCTGAATAAGAAAATATCTATTGAGTTTATAATAGCGATCCGATGATTTTGTTTTATTATCGTTATAATTTTGGAGAAAAAATAATTATCCAAACTAAGAATAAAACGTTATCTCATAGCCTGTAAAAATTATAAACCATCAAAATGAACACTATATTTGTCAACTGCCTGTCAAACATGACATTGGACGCGTTAAAAATATAATATTATGTTTACGGGTCGGTTCTTAATCAGTTAAAATATTATATTTCAATAATATTTTTTCTTAAATTAATCATTTAATATTTTTGCCCTTCCCCCCCCCCTCATAGCATCAGGTGCTCAAGGAAAACGCCTCGTTCACCTTTCTTTAGTTATTAGTTCCCTAGTTTCCTTAGCTTTGCTTCGTTATATTTAAGATATTTCTTATAATCTCTAACGGACTAATATGATCTTGGTGTTCCTTGTTGTGATCCTTATTGTTAAAAAAATTTCGATGAATCATAATTCATATGCGTATTACATTGTGACACTAAGATAAGTCACGTGACTTCACAATATTTGATTTCATAAAAATGTATAAATTATTTTTATTAATAGTTTAAACTCAATTATATACTTCAAAAATTATTTATGGTTCATATACTGATATCGTTTTAAATAAATCTTGGTCCATATACCCTAGATTATTTAGAACTAATTAGTTAACCGTTATCGTCAAATTTGTTATACTTTCTTGAATTGATGCCATGAATTTTAAATTTAAATAGTTTTATTATTTATTACAATTTAATTGTAATTTAAATTAATTTAAAATATCCATTTTATAATTTTGGTGACCAAGTACATGAAACAATTTTTATTAAGACATTTTTAATATTGACTATTATATTTATTTATTTAAAACAATTTATTCGTTACTACACTTTATTTCCAGTGAGAAAATCTAATCACAGCAAACAAAAGTTGTGCATTTTACTATTTTTACTTGTGTCTCACGTCAACTTCATATTTAGGTTACTTACAAAACAGTAAATTTCGAACCAGTGGCATAGAAAACCAACACTCCGCTGTCGCCCAACCGTCTGTAGCATATTCTCAAAATTCGTCACCTTATTACAACAGCAATTCCAGGTAAACAACGCCGTTATATTTATTTTTCAGGAAAAATCGATTATGATTAACATTCATATTTGCGTATAATTTTTAATAAAGGCTTTTATTATAATTCAATATATTTTAAATTTTAGATTTGCTGATAGTGACCACAATAACGTATCAATAGCTTATGAAACAACAGCTGAAAATTGTGTATTTCAAGATGATGTAAGTACTAAATATTTTAACAATAGTAATATTCATTTCAGCGAAAAATATATCAATATACGTTGAATTGTTAACAGGTATGTAATACAATTATATGCATTTGGTATGATAGGTCCCTGCTATTAATTATATTATTATTGACAATGCTAGATTTATCATTTTATTTAAATTCGGTTTAGGATTCCAATAATTTCGCGATGAAATTTTGTTAATTTTTCTAAAAAATATTTTAAATAAATTAATCAACAATTTTATTTTTAATCGTAGTTGTGACGGATAATGTTATAAGCTACTAACAATACAGAAATAAGTGATAATATAAATTATTATTTCATATTTATGACATTTCATGAATGATGTAAAAATGTTCATACATTTTGAACAGGAACATTTTAAATTTAATATTGACTATACATTTATCTGGCGCATACTAGTTGCCTCCCAAAATATATAAATTGCCTCCCGTCCTTATCGTAAATAAAAAGGTTAATTTACACTAGTTGCCTCCGATGACCAGGTAGTTCATAATTATATACGAGTTGCCTCCCAAAAATTTTCACACTAATTGCCTCCCATATAGAATTAAGTAGTGGTTCTATACTTCACCAAACAGTTCCACATAAATAGATAATGTTTATTCGTAAAATATCAGACTTGGTTAAAAACAATAATAATATAAAAATAATCAATACAAATAAAACATATTTAACTACTTATTAAAAATATATAGTGCAGTTAAAAAACATCAGTCAAATAATAAATATAATACATCGGTAGTTGTGATAGTGTCTATTTTATGGTGTCTTAATTCTGCATGTAATAACTTTGAAGGCCTTTCACATAATAATGTTTCGGTGACTGCTTTTCTTTTTAAAGAGTTACTAATTTCTTGCCTATTAAGTACTTGTTCAGTTAATGCTTCATGATTATTATGGATTAATTTACTTTCATCGAATAATACTTTGCCATTTTCATCTATTTTTAAAAAAGCCTTACATATTTTTGTTGTACAATTCCACCGTTCTTTGTTGAAGGCTAACTTTTTTTGAAAACTAAATTTAAAACTTTTAATTATTTTAACACGTTTGCCGTTTTCACTAAGTATATTTCGCACTTCACATTGATCCATTCTAAAAATGTTTCTAAAAATATTTGTAAAAATAATATCGTACAACGAGAACGAGTGTTAGAAATCAACTATAAACGTTCTGGTATAAAGGTCTGGTTTGCATTATATCATTAATGGTTAATCGTATAGATAATATAATCGTATCAAATATCAAATACGAAAGTAATATCGTATAACAAAAGTCATAAATTATGACTTTGAAATTACAAACTTATTTTGATACATGATGTTTGAAAATGTTTTAACTACTTATATATTTATTACTTGACTAATGGGAGGCAACTAGTACTAGGCCCTTTTCGTCTATGATAAAATTTAGGGTACGTCGGGAGGCAACTCGTATATAGTCGGGAGGCAATTCGTATACAAATTATGGGCCTTTTTGACTTCGGGAGGCAACTAGTGTGCGCCCCATTTATCGGTATTATAGTGATGTCACTGCGTTTATGGTACTCGTACTTATCGTAAATTTAGTTGTACTATACATTTTAAGTGTATCTGATATATTCATAAAAAAATCAAGCAGGTGTATTTGTCACAGATAAAAAATGTACAAATATTTTTATTTATTCTTAAGTTCAATTTGTATTAAATCTATAAATGTTAAAAATAAACTTTCAACCAAATATATAGTACCAAGTTGGTAACAAATGGAGAGACTTAACAATCATTGAAAAACATTTTTTTCGGGGACCAAAACGGATATATAATCCTGTCTAGACTTTTGAAAAATATTTATTGAGATAGTTTTCCGTGATGACAAATTGGGTCGTGATCGATCCGTACTGTATTTGATTTAGGTATATTTTCTAGTAAAAGATAAAAGTTGCGGAATTGATAATATGTTTCATCTACTAAATAAACTACTACCACGATATGCTCGGCCACATATTTTCACATGCCAAATTTACTAATTCGCTCGCTCAGTGTGTATGTTACTGTTGTACGACAATTTCACTCTTATATTATACAGTTGGAAAAAACTCCCGAATACGATCGTATATGCAAGCTATTGAACCAGCCGATTCGCTTGAGCAGTGGTCTGCGCGATTCGTCTTTTACTCAACAACAACGGCAGTTGACTAACCCGGTGCTGGGACAGCAACAGCAGCAGCAACAGTCACAGAATCAACAGCATCAACAGCAGCTCAAACAACAGCAACTCAAACAACAGCAGCAACGGCAACTTAAGCAGCAGCAAAAACATCAGCAGCAGCACAAGAATCAGCTACAGCAACAGCAGTACAAAGTACTGAACCGCAACGATCGAATTTCGTCGCAACAAAATCGATCGACGGCGACCGGTAACAACACATTTGGAATGCAAAATGCGAACCGTCGATCGAATTTCCGCGTAAGCATCTGTCACGTTGATCGTCGTTGTCATTAGCGTGTTCGGGTAGTGGACGTGATGACGAAGTAGCGTCTGCACCTTTCGTCGTCGAGTAGTGGTAGTGTTGAAGTTGCAGCGGACTACTATAATTATACGAGTATTATAACTACGATGTTGCGGACGCTGTTGGATTAGTATACTTCGCCACCATCGTTGTCGATGCATAAATCCTGATATTATGTATAATTTAGTTATATAGTTGCTTATGTAGTAGACATTTGTAATACAATTTACATTAATTATTACTTGACAAACATTTTCACGCACACGTTTAGATTTACGACCACATGATCAGTTATAATAAGACTGCATGTATACAACTATTTTTAATAATAATAATTTTTACTTTATAGAATAAAATTTCCAATTTCAATTTTAAATAGTTAGTGATGTGATACAGCTTATAAATACATAGTTATAATATTTTATACATAGATTTATACCAAATAATTAAAATTAAAACATAATAAAATAATAAAAAATTTCAATCCAATTTAGAGTAAGAATATAATATTAAACTATGTGACTAAATAAAATTGTAATGTGCAATACTGTAACAATAGTTTAGACAGTTATAATAATTGTAAGGGAAATTCGTTAATAAATAAATTTAAAAAAGAAAAAACTCTTAGGTCAATAAGATATAAAAATGGTTATTAAACTTAAAATCAATGTATCATTGCTATCGAAAAAACGATTCTGAGTGGAAGTGATCGGATGGATCAGTTTAAAATGTATACATTTATAAAAGTTTAATTTGCGAAATAAAACTCATAAAATGTAGTAATGAAAAATTAATATGATGTGTCTATATTATTATTATTTTTTTATTTTCAATATTTTTATCACAGCACATTCTGTCATTACCAAGGCTCGGGACTTATAGCATTTGCTTATTTTTATTGTTTGACATAAACTATAGCACAGAGTTATGGATATGTATGTCATGTTAAAACACGTTCAATTATGGAATTTGAAAAAGCTTTTTTTTTGCTTTTTTCGACGATTTTTTAAAAAAATGCTTATTTCCTGTTTTTCTGATTATTTTTGCTTTTTTTGCATATTTCTGCTGAATTATAAACGATGACGTAGGCCATTGATCTTTCCCAGATTTTTTAACTATTTATAAATATCGTTTACATTTTATTTTTCACAAAAAGTTTTGGAAAATCCATAAACAATTATGCAAAATGTCTCGAAAGTCAAAGTTAAACTTTTTTATAATATAAAGATTTATTTATTTTTGATTTTTTAGTTAAAAAATTATAATATGAATACCTACCTACATTTATTTGTTTTATTATTTTTTTTAATATTTAATTTTTTTATTCAAGACAGTTTTGAAATATGTCTAGTACTTAATTGTGTTCATGTAAAAAGAAAATTTAGAAATTGTTGCTTATTTTTCCTATTTTAGATCATTTTTCTTTTTTAATTAAATATTTTTGTTTAAATTTAAGTTTTTTAAATGCTTATTTGAGTGCTTTTAATGATGTTTTTAAGTGCTTTTTAAAGCGCTTATTTTAATGATTTTAAGTGCTATAATTCCCGAGCCCTGGTCATTACCATTAGCTATATATTAATTTGTTATAAATTTAACTGTAGACAATGTAAATATCAAATAATCATATAATCATATAAAGAAGAAATATTTCTTTCTAGGAGAAATTCTGATCACATCCATTAAAAAAAAATACACGCACACAATTATTGTAAATCATAAAAATTCCTCGCTTCACTCAGAATCTCCTTTATTGTCTTAAGGTCTTTAAAATATTGCACGAAGAGTTTAATTGACAGTTTTTTTTTTAAATAGAACAAAGATTTATCATGTGATCTTCTTTGGTTTAAAATGTTTTTTTTCTAAGAAGCCAACATGGTAAGTAAACGTTAGTTTTGAATCAAAATGATTTGACTTTATGTATAAATGGGTTGCATAACTAGGCCGATACATCTCTAATCATCATTAATTAAATAAGATCCGTGAACACGTGTATCTATACTAGTATAGTCGTGTGCAAAGGCAATGTTTACACGTAATTATGTATAAGTAGTGTAGGAGAGTTGGGCGTTTGCAATGTTTACTCAATATTATATCTATATTATATTATATTATATTGTATATGTAGTATGAGTAGTTTTTTAATATGTGTATACAGTATTCAGTATCGTATATCATAACGTGTTGTGTTGTTATTTTCGATGTTTCGTCCTTCTACAGCGTGGATAGTGTTGACTTAATTCCACGATCGAATTCTTGCGATTATAATACTAATATATATGTAGATAGTGGTATAGCAGTGAAATATAATATTAGATATTAGAATATATCAGAAGCATATGTATATAGAGTTAGCAGTGTATATTTTACATAAATTAATATAAACTATATAGAGTAGAAGCAAATATGACCGGAATTACTGCATTGAAATTTACAGTGCCCTTGTCTTCAGTGGAATATTGCTCCAGTATAATATTATATTGATCTATACCCTACTCCTCTTACGAGTACTTTTAATGTTTCTGATTATAATTAATTTTATGGGTGTGTGGGTGTGTGCTTTTGTATTATATAATATAGAAACGCTTTCATTGAAGGCTAAAGGTTAATTTTCATAATTAAGAAATTAAACCAAACAAAAATCAAAAATTGTCATCGATTAGAAGTTATTAAAAATATTATGTTTATGTATACGTAGGTAGTCAGATGGTAATTGTACAGTGGAAAATAGTATTATTATAATCGTAGACATTACATAGATATATTCATGCGTGTTTTTAAGAAAAAACAATTTTTATGAAATGTTATTAAATGATATTTATTAACTTTTTATTTGTGTTTTGTTATTAGTATGACGAAGAGGATGACGAAGACGATTTAGCAGATCAGCAGCAGCAGCAGCAACAACGGCACGGTTACGCGCTACCACAAACGGAAACCAGCGTGTCCGATAAGGATAGTAGTGGCACCATCAGTGGCATGTTGGCTGATTTTAGCCGATCCATAGGTAAATTCTGATGTTCAAATTTAAAAATTTAGAACTCACATTTAACAAAATTGGATTTTATGGTTTTATTATATCATTTTTGGTTTTGTCTATTAGAAAGTTTAAAAAAGAGGTAGAGCTACATTTTTGTTTAAAAATAATGTACTTAACATATAATTGAGAAATAAGCAATTGCTTGATAAACAATTAAAATTAATTGTACTTTGCATTCATATATTACATTTTAGTTGACTATATTTAGTCTAGATGCTTTGCTCAGAGTTTCTGTAAGCACGTATAAGTATATAAGTTTGGATACGTGCTAATAATAAGGATGAGAATAATAAAATATAGCTGTTAAATTGAAATGAACTGTTCACTGTTATTTCACATTTATAAAATAACCGATACAAAATAAATGAGAAATATGAGGATGAAATTTTAAATGTATAATGTATGTTAAGTAAAATATAAACAAAATAAAAGTAAAAAATGGCCAAATTCCTTGGTTAGATAAGATTTTACAGTGGGCTGAGATACAGGGATTAAGGCTGTGCGGTTATTTTAAATAATGGATTAATCGGTTTATTTTATTGTTCCAATTAATCGAAAGAGTGAGTACTGTTTACACACTACGATTTCTTGTCCAATATTCTTTGTTGATCGCGATTCACTCAGGCTAAATTTAAGTTTTACTGATTCTATATTTCTATAATCCTATCATTCCTATCACAATTCATTGTAAAATATAATCAATTATAATTGATTATAATTTAATAACTGATAATAACCAATTATAATTGATGTATCGATAATATTCGATTATAATCGATTATAATTTGTGTATCAATAACAACCGATTATAATCGATTATAATTTATTTTAGTATTTAAAGTAATTTAAGCAGCTAAATAAACTTGAATAAGCTTGAAATAAGTTTGAGTTATAATTATTATATTCGAAATACAAAGTTTTATTTTTCCATATTTTGTCATTATTTTATGTGTACTACATTTTTCTGAATATTATAACTTTGCATTGTATATAGATGGTTTTTAAATGTATTTGTTGCATATTTTGTTATGTCCTGACATGTACTGCATATTTCTATATTTTACAATTTTTCATTGTATTCTAGACAAATATCTAAGTGTTTTATACGCATTTTTTTATTATTACTCATTGGTTTTAATCACATATAACATTAATAAAGAAATAATGAAATATAATTCATAAAGAATTGGGTTTCTTAGATTTTCTAATCACTTATAGATAAAAATAATTATATCGAGACTATATGTTGTAATCTGTATCTTGAATAGATTTGTATGTACCATATTTTAGTCGCATTTTGCGACAGTGTGCTATTGTTTTATATTAAAATGTCAAACGTATAATTGTCTGTTCGTAAATATGTTGCGGAATTTGGAGAAAATATTTTTGCATATGACGAGGGAATTTTTTTTTTTGTGAGGTATGTGAGATTAAAATCAACAATATAAAGCGCTTTACTGTCACACATAATCTGAAAACTGATACACACATTTGATTGAAAAAACAAATTAAATTGTCCACAATTTGCAACGTTTCTCGATTTTATTCGGCTGGAGTGTCATATTGATTATAATTATGATCACGGCCGCCAACCTATGACCAAGATTCGGAAACCAGAATTTATAGAATTATAATTTAATGATATATAAGAAGACATTAAATAATAATAAAAAAAAAATAATGATAAACATATGATAAATTATATTAACGTAAACTTCATCCGCGAAAAGAAACAAGATATTCAATGCAACGAGATAAAACTCACAAAAAAATAAGACAGTTAAATATAAGTTTTTAGAGGACCACGTTAAAATCATTTTTCTATATAATGTTTATTTATATACCGGCCTATATATTTTATAATAATAATAATATATATTACCCATCATTCAAAAGATCTTGTCCATCGGACCATACAATCGTGGAAAGACTTAATTTCTCTACTTCATGATAAATATATAATTTCATAAAAAAATAAAATACAATATCAGTAGACGTCCTGGTTCAAGCGTTGGATAAGAAGAGAACCTTGTTATACCTTTCGAATCGTATACGGTCTTCCGATTATTTACTGGACCTTGGCCAGTAATAAAATTTTATTATAATAATAATTAACCATTCTTTATCTCGAAGTAATACGCTGTACCAGGTGAGAATCGCGGTGATGATAGGTTTATACTTTACTTAATATATATAATTATATATATATGTATATATATATACATATATGTATATAATAACAGACAGGCTCGAATCTGGTATAAGATTCTGTGATGTTTCAAATTATTGCCCAATATACTGTAAAAATGTTTCAAAGTTCAACAGTTTAATACAACATACATATAATAGATCAAATATTTCAACTAGATATGAAATACATTTATTTGTTGCATATTGATTATATAATTAATTATATACATTTTCAAACTAAATAAATTTAATAACATGAATTTTTGTTAGCATATTTTAAGTGTTTGAATGATAATCAGTGCATAAATGCATGCATATTTCGTATGTTTCTAATGCGTATAATTCCAGGCCCTATTTATTGTATACATAGGTTAAACTTAGTATATGAATTTTTAATATATTCCTTGTGAGACTTAAATTTCTTATGCTGATGTTAGTCTATCAATGTCGAGTGACATCTTAGTTCGACAATGCGCCGAAAAAGCCGTATTATTTCAATAACGAGTTGATGGTTTTACCGATCGTTTTGTAGGATGATCCGTTAGCATCGTTACTCATAGTCAAGGCCGGATTAAGGGGGGGGGGGTCTAGCCGGGGCGATAGCCCCGGGGCTCTCTCGAGTATCCAAGTGAAAGGGGCCTAAACAATTTTAAGCTTTGTAAAGCATGTTTTGTCAAAAGGGCCCATATAAAATTTCAGCCTCGGGGCCCAATAGGTGCTTAATCCGGCCTTGCTCATAGTACTACATTTCCGTTTATGATCATGATACTGCTATTGTCCAGAGGACCCCATTAGAGGGTCCTTCCCATGTCCCTCATCATATTACCTTCAATAGTGGTTTTAACGTTACAAATAATAAATTTAAATTTTAAAAAAAAAAGATTGATAGTTAATTGTTTTGCTTTTGTTTCAGCTCATATGAACGGTGGTGGATCGACGGCAACTCCTTTGTATAATGGCAGCAATAAATTCCCTGAAAACAACAATAAATTTGATGCGCCGTCGGTGCCGGGTGAAAACGCGTTACTCGCACAACAAAAACAGCAGTTTCAGCAGCAACCCATGCAACAGCAGCCGCAGTCACAGTACCAGCAACAAGGTTTTATCGAAGGCACCGGGTTTTCGAACGGAGGTACGACGCAGTTACGACGCACCCAGTCCATAATCAGTCAAAGCCTTCGGGACCAACAGTACCAATTATACTGCAGCAGCTCATCGCCGCCGCTTCAGCAACAGCAACAGCAGCTGCAGCAGCGGCCATATCAACAGCAACAGCCTGCACAACCACAGCAATACATGGGAACGGCCGTCTCTCAGATGCAACAGCAAGGTGTCAAGAATGCTTATGGTGCGGTGGAAGACACCGTGATGTACGGAACCGGTGGCGTGGGAGCGGGACTGTCGAATATCGCTAGACAGACGCAGCAGCAGCAGCAGCAAGTTATGGTCGTTGGGCAACAGCGCCAGCAACAGTATTCCGCGACAAATAACTTACAGGCCGAAACGAATTACACGTCGTCAAGTGGTACCGGGAATACTACCACTGCGTTACAACAACCCTATAACAAACGAGACGGAAGCGGGTACGACAGCAATATCAGCGGTAGTGCTCGATTTGACTCCCAACAGCAGACATATCAGCAACAGCAGGAAGTTTTGTACCAACCTTATCAACCGGAATACACCACATATCAGCAACAACAACAACAACAACAACAACAACAACAAAATCCTTATAATCAATTACCACAGCAACAGCAACAGCAAAAGCCTCAGCAACAATATCAACAACAACCGTTTCAACAAGGACAGCTGCCACAATTTCAAAGATTTCCCAACCAAGATCAACAACAACAGCAACCAGTTTTGGCTACCATGGGTGATAATTCTCAACAGTTCGTCATGGGACAACAACAAAGAGAAGACAATAATTATACTCAAAACGCCATTGGTTTGACTGATAATAGTGGACTTGTTACATCGGGTGGAATAAAGTTCAATAACAATGATGCAATGGTAGTGGACCCTAATTCTACACCGTTTAGACCACAACAAAAGCAGCTGGGACAAGTAAGTATTGAATGTTAGGGTTTTTTAGTCATAAGGTACAATGCAACTTTTAAACATGTACAACGCGCCAAATAAAACTAACACAATGCAATAAATATGCCATAATGTCAAATGTGTATTTAGATACATAACTAAAAAATATATTTGTTCATGAAATTACTCTTTTCCAATTTGGTTTTTTAGATTCTGAACGGAGTGAAGAATGTATTGATTTTACAATGATGTGTGTTTTTTTTTTTTTTTTTTTCGTCGACACGTTTTGGGGCAGTAAAAATGCTTCGATTGCCTTATGTAGCAACTTTTCTGAAAGGAAAGTGAATCTATTTGGTACTTTGGGGGGTCAAAAGTTAAAAATTTCCAATATTTTTTAAATGCGACGGGAAAAACCATAAAAAAATTTGGGAAAAACGGGAGTTTTTACGCAAAACCAGTTTTTGACATAATCAAATTTTTTATTTTGCTATAACTCAAAAACTAATCGATGTAAATACTTGAAATTTTCACCAAATGTTAAGATTAGCGTTCTCTATACACCATTAAATTTTCAAAGTATTTTGACTTTTATTAAGCTATTTATAGACAATTGAAATTTTCAATATTTTTAAGTATTTTTTTTTTAAATAACGATAAAATTTTTTTGGCTGCCTAGAAAATCTTGAAAATTTAATACAAGGTTTCTTATAAGTTGTTCCTTAACTGATAAAAAAAAATCTAAAATCGTAAGTCACAATTTTTTTTTATAAGTGCTCAAAGTTACAATTTATACGAAATATGTAAAAATCACGATAATTTGCAAGTTTTTTTGTAGTTAAAAATTCATAAAATTTTTTCTGTTCATACTTAAGGTTCAAAATTTTAACACGAGGTTATGTATAAGCTACTCTTCAAAAATCTTTAAAAAAATTTCTACCGGAATTAGAGGAAAAAATTTTATGACTGTTTGAAATTTAAATATTTACGAAATTGCATAAAATAGCGATTTATTCTCAAACGATTTTAAATATTTTTTATAATTCAAAAAGTATAAGTCGCAGATTTTTGAAATTTCTACCAGCTGTTAAGATTGGTATTTCCTTTATGTCATATTTTTTTCAAAATATTATATTGATTTTTAAGCCACTTATAGGCATTTAAAATATTCGATTTTTTTACATTTTTTTTTTATAATCGGTGATAAAAAAAATTTGGCTAGTACAAAATACTTGAAAATTTAATAGAAGATTCCACAGAAGTAGTTCTTAAAGTCATTCAATAATTATTAAAATCCATAGGCACAATTTTTTTTTATAAGCGTTGGAACAGCGAATATTGACAAAAAATTACATGTAAAATATAATATACTGTATAATATTCTAGACTGACAAAGATATCGGTTTTTTTTAAAATGCTCTAACTCAAAAACGAAAAACCGCAACAACTTGAAATTTTCACCAAATCTTTATATTGACGTTCTCTATACATGGTTAAGATTTCAAAGTATTTTGACATATTTTGACTTATTTATAGACAATTTATATTTTCGATTTTTGTTAAATTTTTGTTTTTAAACATCTATAAAATGTAATTGATTGAGCGAAAACTCTTGAAAATTTTATACTAGGTTTATAATAAGTTAAACTTATCGTAACTAAAAAATATCGGTGATCGGTTAACTCAATTTTTTTTTATAAGCCCTTAATTCTCAAATTTGTATAAAATGTGTAAAAATCACGATAATTTGCATGTTATTTTGTAGATAAAAATTCATAAAATTTTTTTTGTTCATACTTAAGGTTCAAAATTTTAACACTAGGTTATCTATGAGCTACTCTTCAAAAATCTTTAAAAAAATTTCTACCGGACTAAGAGGAAAAAATTGTACGACTGTTTGAAATTTAAATATTTACGAAATTGCATAAAATAGCGATTTATTCTCAGACGATTTTAAATATTTGTTATAATTCAAAAAGTATAAGTCGCAGATTTTTGAAATTTCTACCAGCTGTTAAGATTGGTATTTCTTTTATGCAATATTTTTTTCAAAATATTATATTGATTTTTAAGCCACTTATAGTCATTTAAAATATTCGATTTTTTTACATTTTATTTTTATAATCGGTGATAAAAAGAATTTGGCTTCTACAAAATATTTGAAAATTGAATCGAAGATTCCACAGAAGTAGTTCTTAATGTCATTCAAAAATTATTAAAATCCATAGGCACAATTTTTTTTTATAAGCGTTTGAACATCGAATATTGACATAAAATTACATGTAAAATATAATATAATGTAGAATGTTCTAGACTGACAAATGATATCGGTTTTTTTAAAATGCCCTAACTCAAAAACGAAAAACCGCAACAACTTGAAATTATCATTAAATCTTTATATTGACGTTTTCTATACATGGTTAAAATTTCAAAGTATTTTGACATATTTTGACTTATTTATAGACAATTTAAATTTTCGGTTTTTCTAAATTTTTCGTTTAAAAATAAAATATACTTATATAATATTTATAAATAACATTGTATTATATTCTAGACTAACATATGAACTCCGTTCAGAATCGTTATTCGTATACAATGATATCTATCATTGCATTCAAATTTAACAAATCCATTATAATAATGACCTATCCTATAAGCGAGGTGCACTCCACCCCTAACTGTACAGCAGAGCGAGGCCCATCCGGTTCTTTTTTACTTTTTAATTGATATAAGTGGACTTATTAGTGAATAAACTAGTTTATATAATATGAAGAGGAAATGTAAAATTCCTTCACGGGCTTTAAAATATTATATGAATATTGAATATACGTAGATATTTTATTTAATTGAATAAAAAAAAAACAAATAAAAATATTTTTATGTATATTTATTAAATTGTTGATTTACTTCAACGCAAATAAATTTAAATGATTATCTTAAATTATAAAACATTGGTGAACCATTATAGTTAAAACTTGAAACATGATTCTGACGTATTGGCATAAAATTAAGTATAAAATTAATTGTTGTTAATAAATTAATAATATAAATAAAAATTATTTATAACTAAAAAAAATATATAACTTGTTGGCATTTTGAAATCCTATTGAAATTAAAATATAGTTAAAAAATATATTTTTAGTCTTTTTTAAGTTATATATGATAAAATTATATATTTGAATATATATGCCTGTTAAATTATTGCATTGAATAACTTATACTTTCTTAAAATTTTAAGTTTCAAGTGACCACAAGATTATTTGTTAGAAGATTTTATTATAATGAGAACAACTTCTATCAATACCGGGCTAGATATTTAAACTTAGAAAGGTTAAGAAAGAAAAAAATCAATTTTATTTGTACAAATTATTAAATTTGCATGCTATGCATTTGAAAATCAACAAAATATGCACTTTTTTCCTTACACTGATATAATATGCAAAAAATTTGCATTATTAATTTTCGATTTTTCAAATAACTTTTGTACAGCTCAAATTTATAGGTAAAACTGCTTTAAATTGAGAGCATATAGAAAATAATTTAACTCCTACAACTTCCAAGTCCTATTTATTAGTGATATAAAATTAACTTTCATGTAAAGTATACATGAGTTTTAAGAACCATATTGAAAGTTCGATTCAAAATCTTATTTTAAATAGATGAATTTTATCATTGTAATCATTTATTGTTTATCTTATTTTAGCGTACTGATAATCCGTTAGCGACTACAATACAGCAGCAACATTATAATAATGGCAACAATTATCCACAGCAGCAACAACAACATCCGAGCACTTTGGCAGCTAACGCTGGCACCAATACAACTAAAGCCGCGGTACTGCTCAACTCTTCTGCTGTCACTACGGATCAACAGCAAGCTGGAAGTAAACCTTCGACGGTATCGGCGACGTTAAAATATCAGTCATCGCCACAACAGTCACAACAGCAGCAGCAGCAACAGCAACAACAGCAACAGCAGCAGCAGCAGCAGCAGCAGCAGCAGCAACAACAACCGCAGCAGCAATCATCGCAGGCATCTAGTTTGCATCGTAAGTATAGTGTTTTATTATAAAATCTAATGCTAATTGTTGGACCTTTACTGAAGCTTTTACAATATATGTTTAATTTATAACACAATAAAAGTACAATATAAAATATTTGCACTTTTTTTACCAACTTCTTTTTTATATTCATTTGTATTTTCTTTTATATAATTGTATATAATTGTATACAATTTATGCATATTGCACACTTATATTTTATAATAACGATTAAGTTTATAGTACAATTAATAATTAATACTTATTTACATTTGTATTAAGTATTTTATTTTTAATTTAGAATTTTAAAACTTTCCTATATTACAAGATGAAAATTTTTAAAATAATAGTATGGACCCTACTGAGTTATCGAATATATTTTAGTTGTCAATTTAAATTTGTAACTTAACTTATGATAAACTATAAAGAATAGTTTATAAAAAAGAGATAATTTATTTAAAATAAATCAATTATATCTGATTTTTTATTATCATAGTAAAGAAAAGATAATTAGTACAAACATATTGTAAAGAAAAAAAAATAAACAACCTTTAGATTTTTATACAGCGTTGATTTCAATTAAATGATGAAAAAATAATTATTTTCTCATGTATAAATGAATGCAATAATAATTATGATATTATGAATTTATAATATTATCACTTCATTACACTGCATGAATATGTATGACGGCGTATAATATAGGCAACTTAGGAGCATACCTAAATATTTTACTAGGCAAGTACTTTTAATTTAATAAAAAAAAACTAATTATTAAATAGTAATTTATGAAATATAAAACCTAAATTAATTTTGTTATTGCCTAATAATATTTTAAAGGATATCTTATGATTTTATAATACACTATTGTAATTTAACATGAAATACATTTCTTAAGTGTAGAATCTCAATTCTTAGAAGTCATATAAATTTGAAAAAAAAAAAATAAATAAATGTTAACTAAAAGTTTCAGGATCTCACACTAAGAAAAAAATGTCTTAATATTTTGAGAACTAGATTCATTCGTATTCAAAATAAATTGGTCGGCTTTAATCGTTATTTCGTAATTTCTTATGATTTTATTAAAAATAATTTCAACTACTGAAAAATTTTAATATTTAACATGTTTTATTTAATTTCCAATGACCAACTTTAAAGAAATAATTAATTCACATTTTACTTTTAAATAAAAACTATGATTATTGTGATAGATCTCATCAATCTTTTAAAAATCTTACTTATGTAATTTGGTAATATTTATCTTCAATAAAGTTAAACACTTTATTATAACATCAATACATTATTGTGGCTTCATTTAAAATTGAAAATTAAAAAGTTTAATATTTTATCTAATAATTTTTACTGAGGTTTTAAATAAAATAAAAAAATATTGAATAGTTATATCATTTCTAAAAATATAAATTGAATAAAAAATAATTATATATTATAACAAACATTTAATATTTTTTAAATATTTATAAATGATAAAATAAAAAAATATTTAATTAATAAATAATTTAAATCATAAATTAAAGTTGCAGAAGCTCTAAATTCTTAAATTATTATAATTTACTCTTAACGTTGAAAGAAATGACTATCCTTAAGAGGTAAAATGAAGTAAATTAATTTCCTATAATTAAATTAAATTAATTAATAATAAATAAATTAATTAATTAATTAATTAATATTAAATTAATTTCCTATAATTAGCTATCGTTAAAAATATAGAAATGTAAAAGATATAAAGAAGTTTTAAATGAATATACTTAAGAGGAATATAAATTATTTTATTTTATTGTTTTAATCTAGTTATGTCCAAAGAAATTAAATGCCCTTTGTGGTTATTGCAAACTGTGAAGTTGTATTAATTTTGAAAACATTGTAACATAGTTATCCATTTTTATTAGAAGATAAAAATGAACTATCTTAAAATCTTTTGTCATTTCTTAAATAAAAAGAAAACATTTGGTAGACAAATATTGAAAACATCATTTCTTACATGTAAACATTATTTAGTACTATTTTGTGTCAAATTTCGTTAAATTGATTTGAATGTATTTTTCGGCGAAAAACAAAATTGATCAATATTTGTAATAATTTAATAACTAATGCATAAATATAGTAATAATAGTTTCAACATCAGTAGTTCTAGCTTTTATTGACTTTAATAGAGAGCATAAAAAACAAATCAATAATAAACAATAAAATAAAATAAAAATTAGTTAATTGTTAATACATGTTAATTAATACATAAATAAATAGTTGATATATAAAAATAAATAATTAAATGCATATCTCAGAATAAAATTATATTTGTAATGTACAACACGTTTCAAATTAAAAATTCATTATCAGATGTATAAAAAATCGATTTACAAAGACCATTCGTTACGATTTTATTGTCTTTGTACATACCTGATGAATTTTCAATTCTAATCGGTTGTACATTACAAATATAATAATACTCAAGACTAATAATTTCTTTATATATTTATATATGTATGCATCAACTATTTATTTACATGCTCGAAAATAAACATAAAAATCTTGAATTTTGATTATTATTTTTCTATTTATTAGTTAAAGATTTGTTGTTGCATTTTTTCTTTCTGTACTGTCACAGCGACACCCCCACAACAAAACACACCGGTCAGTACACCCCGAGGACCATTGCTACTGACCGGAGGCACTCTTGGATTCAGAGACTTAGCCGCTTCACCGTCGGACACACTCAGTGAACCGGATTCGATGCGGTCGTCGTCGTTGCGAGGTAGTAACGGCCGGGATGCCAGACGACGATTGCCAGACTTGCCGCCGCCGGATATGGAAATTACCGGGATGCAGTGGCCAGCGGCCGCAAACGTAAAGCGTCGCGAACGCATGGTTCGCGCCATGATGGACAAGTTCAAGTGAGTGATATTGAAAGACTATAAATTTTTTAACCGTTCAAGTGCTTAACGTGGTCACATCTGTCACGTAGGCCGTTCTCCTCGTCACGGAACGTTGCGAATGCGGACAGCCTATCTATGGGTTTTGGTTACGGGAAATTCACTACCAATCGGCCCGGTAGTATGAGCGAGACAAATTTGTTAAAATATCGGCCTCAGAAAGACGGAGGTCTGGCCTCAACGGTGAGACCGGAATCGGCCCTGGGGCTACTCCAAGGTACGTGGACAACACCGTAACGTATAATAGTACTGCAAATAACGATTGTTATTATCGGCTGGAATGTTCGTAGCGTACGGAATTTAGTGGCTTTTTATGTTTTTTTCATTTACAACTCATTTCGATTGTAATATTTTTGTTAAGACTCGCGGTAAAAATAACTAGTAAACCAGCAGATACAAACATTAAATATCCTATTTTATCAAGGAATAATTTTATGCTATTATTATTCAATTCTTATTGATTTTTAAAATTACTGAAATTATTTGGTGCCACGAATTTGAAGTTTTTGTAATCCAACGACTGAAGACCACAATATTCAGTTCACATGAATATATCCTCCATGCTCATCGAGGGAATGTCATTCTTTCTCTGAAAAATATTCTTTATGTGTAAATATACATCATTTGTTTGAGCTTTAAACCAAAAACTTAAGCTACTTTAGTTTACAACTAAATTTTCGCAAAATATAACTGAGGAAATTAAGAAATTATATAAATAATATTTATTCGACGTGATTATGTAGAGGTGAGATGAGGTTCATTGAATATGCATTCATTGTAATATGACATACAACGTATATATTTGAATTATTGTAATTAGTCTAATCGAAGTGATAACGAGAATAGGATTAACCCTATAATATTAACTATTTTTTAAATATATATTTATAGTTATGCAATTCGTTAACAAATAATAATAGAATGGTCGAATTTATTATGTTATTTAAATGTATTTAGGATTATCGGATACATTTAATATGTAACTATGTAGGTTTATTTAAATAATTTTAATTTTCTACAGGTTTTTATTTTATTAATACAATTATTTTTCATTTATGTGTTTAAAAAATACAATATATTTATAGGAATTTCTCACTAGATTAGAATATTTAATTGTTTTTATTAATATCCTTAAACTATAAAGGGCGTTTTGGTAAAACTATTTATTTTATGATAATCAATCGTATTTTAGTACAAACAGAAAAATATATACTTCTGATAATTTGATTAATGATATTTTGCACAATGAATGTGGACTAATAATATAAATTCATTTAAACTAATAGATGTACACTTATAAAGACACATGGTAAACATTTAAATAAATTGTAAAAGTATACTTTTGTCAGTATATGTAACGACATGGCATAGGATGAACTTAATATAAATAGGTATTACTTAAAATATTAGCGTTAAATTATATTACATTGGTGAAAAAAATATTTTTCAATTTTTAGTATATAATTTAAAAATAAATATAATATAATAATAATATAATAATATCATGAAATATTTACGGAAGATGAACTTTGAATACGATACAAATTCTGTGAATTTTCTATATACTGGTATGAATGTATTCGAAAGAAAAACAAAGTTTTATAATTTTATATTGAAATGTGACAAGTGAAATATATGCCTAATTGAGTGATACATAAAGAATGTTGGTTAGACTAGTGGTCTTCAAACTGTGGGTCGTATATGCTTTAAGATTGAGTCTTGATAAGTTTACTCTTTAAAATTTTAAAAAAATCTATAATTATATTTATATAATATTATCATATACTATGTATATTAGGTATTACACAAAAAAATTATTTCCTATGATATCGGATAAAATTATTTTCGAGTAAGCCGTACTATTTTATATTTGTAGAAGATAAGAATTAAAAGCTTAAAGTTACAGCGTTGTCGTCCGTTAAAATAACGCCAAGTCTGCACCGGGCCTTAATCAATAAAGGATCTGGTTATTTATCTATAAGTTGTATAATATACAATATATTATATTATTAGTATAAACTATTGCTGTGATCATTGTGTTCAGAGTTTATATTGTTGTATTATAATAATAAAAAAAAAATTATCATTACATAAATTAAAAAATTAATTATGACTTAGAAAAATTTAAATTTTTATTTATTATGTTATAAAAACCCTTCTATAAAATATACAAAGACATTAAGCAATTTCAACTTTTTTGGATAACAAAGCTGACATGGCTCGCAAAAAATGTATGTTAAGAAAATAGGGACACAAGTCAAAAAGTTTGAAGACCACTGAGCTAGACAATAATGAAATTATTTAAATATGAATAAAAATTATTTTACTTGATATTTTTCTATATTGCACTTATAACTAAGATATTAATTAAGGTTATTTTATTTAAATAATAAAACTAAAATATTAAATTGTAATATTTTGTATTTATAAATAATATACGATACTTTTTGACACGCTGCGTAATATTATTATTAAGTGAAATTTTTCTGCTTGAAAAATATGATATAGATATTATATTTATTAAGGCACGTGGCACTATAGCTTATAATATACGATTATACGATTTATAATATTTTATTTTTATAAATTTTATAATGTATAATTTTATATATTTATACATTTGATAGAAATATTACAATTTAAAACTTAATAAATGTAAAGAAAAAATTACGAAGAAAATTAGAAGAATTCGATTCCCAAAAATTAATTTTTATTTGTCTTAATTTTTGAGAATTATTATACTAAATTAAGAATAAATATATTAAAAAGTATATTTTGAGTGTAAGAAAGGTTGCTGATATATTTATATACTTCCCGATAGGCCATTTATAATATCAATTTCATCGAAAAGAAATTTTTAAATCAGCATTTTCATTAAACTTTAAAGAACAATGAAAAAAAAAAAATTTTATTAAAAATATAAAAATAATAAACACACAGTACAATTGAAAATTGACTTTGATTTTTAATGAATTATTTATTAAGTATATTAATTATTTTCTCAATGAAACAAAAATGCTTTAATTGTAGATTTTGTCAATTTAAAAGCTAGTAATACAATTCTAAAATGTTGGATACATCAATTCCAATAAAAAAAATTTTCGTAAATGTTCAGACGTTAGTAACAAGTATGTGATAACAATGTGCCAATTTTTCTGATGTAAAAATTCTTATATAATTATTGAGAATATTTTATTTATTTTTATCAAATCTGTAAAGTAAAAATAAAGATAAAGAATCACTAAATGAGTAACATAAAATGATTTTTATCTATACTCCGGCCCATGAGAGTCCGACCGTAAGACTAGGTTCACAAGGAAAGCGTTAAACTTGCGTTAGCCAAACGCTCGTTTACAATTACTATTATAGTTACTGTTGTAGTTCCTGTTTACTGTACACATGGTAATGTGCGATGGATGACGACGCGCGTTCAACGCTGCGATAACGTAAAAAACCTGTCAACGCGCGTCAGCGCAAGTTGACGAGGGTTTGAACATTGTACAGGTTTGCATTGACGTGTTCAGTTGCAATGTGTATTTCAAGAAGTTACGTACTTTTTTCATCAACAATAAAAGAATTCAATAATGAATTTTTCTTGAAATCGAAAAAGTGCCCTCGATTTAGGACATGACCAGTTGTGACTACTCAAATAAAATAATAAAAATAAATGCTTGGGAAAAAATGGTATTAATTTTTTCTGAAGAAGGTTATACAGAGGAAAAAAAGAAAGTTTTTGGTGTGTACTACTTTATTTCTTAAACTTGGATACAGCGTGATGTACAAGCTTGTATTTAATCTATTTTTTAAAAAAGGATGAACTCAGTATTTCCTATTTCCCTCCCTACGACGCTGAATTCGTCGATATAAGGTCCATAAGTATACAACTTCTGCTATGTCCATCTTCGCCGGAATTTAAAATACGACTGACTATAGTTATAAGTTATAGTTATTACTACAGTTTATACGCGCGCTTCACGCGTAAAATCTGTAATGCATGTGAACACTGACTAAAAACGAGCGTTTGACTAACGCGCGTTTAACGCTTTCCATGTGAACCTAGCCTATAAACATGTCCGTCGCTGCGCATCGGTCTCCCTTCTAAACACCGAACCATAACGATCGGAAACCAGTCGGCAATAATCGTCGACAGGCGTTGTTAACATTCGTGCATACGTAGTGACAACTGTAACAACGATCACGACATTTGTTTTTATAACTAACGTTTACGTTATAACATATTTTTTATGAGTTTTTTCGAGAGATTTTTTTTATTCAATATGGACAGTCACGTAACACCTCCAAAAAGGAATCGCAAGTATTATAATATGTTTATAAAAATAAATAAGGGTTATACCTACTATGCTACGCTTCGGCGACCCAATTAATTAGCTGTGCCTTTATGAGCCGCTGTATATACGTTGCCGAGTAGTGGAAATGGTACAATGGTGAGGAAAAATCCAACCAGCAGATGTTGCATTCGTCAGTATCAATATGTGGTTTACGGACGGACTCTCGTGGGCCGGAGTGTAGATAACTATTTAAGTTATTAGATACTAGAGATTGACAAAACGGGTCATTTAAATGATCCGATTCTTTTGTCTTGGGTCATTTAAAAGATCCAGTAAAAAAACCCGTTCGGATATTCAGTTCAATTTATTCATATGTAGAGATGAAAAAACGGGTCAGGTTCATATTAATGACCCGTTCAATACGATCCGTTCGATCGCGAAATCTATTAGATACCTCAAAATTCAAATTTATAATATTTGAAAAATATAACAAATTTGTACTTTTATAAAAATATTAAATATTTATACAATTACATAGCAATTCCAAGCATGCTAAAGATAACATATTACACCAACATGTACAGAAATATTCTAAATTATATAACAAGAATAAAATGTGTCTTGTAAACAGTGACACGCGATTACGACTGTGCTGTGGTACTCAAAAGTATCCTCGGTCGACAAAGTGTTAAAGCTTTATACAAGAACGAGTCGCGTTGCGTTTAACGCGGTATGAGTTTTTAATAGTAATAAATACAGATGTATGCCGATTATTTAATGAATAATATTATTTAGACAGTACGATTTTATAGAATCGGCCAATAGTGGTTTGGCAATGACAATTATATATATCACATGATCAATGGGCATAATTTATAAATAAATATAGAATTTGAGGCGATTGATGGAGAACAATTGTATACAGTGTATTAATAGCCCATATATTAAATTGCTATTAGTAAGAAAAAAAGATTTCACCTTATAGCCCATATGGGTCATGTTATAAAATCATAAATAATTCCCACCTTCCTTGCATAATAGTTAGTAATATATACAAGATAAATCGTTATTATTCGTTATATAATAATAAATGATATGTACAATTTTCTTAGAACTATTCTTTTGCAAGTAAAGTAGTGCAAATATGATTTCTTATTAATTAATTAATTAAATTATTTTATATTGAATTGTAATATTGTAGAATAGTTATTAATTATTAAATACAGACTTTAGAATTTATTAGATACATTTATTTAGATAACCTTACCTCCGTAGTAAAAATAAATAAATATTTTAACCTCGCAATAGTATTTATTTTGATATTTAAATAACATGATCACAATGTATCCGTTATTTCACAAGTTTATATGAGGGACGATGGTATTATGACCACTCGTGTATATATATATAAAAATATTTTGTTCGTATACACGTTTTCGATTTAATTAATTAAATACATATACTGTATGCATTGTGTACAATGACAATATAAATAATGTATACGATATTACGTTATAAACGTGTATATTACAAAATAATGACGGTATAATTTTCAAATTGTATTTCAATCACCGCCAATTTGGCGACGGTGACGGAAGCCAGTCGATCCGGGAGAAAAAAGTTATTTGCCGGAATCTCAGAAAGCGAGCGGTGATGGTGGGTAAAACGGCGTAGAACAAATCTCCCACTCGCAAAGGTTCTCCCACTCCACTAGCGCATGGCTGTAAACGAGCATAACAATATCGGGCGTAATATGTGTAAGCGCGGCCGACAAAGGCTTCACAAAACCATTTCGTACAACCGCTGTGTATTACCCGCGTGTGCGCGCATGGTACTAGCAGCTGTATACACGTTTACGTGTACTCTCACGTACGAACGTACAGGCGGTCGTAGAGGCGCGCGGCGTGAACGTGGAGGTCAAACGACGAAGAAGACAAACGTTGCCGGTCTGACGACGTAGCGCGGTAGTGGAAGCGGTGGTGGCGGTGGTGTCTAAGCGATAGAGGGGGCCCCGGAGAACGGGTCAAAAGGTCCCACGCGCGATTCGACATCGGCAACGGCGACGGCGGCGGCGGCGGTGGCGGAGGTGGTATTGATCATCGCTGCGGGTTGAGCGTAGAGCTCGAGCGTACGAGGCGGTATCATCGTCGTCGTCGTGGCAGACTAGGAGGCGCTATACCCGTTGCCGTCGAACATACGTGTGTATCGCATTATACGCGGCTCGTGTGTGCGCACGCGCTCGTAGTGCTTACGAGAGAGTCGCATAACCGCCCCGCGGGATACTCGCGAATAATAAAATCGTTAGCCGCTCGTCGCTAGCGTACGTGTGCGAACTAGTGACCGCTGCCCCGCGACTAGTACTGCTGCCGTCATCGTGCGAACACGTCCACACGTTGCCCACTGCCAAGCACCGCGGTGTGCCATACACAAACATAAACATACACACACACACACACATACTCGCGCACACTTTTGCGTTTGGCCGGTCTTTGCGGAAGTCGTTACCGTCGTGTGTGTATATAATATTATATCGCGTGCGTCCACTTCTCGTACGCTGCGTTATAAATAAACGCCGCGGCCCGTGTTAGCACGCGCGTGACCACATGCCTGTCGCCGTAGCGGGCGGCGGCTGTTCCGCCGTCGGATCAGCGGCACGAAAGACGCCCCATCGGTGCTCTCGTCCGGGACGCCGGACACGCGACGTCGACGCGCTTCCGTCCCGTACGCACCGACGGTGCCATTGTTGCTGCGGCGTTCGTCGCCGCAGTCTGTACCACTGCCACGGTTGAGGGGGTCGGCGCGCAGACCATTGACACCACGACGACCGCGCGATGATGCATTACGCCGCGACCGCCGACCGGTCAATGCCACCCCATTATTCCGCTGCCGCAGCCAAGCTGCACCAACTCCAGAACCAGAACCACCGGTCCGGCAGTGGGGTGCCGACCAGTTTCGGATTGTATGGTACGTAGCAGCACAAGAGCTCTGCTACAACGCCGCCGCCGTCGTATACTTTCTGTCTCTTCTCGCATCCTCCCACGATCCCGCGCTTTATGGCACATTCTATCGTCATATTATTTTTTTTGTACGGGTGTGTGTGTGCATGTGTGTGTGAGTATGTATACGTCTGATCATAATGCGTGATGTGAAAAAAACGAGTGTGGAAGTGTACATCATTTACGATAATATATTTTGTCAATTAAAATCGCTATAAAAATGTAAACGGCACGACGATGTGGTTTTAAGCAAGGATTTTTGTTGCTGCTACATAGTGTAGGATATGTGGGTGGTCAAATGCAGTACTGGTAGCTGCCACTTTTGGTAGATATTTTTATTTTAAATTCGCTATTTTTTTAAATTATTAAAGAACATTATGATTAAGTACGATAAAAGTATTATATTGTTTTTTCTGTCCAGAAACTTTTCGACCATCTACAAGTTGGGCAAATGCGACACACACCATCGCATGTGCCCATGAACGCTTTTTACTATCGTCAACCGACGTTTATACTTGATAAGAAAGCAGTATAACTGAAATAGCAGCTTGAAAAAATGATATAAACGATGACGACAACCAAAACTCGAGTTTGAGAATTAAGAGGGTGAGATGGTTTTTCAAACGACAGTGAATGGATATGTTTGTGTGTACCTGTGTACCTATACGAGATCGTGTGAGTGTATGTGAGACTGAAAGTGTACATGATGACTATGAGTAACTCACGTGGGGCATATACTATGTTGTTGTTGTTGTTTCTGTTGTTTCAGCTGTAGTAATTATAGTAGTAGTAGTAGGAAAAATATAGACAGTAACTGAATGTATAGTATGTCAATAAATAGGTTTTTTTTTATAGCGGTAATAACTTAAATAGTACAATAGTGGTTATTATAGCAATAATGATTAAGATTTATTTTTTTAACGATTACGCTCGGTGCTTACGAATTTTAGGTTCGAGCCTAGTAAGCAGTACGGGAGAACCGACGCCTTCGATGGCCAGACAGTACGGCGGTCTGACGCGGAAATACGCTTCAGACAGTGGCGGTGACGAACTGGCTGCCTGTTTGCCACCTGATCTCAGGCATCTGCTATCAGCCACAACGACCACGGCACCGACGTCACAACACCGACAGACGACGTCACAACGACTACAACAACATGGGCTACTACGGAGTTCCACCGCAACTGCCGCCGCCAATTCCCTGGTAAGTCTGACCCGTAGTGCAATTACTTACCGTGTCTGCAGCAGACTGTAATTATGTTTACTGTGTGAATTTGGTCTCCAGAACAATGCGGCCGCGTTAAGCATGTACGGTGGTGGCAGAAAACCATGGTCGTCCACTTCGTCATGGTCTTATCACGACGATTCTGGCATTGGCGGTTATCCATCTTCCTTCGACCGCCGCATCGGCAGACAACAGGTCGGTCTATTCGGTACCATGGACTCGCAACACTACCGTAGCGGCGGTAGAACGATTTCCGCGGCCAGATCACTTGGCGGCGTTTTCGATGGTAACAGTCTGTTGTACCGATGTTCGACGAGTAACGTGTAAGTTTTAAACCAAACCATTATTTTTCGTATACCTGCATATTGTTCCGTGAAAATTCTAAATGTGATAAGTCCAGTAACTTCCAATTTGGCATACAACGGTGAAATTAGTTGCCGGTAAAATGTAAATCAATATACAATTATTCCATGTGAGATAATGGGATTTAAATATATAAACAAATTTTTGAGGATTGAACGAAACAATTGCATTATAGGTTTTATTTCATTAATGATAACCAAAAACCGGATTTATATGTTTTTACATATCGTTACTGGGTCTATGCAGTCTTATGAGAGTACAAAATGTGGACGATTCGTTCAATGCTGAATGCTAAGAAAAAAGAGAATATTTAACCCATTTAGCATATTTTGGAATACTTCGTAAATTGTGAGAATAAATATATATTTATTTTTAATTTCGGTACCCAGAAAATTTTTTTTGAACATTTACAATTTTCTTTATTTTATCAATTTAATAAAAATAATACACACAGTAGTTCTTTGGTATTATCAGTGTTATAGCACAGAATAGACTAAATTTAGTCTATTCTGTGGTTATGGTGCTTTATCATATTAGGTTTCTGTGCCGTTCCCTAAACATGGTGGCTAACCTACAATGCTGGCAGTTGTTTTCTTACTGATTTTTACTATTATTCTGTTATATTTATACTATATTCCTATTTTCCACTCTTACTAAAGTGCAATGGTATTCCATTAGGTATAATACGCAACTTAAAATACCTAATTAATACCTCACTATTAAAATAATGTTGAAAAAAAAATTTAAAAATGCATATTAAAGCATATAATGATATTGATTGAATATTTTAGCATATTTTTGCATATTTTATACATTTTTGAGAGAATATAATGAAAATATATGAAGGTTTTTTAGAGAATATTAGCATCATATTTTGGGCATTTTAAGAGAATATAAATCCGGTCTTTAATGATAACATAAAATTACCAAAAACGAAAACTAAATAACTCCGACGTACGTTTTTAAGGAAACACAATCACATAAAACCAAACATTTATACATATTATTATATAACTAAGTACGAATATAATTATTGTTATACAATTTTTCATACATTTTCATTCAATTTTTTTTTTATCAGACAAAATTAATACTTATTACATAAATTATTAAATAAAAAATAAGTTTTTGGTTTACAAAATATGAATACTTTATGAGGTGAACCCATCAAAACTACTCTTAAGCCTTTTGTAATGATTAATACTCTTCCAACCGGATATCATATTTTCACTTGATTCAACTGCAACATTTACTCGTATACAGACTCACGTTGGTAAACAATTATTTGTTTTTAGTTGAAAAAACGGAGGAGTTCTTTTAGTGACATTGTTAAAATTGTTTATTTGAGATATCTTGAATATAATACAATATAATATAATACATATACCTAATTATATTTATACATGATTTTTAAACATATTATGTGTAATCTGATAGTTATTGAAAAAACAGTTATTTTTATTCAATGAAATAATTATTTGTCTAAAATTAGTTTGACATTTTATTTAAGATTCTGTTTCCTTATTCAACGTTAATAGTTTACAGTTATATTTGTTTTTTTCGATAAAGAATCTGTGGTACCTATATTGTAGTGCATTTGATTCCAATTTAAATATAATTTATATTGAACAATTGAGATAAATATATATGAAATTGCGGTAAAATGGTAATATATACCTTTATTATAATTTTGTGAATTTATAAATATAAATGTACATTATAAATATGAAATTTTATTTAATCAAAAAATCTCGCATTGGAATTGTCTTTGAGATTGAAATATTTTTCAAAGAAATTTAAAAAAAAATAATAACATTGAATTTCTTAACTCTTTTACGCTTTCTTGAGTTCCACCTCAAAAACTGTTAATAAAAATAGGGTCACCTATTATTTTAATGAGAAATTTAAGCCCACCAGACTTCGCAATAATTTAAAAATACTAAAGAATTAAGAAATTGATTTGTTTATTAGTCTAGTATGATATTAGTCATAATACTAACGGGCTGTGGTACTGAAAAAACTGTTTTAATACCAAGAATTTTAATTATGTCCTCAGATTTACCTTTTCAGTTTAAACTATTTAATTTTCTATTTAATTAACGTTTGGAATAGCTATAAATAAAGCATAGAGACAAAAACTTAACGTTGCTGGAATTGATCTAGATATTTAATGTTTTTCTCATGGCTAATTGTACGTCTACCTGTCACGTGCAATAAACAAATTAAATGTGTACATTTTTGCTCTGAATCTGGAAAAAGTCGACAGCGTAGTTTACAAAGACATTTTTTTAATTTTTAGATTCTGAACGGAGTGATGGAATCTAATGGTTTTACAATGATGTGTGTGTTTTTTTTTTTTTTTTATTTTTTTATTTATTTATTTTTTTTTTTGTGTCTGACGACACCTTTTTTGGCAGTAAAAATGCTTCGATTTGCTTATGTAGCAACTTTTCTGAAAGGAAAATGAATGTAGATGGTACTTTGGCTAGTCTAAAATCCAACTTTTCAATACTTTTTAAAAAAATCAAAAAAACGGGAAATTTTATGCAAAATCACGTTTTTACAAATTACATTTTTTTAAAATGCTCTAACTCAAAAACCAAAAATCGCAACAACATGACATTTTCACCAAATCTTTATATTGACGTTTTCTATACATAGTTAAGTTTTCAAAGTATTTTGACATATTTTGACTTATTTATAGACAATTTAAATTTTCGATTTTTGTAAAATTTTTGTTTTTAAACATCTATAAAATTTAATTGGTTGAGCGAAAACTCTTGAAAATTTTATATCAGGTTTATAATAAGTTAAACTTATCGTAACTAAAAAATATCGGTGATCGGTTAACTAAATTTTTTTTTATAATCCTTTAATGCTCAAATTTGTATAAAATGTGTAAAAATCACGATAATTTGCAAGTTATTTTGTAGATAAAAATTCATAAAATTTTTTCTGTTCATACTTAAGGTTCAAAATTTTAACACGAGGTTATCTATAAGCTACTCTTCAAAAATCTTTAAAAAAATTTCTACCGGAATTAGAGGAAAAAATTTTATGAATGTTTGAAATTTAAATATTTACGAAATTGCATAAAATAGCGATTTATTCTCAAACGATTTTAAATATTTTTTATAATTCAAAAAGTATAAGTCGCAGATTTTTGAAATTTCTACCAGTTGTTAAGATTGGTATTTCCTTTATGTCATATTTTTTTCAAAATATTATATTGATTTTTAAGCCACTTATAGGCATTTAAAATATTCGATTTTTTTACATTTTTTTTTTATAATCGGTGATAAAAAAAATTTGGCTCGTACAAAATACTTGAAAATTTAATAGAAGATTCCACAGAAGTTTTTATCAGCTGTTAAGATTGGCATTTTCTTTATGTCATCTTTTTTTCAAAATATTATATTGATTTTTAAACCACTTATTTTAAAATCGGTAAAAAATTTGGCTCGTACAAAATAATTAAAAATTTAATAGAAGATTTCACAGAAGTAGTTCTTATTGTCATTCAAAAATTATTAAAATCCATAGGCACAATTTTTTTTTATAAGCGTTTGAACAGCGAATATTGACAAAAAATTACATGTAAAATATAATATAATGTATAATATTCTAGACTGACAAAGATATCGGTTTTTTTTTAAAATGCTCTAACTCAAAAACAAAAAACCACAACAACTTGAAATTTTCACCAAATCTTTATATTGACGTTTTCTATACATGGTTAAGTTTTCAAAGTATTTTGACATATTTTGACTTATTTATAGACAATTTAAATTTTCGATTTTTCTAAATTTTTCGTTTTTAAACATCTATAAAATTTAATTGGCAGACCGAAAACTCTTGAAAATTTAATACAAGGTTTATAATAAGTTAAACTTATCGTAACTAAAAAATATCGGTGATCGGTTTACTCAAATTTTTTTTATATACCCTTAAAGCTCAAATTTGTATAAAATGTGTAAAAATCACGATAATTTGCAAGTTATTTTGTAGATAAAAATTCATAGAATTTTTTCTGTTCATACTTAAGGTTCAAAATTTTAATACTAGGTTATCTATAAGCTACTCTTCAAAAATCTTTAAAAAAATTTCTACCGAACTTAGAGGAAAAATTTTATGACTGTTTGAAATTTAAATATTTACGAAATTGCATAAAATAGCGATTTATTCTCAAACGATTTTAAATATTTGTTATAATTCAAAAAGTATAAGTCTCAAATTTTTGAAATTTCTACCAGCTGTTAAGATTGGTATTTCTTTTATGCAATATTTTTTTCAAAATATTATATTGATTTTTAAGCCACTTATAGGCATTTAAAATATTCGATTTTTTTACATTTTATTTTTATAATCGGTGATAAAAAAAATTTGGCTACTATAAAATACTTGAAAATTTAATCGAAGATTCCACAGAAGTAGTTCTTAATGTCATTCAAAAATTATTAAAATCCATAGGCACAATTTTTTTTATAAGCGTTTGAACATCGAATATTGACATAAAATTACATGTAAAATATAATATAATGTAGAATGTTCTAGACTGACAAACTATATCGCTGTATGCAACTGCCAACCCATCCTAATTGAAAAATATATTTATCGTTTCAAAATAAAATATCCTTTTTACAATATTTATAAATAACAATGTATTATATCCTAGACAAACATATTAACTCCGTTCAGAATCGTTATTCGTATACAATGATATCTATCATTACATTCAAATTTAACAATCCATTGTAACAATGGATTATCCATTAAGACTAACCTATCCTATAAACGAGGTGCACTCCACCCCCAACTGTACAGCAGAGCGAGGCCCATCCGGTTCTTTTTTTAATTATCAAAATACTGGCATAGTTTATATATTTTTCTCCAACCATAGTTATACCTACATAATTTTCAAACACAAATGCACATTTTAGATAAAATCTATTAAAATATTAGTAAGCATCAATTTTTTTGTGTACATAACATATAATTATGTTTAACTATAAAAATTAAAAGTGTGGAATATGGTGTAGAGATCAATTAAATTAAAAATGTGTTACCAATGGGTTGCTTCATCAGCATAACATTCCTGTCAATTTAATCTCTGTTTATTACCAAATTTGCTCATTGTTATTTATTTATTAGTACAGATTGTAAATTTCCTTTTAAAGAAATAAAAAAAAAACTATAAAAATAAAAAATTGAAATGGTATTTGACTTTTTTTAGCAAGTTATTTGCAATTATTTTCACATTCGACGCCGAGTGGATGTATCTAGTAGTGTATCGTCGTTGACACAAAAAAACCTCCTATGAGCTTAAACCTAATTTTTCAGAAGAGACAAAAAACGTTTTAAAAAATCGCAAATCATCAATGATTATTTAAAATACATTTAAAAAATATAATAAAATATAAATTTTTATTCTGAAAAAAAATGGAAGTAAAAAACTTAATATATATGTATTTATAGTACAAATTGTCAATATTTCAATCTTTTTTGCCAAACAATACATAGGAGGTTATGTTAATTAATCTTTTTTGCCAAAAAGTACATAGGAGGTTATGTTAATCAATTTTTTTTGCCAAACAGTACATAGGAAGTTCTTTGAATAATAATTGGTGCCAGAGAAATAATAAAAAGACGTATTTTGAACGATTTTATAAAAAAAAAACTAAGTTGTGTGATCTAAGAAATAAATATTTATTAACAATTAATTATAATTGTATAAAATACTTAACATAATAAAACAAAATAACTTTAAACTTTATATTTATAATATAATCAATGTACTAATAAAATATAATTGCTAACTTTTATAAGTAATTATAAAATGTAAAACAATACAACAAAAAAAAAAAACAATAAAAAATAGTTAACCACTTTATCAGTCCTCGTAATAAAATAAATAACTAATAATAGTTACTCATATAAAATACTTAAAATATACTTTTTTGAATTATATGAGTAATAAATGAGGTTAAAGTTAAAAATAATAATGTAATAGTAACCAGTCTTTGGATTTCTTATCACAGTTTAAAAAAAACATAGTTTCTCACTTTTCTGTTTTATGGACAAATCTCCCATGTGCATATTTCATACACGACACTCTGCATGTCAATATCTCCAATGTAATTTTGACCAGATTTTTAATCACATAGGAGGTATTTCATAAATGATTTATGGTTGGTAACACATAGGAGGAATTGTTTATTATTTTTCATTAATTCAACGATGGAGATACCACATTGGAGTTTTTATCAATATGACCGCCTTTTTTTTATGAATCCAGTGATATCAATATCTCAAAATCGAAAATTTGGCACATAGGAGGTTTTTTCGTGTCAACGACGGTATACTATATCGTCTGTTGTTCAGTGCTTTTTTTTCATTAAGGCATTGAAAAACAAAAAAAAAAAAAATAAAGTAATTACTTATAATTACTTTTAAACTCAATCAAATAGTATAAATATATAGGATATAAAAAATTGAAAATTTAAATTTAGTTCGGATTCGTACTAACTCAGCTATATACGCTCATTACCGATGTTCTGTCAAACTAGCGAAGTATTGAAGGTCAAAGAATAACTTTTTATTTTACCATTTTTAAGCATGCTTATGCATTTTTGATAATTTTCTACAATTGTGTATTTATTTTTATCTCCATTGTGTATACATTGAACAATTTATGCAAGATTTTTAGATATTTATAAAAATGCATTGAATATTAGGTTAGTTTTAATTTCATAATCATTGCAGAAAACCAAACTTTCAACATGTCAGTCTTGTTAAAAGCTATTGCGAGGTTATTAGCACTGTTAACAATGTGAATACACATATTTTTTACAGGCCTGATCACCTGGAAAGACGATGGTATCAGAACCAGCATCAGAGGCAAAACGCTAGTGGTGGCAGCAGGCTGATTAGAGGGTTAAGTGGCACCAAGCACATGTCCGATATGTATGACGACGACAACTTGATGCGACTGCAACAAGATGACGCTACAATGGCTGCGCTGTTGTTGGACGATGTGACCCTTGGAGGAGGGTACAGTGGAAGGAATACGGTAAGTTTGCAGTTTTTTTAGTCCAAGCGATTCAGTAGTGCCAAAAATAAACTCCAGTAAGAACGTTACAATAATCAAAATCTAACCCAGACACATTTTAATTTTTAAAAATATAAAAAATATAAAAATATATATAAAAAAAATATAAAAATAAATATAAATAGATATAAAAATTTTAATTTTAATTTTTCTGCAATAAAATATCTATAGTAAAATTGACCAAAATATTATGATTGTTGTGACGAGAATCACATTGAAAGTTTTTTATACGGTTATCATAACCATATATCGACTTCTGTGCTCCTTATACTCGAAAATTGGAGAATGGATAATGGCATGTGTATATCTATGCGTACAGGATTTCCTGCCCACCAGACCAAGATCCCGGTCCTATGGTGGCAGTGAAGACCCGTCATCCACGACGTCATGGCGACATTGGCCGGACACTGGCAGCGCAGGTGGTAGTTCCGGATATTTGGGTGGTGCATTGCGTGAGACTGCCATCGGCTCGTCCGCGGCGATTTTTGATCATAACGGGCACCGACGTGGTACAGTCAACTCGATGAACTCGGTCGATCACAAAAGGTGAGTACCGTGATGTATAAGCGTTATGTTATATAGTTTACATTTAAGTACGATATTATTGTTGAACGTCGATTGCTAATAATTATTCGCATAACCCATGGTTGAATAGTTATCAAACCGAATAAAGTGAAAAAATATAACAACCGAAACTACGAGACATTGAGTTAGTGAGTATTTTGTGCCTAGATGGGACATACGGCGTCAACACCGTCGTCAGCGGCGTTACAGCGACGGCGGCGGTGGCGATTCGGATCCTCGCCGCTCTTACGATTATCATTCACACCTGCAGATGGCTACGACCAATCCGTCCGCGGCAATGATGAAATACGGCACGGCCAGCCGACGGTCGCGATCGTGGGACCCATCGCCGTCGCCACGCCGACCTCATATCTGAGCGGGGACGACGGCTACGGTGGTGGTTACAGCGGCGGTGGTTACGGCGAATACATGGACGATTACGGCGGCAATTACGATTCGCTAGCCGCACTAGCCGCCGAGGAGGAGCACGACGAGGAGTTGCAGCGTGAGGAGAAGAAGGCCCAGATTAAGGCCGAGATAGCGCGCCGTCGTCGGCAGATCGAGGACAATGTGCGATTGCACGAGGAGCTGTTGCGTTTGGCTCGGATCCGCGAGAACGCCGAGCACGAATATTCTTCTTCGGTGCTGCCGTCGCTATCCGCTGCAGGTATATAATATGCACGCACGTACATACATGTACACACACACATACACATGCGCGCGCGCGAGTTAATATGTTATGCACACACCCACACATACACACACACACACCAACACCACGCATACACACATACGTGATACGCGATACGCTCTACGTGAAACGGGATAAAACCATTGAGTTAAATGCGTTCGTTGATAACACTAACGCTTATCCGTACTACACTACGTATAGATCATATAAAAGCTTACTACATCGTTCAGTTTTTTAATTAGCAAACGTACGCAGGACAAATTTAAAAGCACATTATTATAGTACTTATTAGTAGTTGCGCCGAACTCAGGATTGATGTCTGGTTATGACCAAACCACATTTTCAGGCTGAATGATAATGACGTGATATATTAGTGTACGAGTAATAAGTAACATTCAGATTAGATAAAAGAAAATATTTAATTATATATAAATTTTGAGAAATATTAAATTTTCACTAAGTATAATTTTATAATATAAATATATTTTATAGTGTAAAAAATTTATCATTTTTAAATGATAATTGATAAACTATCTAACTAAGAGCTAAAGAAATAGTTATTTAATTATAACTAATAGTTTAATAATGAAAATGCATCTTGACATTTTGCTTATGTAACATTTTAGGAATGGCCATTTAGTGTTAATGTATAGTAAAACCTCAATGAAACAGAATCGCTTGGGACTATGCAATTTTTCCGTGTTAACGGGGTTTCCGTCTTGACGGGATTTAAAAAATAAAATTGAATTAAATCAAAAGTTACGTACTTATTTTTAGCCAGTATACATAAATAATAATTATATTTTTGAAAAAAATTGGTTGTTCATTTTGTTTGTATTTGTATTACCATAATAATGTAATGTTATCGTACAAATATATCGATTATCTATGGGTATCGATGATACGATAATAAACTTATTTTACGAAAATCATGTTATATTTCCGTCTTAACGAGGGTTTTCATCAACTTTTATTACAAAAACGTGTCCGATTCCAGCTTGGCGAGGTTTCCGTCTTGGCGGGATAAAATTATATGTAATTTGAAACGGGACCAAACAAATTTTCAGTAATACCGAGGTTTCCGTCTCACCGAAATTTCGTCTAAGCGAAGTCTTACTGTAAATTGTTGTACATTTTTAAATTATTATAAATTAATAACAGTTGGTGAATAGTTATTGGAAACTTCAGATGATAAAAAAATATAAATAAATTGCTGTTAGTTTGTTTTTAATGTTTAAAAAACATATTTTTATTGGTATAACACATATGAATTAACATAATTGTTACATTTTTTAAATTTAGAAGAAACATAATTATGGATAGTTATTCAGATGACTTGAAAAGAGTGAATGATATTTTATTAATTTTATTAATTTTATATTTACAACTTACTCAAGCTTTTTTGATTCGTTTTAAATAATTCTTTTTTTATACACCCCGGAGAAAAAAATAGATTTGAACAGCCTCGACTTAGAAAACACAATATACCATCTCTGATGACAGATATAATACATCATATTATCGTTCTCGCGTTGAATTTCAATAGTTTTTAGATGATGAAAACATTAACTTTAGCTTTACATTACTTTTTGTTTTATTATCTAGTGTAGTATTGGAATTTGTATTATTTTCATATAATATTATTTTATGATTTGATATTGATGATGTATTCATAGATAATACTAAAAATCACGATATAGTTAAATATAATATAATACATTATAGTATGATGCCAAATACATTATTTTTTATCTACAGTGGTAAACTAAAGTGTACGGACGTATTTTAGGAAGGCCACCGCCCCAAATGTTGTTTATATCATTATGGGTAATTATTATTTATTATAATTAATTATTATTATGGGTAAAGAACAATCATTATGGTTGTTCTGCGTTTACCTTGTTTAATAATAATAGTTACCTATGTAATAAATAATGTTTAGGATGTATAAGCGGATAGCAGATACTAGGTATATACAGAATATACTTATAGGTACATATAGTATTTTGTTTGATATTGTCACTGAATTATTACTTTTGAAGAACTGTAAAATATTTACTCATTTAAAGAATAATAAAACATCTTAATACATTTTATACATTAAAAATCTATCCATGTGTTATACATAGAGAGTAGAATACATTTGGTACACTATATTAATACCTATTCATACATTTAAAAACCAATTTAATTTACGAATTAAATTTATTATATTAATGTTTAAGTTCGTTATTCTATTTTACTACTTTAATATTACATACACCACATAATTTGTGATACTTTTCGTTAACTTTTAATTTAATTTGAATTTCATAGTTTCAATGATATAAAATTTATAACAATGTATTATTATGCACTGATCTATATTTCAATACTTTCGTTATCGTCATTAAATAAAAGTATTTAATTTAAAACTTTAACTGTTATATGATAAGCCAATTTATTATTATCTTTTTTAGTATGGTTAAACATCTCAACAAATATATGACGAATAATTCATTAATTATTAGCAAATTAGCAAATTATTTGCTTTCAAAAAATGCTTCTTATTCAAAATGTGTTGATATTATGAATTCTAATCATTATGTGTGTGTATATATATATATAAACTATTAATGAAATTTTTAATGAACTCAATAAGAATAATAATATATTGCCTTAATGAAGTTAAGATCCTTATAGACTTGTTATTATCGTATATTCACGTGGGAAGTAATTTGTAGTTGTATTTTACGACACAATTGTATGTGCTAACCGCTGCAGCGTACATTAAAATATGATTAGGTTCACGTTATAGGCGAAGTTTAGACTGTATACTGTATTAAATTATAAAGACATAATGATATTAATATTGGAAGAGAATATATATATATAAAAACTAACAAAAACATTTTAAAGATATAATCTACTATTGCAAAACATTTTTTTTCGCACTCAGAATATGTCGTAGACAACTGGTTTACTACCGTAGTTCTATGACTGTACACACACACACACACACACACACACACACACACACACACACACACACACAAATAAATATATAAATGTACAAACTGACACATATCTGATCAATACGGGTACGAGATGGCGGCGTATGTATACATGTATCATACAGGTGGTTGTTACGCGGGACGGCGGCCGATGACCGAGGACGAGTGTCTAGTGTTTGCGCGCGCGGCCGAAAAAATAGCCGAGGAACGATCCATGGAGCGGATCGCGTCCACGTTCCGGACCGCGGCTGCGGCTGCGGCCGAGGATTACATACGTCGCGGGGGCGTTTACGATGAGTTTGGGCCTGCGATGGCCGTTAACGAATACACGCCCCCGCATGCTATGCCATTGTTGCCGGACATGCCAACTAGGAGCAGGAGACTCCTGGAGAATTTGGGTAGCTCGCCCATCACGGATTCCGTGCTCTTGGACGGTGAACAACAAAAAGCCTTGCAGAAAAAAGTCAACTTTCTCAACGTCCTATAAGAATCTTCTGCACACAACATGCATACACAAATATTGAAGGAAAAAAAATTGACATGAACGAAAATAATATTTTACTATCGATAATAACCGTTAACAGTAATCACACGATGATAATAAATTAAAATAACTTTCTTTTATTATGGTTATAATATTATGTGCACGAAATAGGCATGTTTAATGAGGGAGTGGGGATTACAAGACCTTTATTCCCGGTGAATGCTGTGCCTTTAGAGAGTTTTAATCCCGTGCCTGCTTAAAAAAAAGTGAATCTCAGTTTTTATCAACAAATTTTGTATGTAAAACTCCACTTATAATCCCTGGGTATAATAAGTACCTGTCCTCCAGTCACAGAAGTCTATATACACTTATGACAGTACATGTGTTATTATAATTTACAAATATTGTACCTATTTTCGAATTTATTATCATTGTTTCAATTACAATTGTAATCAAGGATGTGAAGTTTATAGATTCATTATATGCTAAGCATTAGAAATATGTCATGTACAATTTTAAAATTAAGACCAAAAACCACAAGAATTAAGCAGAACAAATTAATTCAATTTAAACAGTTATGGTCATGGTATGATAGTTACAAAAATGTTTTAATTAATAATGGTCCAAATAAATATTACATCAATATTTCTAATTTCCTTATATACATTGTATAACTTATATCTTTAAATATATCTTCAAATACCTTTTAAATATTTTTAATATTTAATAAAAAAATTTTTTTTTTTGTGTAAAATTGGGGTAAATACATAAAAGGTTCTTAAAAAGTATCATTGATCTGAACAAATTCCAATAATTCAGTTTCAAATTAAAATAAACATTTTAAAAAATTTGAAATTAAAACATAAAAAAACTCCCCTAATGCGTATTTAATTTTCTTTGCATTAACAAATAAATCATACAAAAACATGGGAAATTAATTTCTATCTTATTTTTGAATACAATTCATTAATATGTTAAATTATTGGTTACAAATAGTATTATAACTAAACTACCTTAGCACTTTTATGATTTTTCTATACGGAAGCACATTTTTCATAATATTGAGTGACAAAAATTAATTTTAAAAATCGAGAAACATAATAATTTAAATCTGTTACAAAATTATTATTGTGTAAATTAAATTTACTCTAAAACCTGTTATTACTTGTATATTAACATAAAAATACAATTTATAGAGAAGAATAATGAAATTTAAATGATTTTAAAGTGCTATTATAATGGACTATTTTATCTTACTTATCATCTCAGTAGTATGGCAAAAACATTAATATTATTCGCAAATTTTCCTGTAATCTCAAATAAAATCAATAAGTCTCAAAATAATACAATAAACACATTTTATATCACACAAATCTAGTGTTCTCGAATGTACACTATATATTTATTAATTTAAAAATTTGATATCGTTAAAATAAATATTAATTTACAACGTATTTTATACTTATTAAATTATGATTTATCGAAAGACAATAGTACAAAATAATGTAAATTCATATTGTATAGCACTGGTTAGGTAATTCACGCATTTAAAACTAATTTGTATACACAACAATAAGTGATAAACGCACAGATTCATGTTTTAGAATTTTTTAAATGTTGATTTGTTTTAATTACCAACTTAACGGACAATAGTAAAATATTTCGTAGTGCGAAGAATATAATATATTATAACTAATGTACAGTTATATTGGTAAACATTATATTCTCGTAATGTAAAATTATAAACTCATTATACGAATTAAACATGATTGACATTTTTCATTGATTATTTTTATTATATAGGTACTTGCAATAAAAAATCTCATGAAATTGTGAAAAAACGTTTTACATCATCGATAGGTTAATATATAAGCTACTATATAATTATATATAATAGCTAATTATTAATCAATAGTTTTTAACAGTGCATTATTAAGTAAACAAATTCAATAATTATAAAATTATAATAACTATTGTGTAAATATAAATATTCCATGAAAGAATCACAAATTAAAATAAAGTGATTTATCTAAACAAAATCACTTAGATTGATACATACTTCCATAGTGCCCTGTTACTGTCTAGATACTTCCATATGTTTTGATATGTGATTATTTAAAAATATAATATAAAATAGATAATTCGGTCTTTACCTCTATATAAATTAGTAAAAAACATACTGTTGTAGGCAAGTATTGTGTAATATTACTCTAACGATCAAGCTTTTTTGAAAATCTGTATCGAAAAATGTAATAATAAATTATTTAATTAATATTATTATTAATTTATTAATTTATTTATTTATGAATTCATTAATATTAAATTTAAATAAAATCTAAATAATAGCGTCCTTATAATTTCAAATGAACGAATGAATTATCCATCTGAAACAATATTTCTTTACCTCTCAAAAACAAAACTGCAGTGCCTGTAGCATTTTTATGAATTATAATAGAATGATTAATATACAAATTCCGTGTAAATCACTAGATATTGTTGTGGATGTAATTATGTAAAAATTGTTGTAGGTATTATATAATATAATGAATAAATTACGTATATTTACATATATCGTGTGAAAAATAAATCGAATTAAATACTATTTGATTAAAATAAATAAATATGAAACATTTATACTAGTGACTAGCAACTAGTCAAAATCCTAAATCGTTTCAATACATTTTATGAGGATATTGTGAAAATGTATTTATTTTTATGCGATAGGGATTTTTTTCAGTCATCTTACGTGGTTATATTTTAAACCATATAAACGTTCTGGTCAAATAACCGCAATAATGAAAGACAGTTCGTTTAAGATTCGAATTATATTTCACCGAATAGCTTGAGCAACATAAAAAGACTATATAATATTAAGTACCTACTTATTTTATTTATTTCAATATTAATTCACAAAGTCGTTATATTATACATCAATATGTATGTATATATTGCTATTTTAATGTCAAACTACGATTGTTACTGAGAGTAACATATCTCATACGCAGTGTTTGGAAGAAACGAGTTCGAAAAGGAATGGATTTCTGAATTAAATTATTTTTTAAAGAACTACACAAAACGTAAAATATAAAAATAGAACAAGGAATTGAACGATTTTTTTTAAGGAAAAGAACGAAATTATTCGTCCCTTTCAGGTTTCAATTCACACAGATATGTAAATATTTTCAGAAAAATATATTTTTTCTTTGTGTGTTTACCTATTGCCAATTAGTGATTGATATCGAGTTTCGACATTTATTGTTATAACTAATTGAATTTAACCATTATTCCTTTTTTTATAAAGTATACATAGACAAAAAAATATTAAATAAGAATTTTTAATTTTTTTAGAACTTAAAAGGAAGTCGTTAATTTTTCAAATGAACCTCAAAATATCGAAATTTTTTTTAAAGAAATAAGGAACGGAACTAATAATTTTTAATTAGGAACTTATCAAACACTGCTCATCTCATACATTATTACAAATATACTACACAGAACAAATGAAATTAATTTCAACAGAGCATTAGATTTTCATAGTCAACTAAAAAATAGTGAGAGTACAAATCTAATCATGTTGTACATTTATTTTATAAGATTTAAAACTGTGTTATGTAATTCAATTAAAATTATTCCAAATTATATAAAAAAAGAGATCATAGACTCGAAATTATTATCTTATGGATTCATGACATTTATCGTTAACTTTATTCCAGAGATGATACATGTGTTCATAATAAATGGTTTTGTAATAAATATGAATGTAATAACAAAACACTTTCTTTTTCGATCGTTAATGTAATATTTCTATAAAAATATTTCTAAATATGAAGACTCATCTACATATAAAGATTATATTAACCCATTTTAACTACACAGAACTATGCAGAGAGTTAATTTTCAAAAGTGTAGTAACGATTGTAACTCGTTATAACAAGTTATAACTTGTGCTTCAAAATAGTTGTTTATGTAATGTCATTGTTCGTGATACTTTTAGAATTAAATACTTAACCACATAAATTATTTCTAGTAAATAATTATTTACAATTTTGGCACTGATGTTGTGATGACAAAAATGTTGTTTAATTATAAAAATATAGTGATAATTCACGGTATTACATATCTATTTAATTCTATAAAACTTGTTATCTATATATATATGAATTAAGACATGTGTATTTACGGTTATTGTTACCATTGTTACATGTGTTCGCAATATTATACCTCGATAAATTTAGATTGAGTTAAAAATATTGTTTTGAGTTACGTATTATTATGTTATTTTAGTTTGTTTAAAAATTTTTGTTATATAATGATGAATTTTCTTACTAAATAATATAATGTGAATAATGTATGTATGCTCAATAGGAGTGAAATGTGTAGGTTACTATACTACAGTTAACTATCGCCTAGGAATACTATTGATACACACCAATTAAAATGTATTGTATGTGTTAATAATTCATGGTTTAGTATTGTTACTTGGTGGAAATATAATTAAATTGAAATTTAATTTGATAAATCAAAACACAATTGAAAAACAAAAAAATTTTGCTTTCAGGAAGATAGAAGAATAACATAACGAATTTGGACGGCAAATGTCAACATGATCAAAGTACTACCAGAGAATTCTAGGAAAATATCCGGTTTGGGAGCTTATCGTAATAGGATACTATTAAGGTCAAAAGACTGAGATTTATTACGCGTTAAAATTTTCAGTTGATGATGGGTACAATTTTTGGTATCAAAATTAAACTTCTAAGTATTTTTTACGAGTTTTGTTTTATAGTGAATAAAGTTTGTAGGTTATAGAAGCAGAGCTTTAATAGCCACAACTATATTTCCTTCAATTTTATTTTATTCTATAAATCATTTTTAAAATTATCAACTTGTATAATTGTTTTTATCTCTAAAAGTTTAAATTCATTTTCTATTTGATGTAAGCAATACTAGAAATACATTTATATATCCCTATCTAAAACGATAATATCTATGGTAAATCTATAGATTGTCGAATTCATTTTTCGCACTGTTATCTTCAATTCACGTATGTATTAGAAAGTTATTTACCAATAACGTAAAAACAAAAAGTGTGCGATTATTTTTTTCATATGGTTTTTCATTACATATTATTATTATCGCGTTATTGATTAACATTATTGATTGATTAATTATTAAGAGATTAGAATAATTGATATCCATCACGATTATACGATATTCATCCCATTATTTGTTCGTGCACTTTTTGAGTTTTACCTCTGATTTTATAATTTGGCTAAAAAAATTATGTGTATTTTACTTACCTATTCCACGATGTTCCATTTTACGGTAATATTTCAAATATTATATTATTGCATGATTATTTGTCACTTATAACTTAAAATAAAAAGTTTAAATACACTTATAAATGTTGATATTTAATATTATTCACTTTCGTTTGTTACGGATCATCAAATACAGAGCTTGTTGACACGTAAGAACAATATATTTGTGTACCTACCTACGTCCAACAACATAAAACTAATTGCAAGCATGTAATGATATTATACAATTACGATATTCATAAGTTCTTCTGTTTACGGAATAATATTTAATGTCTAGAGAAAAAATATTATATTTTATTAAAATTAATAATGTATAATAATAGATACTTATCCTATACATTATGCAAATGTATTTATTAATATTAAATGAAAGAGAAAATAGAATGTATGTTATTTTGTTACAGCTTCAATGAGTCCGTTTTATTAATAACATTCCACCAAGTAATATTACTTAATTATCTCAAATAATGAATTTTTATTGATTTTACTTGATTAAAATCTAAAAATGTAATTATTTTTGTTGGATATTTTTATTATAATCATAATTCAAAGTATTATTAATATAAATTATTTGCTATTTATTAGTTATGTAAGTTTTGTCATGTATGAAATATTGGGCATTTTGACCTTATTATTCCCCTTAATATTGCTGTTAATTACTTAAATCTGTCTGGTTCATTTAAATTTAAAATATTTCTTTGACTTCGATGTAGGCAAATAAAATGATATTTATATAATTTTATTATTAAAATATACTGATTTTCAATAAATAATTAATAACTAAAGGAAAATGTGAATTAAAATAATACATAAGAAGAAATTGTGTCAAATGTATGTCTGTTTATTTAATTACAAATGCTATTATTTAATTATAAAACATTAAATTATAATTGTATTATTATAATTATTAACAATATGTATGAAATTGTATGCATTAACCTTTGTTAAATTCTTTTAAACAAATTGATTTATAAAATAGAACTAGTTTCATATTTTGTATGAGACTATTTTAACAATTTCATTAAAAAAAAAAATAATAATAATAATAACAATGTGATTCAATAAACAAATTTAAAAAAAAAATATTGTCAAATAAGAACAAGAAAACTTTGAATGTACGTTAATTATTTTTACGTGCTATTTACCATTGTTATTTTATTAAGATGCCTTATTTTTAAGAATTTATATTTAATTGATATATTAGAATTTATAGTTAATGTATTTGTTATATTATACATAATTGCTAATCTAAATATAAACTTATTGATGTTTAAGAAAAATTTTAGTTAAAATGATTATCAATTTAAACGATTGTATTTATAAATATGAAAATTAGGATCTAAAAATAAATAAAATATTTTACCAATAATCATTATCATAAAGTACTGCTAGAGTTTACAATAGAGTAACTGATATTTGTATTTTTTAAATGAATAGTTAATATATTTCCAAATATTAACAATTATACAAAAAAAAAAAAAAAATTAAACATTTTTTTTTTTTTAACATTTCGAAGAATAATGTTTAGTTGATTAGATTAACTGGAAGGGTATGTTTTGTTGCAAATTATTGAATTGCATTAGGAGAGCTCTTCACATGTTTTTTTTTTCAATCTTCTTCTCCTCTTGCAATGCGTGCGAATCTAGCAATGTAATCAAGCTCTTGCATACTTGAATTAAAATCATCAGCAATTTCATCAGCGGTTTTCTTTGGAGAATTCTTTGGACGCAAACTAAATCTTATACGATTTATTTTTATTAAATTTTTTGTGAAGGTAGTACATATACATAAAGGTGGATAGTCTGCAGTATTCAATTTTTTCATTTTTTGATAACAAAAAAATACCCACTGGAATGAGACCAATGGGATCTTATGTTTTAATGCGAACATTCTCGATTTAGCACTACCTTTTGAATATACAATATGAGTAACTTTACTATTGAGAGTTTTTTCGATTGTGGCACCTAATTTGATTAGATCTTCTTCGATGGATGTAGCCGATAAATTTTCTCTTTTCCCAAAGTCTACAAACACACTACATCCTTTTAAGACCATAGAACGTTGACTGTCTAGACTTGACGTTTCATCTGAAGCTTGGACGGTACCTAAAAAATAAAATGAACACATCAATTCATAAAAATAAGAAAAAATGCAGACAAGTTCACAAACATAAAGAAAATCTGAATTAAAGTTCCAAATTTTAATTTTAATTAAATATCATACTAATATAACAGGTTATATTATATATGGCTTAAAATATTTAATCATATTTAACACTTTCAAAATTTTTAATATTCTCTAGTTGGCCAGCATTTATCACTCATATAACATTAACAACGTGCAACCAAACTATTATAAGTAGACAGCGTGCTAATTTTAAACAAGAAACTAATACCATTAATTATACATATTTATTTATTTGTGGTAATTATACGGGCTGTACCCTTTTTGTATAACACATTTGAGAATAATATTAATTGCAATAACTTATAACAGGCGTCATCAAACTTTTTCGTTTGAGGGCTACATAAAATATTTAAAGCTCTTAGAGGGTCAAAATGTATGAACACACGTAATTATTAATCATGTAGAAATATTTATACTCATAAAAATTTAAAGAAAACTTTGAATACAAATAATTAAAAATTAATCACCGATTTTTAAGGGCCGTTTAAAACTTGTTCACGAGCCGTAGTTTGAAGTCCTTTGACTTATAATAAACAGATTATACACAAAATCTGATAAAAAGTCATTAAAGATAGGATCTGCATTGGCAATTGACATAAGACGCTATAATTAGCCATTAATTAATAATTAATTTGGTTCATTGGTTGAATATTTAGAGATAGCATACGGACCATAAAATGCGGTACAGGAACGAGATGAAATTTTAAAACAGATTAGAGAAAACATGACAGAAAAATGAATCATGTAGAATCGATGTTATGCTTTAATAATCCAATTAATAATTGTGGTGGTACGTTGATGCTCAGCTAAGGAAGACAGAGAAAGGATAGTAGCAATCGGTGTATAGTTATGAGGTGAATAAGGCATTTTTAGTATATATATCTAGCAAAGTATAATAATATACGTTGAACACACTCAGTCTATCTTGAACTATCTATGAAGCTTCCAGAATACACTACCATACTCTAAAATGACGCGCATTAGTGCACAGAAATGTGTTTTAATTGATAATTTTCGGTCTTTTGTCGATCAAAAAACCAGATTGGCTCAAACATTTTGTAAATAAAGCTAAACCAACTGCAGAAGATCCTTCTTCTAATATTACACGGACATAATATGACTCATACCAGAAATATAAATTTTATTGGTTTGGCAAGAAAAAACATTACAATACTATTGTATACTTACCACCACCTCGCAATCACAAGTTCCAACCAAAGGACGTATCTTTTATAGTATCTCTAAATATATACTATATTCGAGCAATTAAGAATTTCCTACTGAATAACCATGGAAGGGTGGTATCACAGTTTCAAGTAAGCAAATTTTTGGGGAAACTTACTTTAAAACTGCGACTCATTTGACTGCTATAAACGGTTTCATAAAATGTGGAATTATGCCGTTAGATCCAAATATATTTGAAGATTCAGATTTTGTTGCAGCTAAAACTACTAGATCATCAATTTGTTCAATAAGTGAAAGTATTAAATATTAAGTATTTAGTATGTTATTCTTATGGAGAAAAAAAACCAGAAAAATAACCGAAAATAAGGAACTGCCACTATATTAACTATATTATATTTCTAATCCAAATAAAGCAGAACTAGATACTTCAATAAAAACGGTAATAGTTAAAAACTTTTATTTACAAATAAAAAAGCACAAATAGAAAAAGGCAAAAAAAAGAAAATATTACTAAAATACCTCCAATTGATAATCAAGAAGATATTGATGCTGAATGTCCGTATTAATTTTATACCATTTATTTACATTTAATATAAAAATAACTACTCAAAAACATATAAACTGAAATAAAAATTTGTTTGCAACTTGTAAGAAAAATAACTACTAAAGCATTTAAGAAAATTCCTAGTTTATACAACTTTTTATTTTTATGTTACTAAGAAAAAAATATTTCATTTACCTATAGGTATTTACTGTTGAAAATACTATGTATAAACGTATAGACTGAAATATAAATATTTGTCTAAAAAATTTGGTTGTTGATATATTTTTTTCTACAAAGAAGTATTATTTATTTTTATTTAATCTAAAAAATAAAATTTAAAACTTAATTTTGTTATTACTAAAAAAATTTATTGAGCCGATTTTAATATTGGTGATGCCCATAATATTAGTAGAGAAAAATTTTGCAATGCTAATGGGATGCCAATTTATCATGTTTTTATTTTGATCAATATTCTCGACGAGTATTATTATCAGGCCCTTATGCCGAGTCCTACGTAAATACTATAATCGCAATACGACGCGTATACGATTGTACTGATTAGAATGGGCAGTTTTATATAATTGTCAGTTGCGTCGATGACATTGAATGTAGAATATAATGTATTTAGAATCGGTGGTTTTTATTTATTTGTTGAAAATTAGGCAATATTGGAAAAAAAGGTATTTTTAATTACTGTACGAAGAAAGATATTGAGACATTTTTTTTTTGTGAATGTAGTCTTGATTTTGGCAGTAGATTGACCGGCACAGTTATTGTCACCCGAGGACGACAATGTTAAAGAATACTAATTAGATCTAAATGTTTATAAAAACCAGATTATCTGTCAGCGAAATACATAAGACACGATTGTACGCTATAACTACGTGAACATAAATTAAGTATTTGATTAATAATATTTAATATTGATTTAAAAATTATTATTAGTTTCCAAGTAAATAGCGCCTCTTTTTATTAAAAATGTATTCGTTATATTTTGAAATTGTTATAATAAATACTAAATAGTTATAATGCAATTTATATAATAATATTTAAAGTGGACAAACCACTTTTCCTACCAGGATTGTCAAAGTTGTAAATTTGTAACTTTTAAAAAATCAAAATTACTTTTTCAATTTACTTAATTTATTTTTTAAAAACAAATTTTGATTCCTGATTAAATCACTATTCGTGTCCTAAGAGACTCGAATAGTGATTTAATAAAAACTACTATTTACGATGTCAAAAAAAGGTTGACAAACTCTAAAACATTCTTTTTTTTGCATACTATTTATTTATTTATTTATGTATTATAAACGAGTACTAACCCTTTGGTACGAGCAGTATCGGTTTACATTTTTTAAGTATTTTACGGTAGGAACAGAAAGGTTAGCCCTCGAAGAAAAGGGATTGAGTATTAGTAGAAATAAAACTGAGTACATTGAGTATGATTTTGGACAAAGAGACCAAGAAGTTGAAGGAATGAGGAGACAACTGACAATAGATGGTGATGTGATAGGTGAAGTTGAGATCTTTAAATATTTAGGATCTTTTGTTCAAAAGGACGGGGGCTTTGACATTGATGTAAAACATAGGATTAAGTGCGGGTGGATGAAATGAAGAGAAGCATCGGGCGTATTATGCGATAAGAGAATTCCAATTAGGCTGAAAGGTAAATTTATAAAAGTGTAGTGATACCAACTATGCTGTATGGTTCAGAGTGTTGGGCGGTTAACAGGAGAATAGAACAAAGTATGAGTGTCGCGGAAATGAGAATGCTTAGATGGTTGAGTGGAGTGACAAGAGAAGATAGAATAAGGAATGAATACGTGAGAGGTAGTGTTGGTGTAGCGCCAATTGTGGACAAGATGAGAGAAAATAGGCTGAGACGGTTTGGGCATGTGATGAGGCGAGAGGAAACGAATGCAGTAAGAGTGGTTATAAAGATGGACGTTGAAGGGAAAAGAGGAAGAGGAAGACCAAAAAAGAGATGGTTGGAGACTTTGGAGAATGACATGAGGGCTGTCGGTGTGTGCACAGGAGATGTGATTGACCGAGAAAAGTGGAGGTGTAGGACAAGGGTGGCCGACCCCAAATAGTTTGGAGGAAGGCGAAGTAGAAGAAGAAGAAGACAGTAGGAACAGAAAAAAAATAAGATAAAAATAATAATGAAAATAAAATTACAAAATAATAATAATTACACAGTGGTAAATGAATAATAGTAATACAAAACAGCACTGCGTTAATAATAACATAATAATGGTAATTCATTTACAGATAAATTTAAAGCTAAATATATTAAATATAAGCATAATATAATTATGATGAAAATGGTAAAAGTAATAGCGGTTTAGTATTGAACGAAACTGTTTTTTTAGTACCGAGTGTATACATACCATTTTCAATTATCAAAAAATGTACAATAAAAGCTCTAAACACAATTGTTGATTAAAATAATCTCTTAAGAGGTGTAGCAGTTGCAATGTATAATAAACGTAAAAAAATGGGTGGTTTATATATATATATATATATAATAAATTCTTTAAGGTATATATTGTTATAACTATTGTTGTTAATTTGTTATTAATCAATTATCACTGAGTAAAGGTTTTTTGATAGGTATAATTTAACGTTAGGTAGCATACTACACCAACAAAGTAATGGTAGGTAGCGTATTATTCGAATACCCAAGTATATAGTCCAACAGTCTGAATATTATAAAAAAAAAAATTTTAAATCTTTCAACATAGTTCTCCTTAATATGATCACTTTGTACACCTTTCCTCTACTTGTATATGAAAAAAAATATTCTCTTACTTTTTTATTGTCTTTTAAATTGTATAAACACCATTTAGAGACATTTTCTTAGTTCAATAACATGAGTTTAACAACTACCCATCTTGTTAACAATTTAAATTGGTTTATAAAATGTTATTACTCCATAGTGAAATTAGTGGTTCACAACAAGGCAATTGTATTGCAATACTTGATAGCACCCAAATGTCTGTGTTTTATGTAGGGCCTCATTCTATCGTAAGTAATGATATCGAAGAGAGGATTTAAATATAATTAATCAAAATCATGAATATATATAATATATATATAATTTACAATTAGTGGTCGAAGTGGAGAAGGATACGTAAGGATGGCATCCCTCCGCTTATTTTTCCAAAATTATGCATCCCCCTTTTTAATATATTCGAAGATTATAGAGGACAATTGTATTTTATTTATGATGATGTTTTACTACTTTTACGAGTATTTTTGTTTTTTTTTTTATAAATATATATTTATATATAAAATCAGTACTTTTATCTCATTCGAAGTGGATCACTTGACGCTTATATCTAATAAACCTAAAAGTCATTTCTTACAATTTATGTCGATAAGAAATTGTAAATACTTTCGAACACCATATGATTCCGGTTATTAAATTATTTATAGACTTCTTCTATGGTATTGTCTGATACGGTAAACTATCTCATGATATGTTGTGACCAAAACAGTAAAATATAAATTTTATAAAGTTATTACCTGAAAAATTATAATAACGTAAAATAACGTATTTTTACTTTCGTTATTTTTAAGTAGAACTTTTATTAATGCATTTTATTATTTTGTTAGTATTTAATTTTCCAATACATTAAATAGGTAGTTATTAGTGATTTTAGTAAACATGTTTTTATTGAATTGGTCGAACTCAATTGCGGCTTCAGTATTGCCAAGCCATGAAAGAACTCTAGCAAAAAAGTTAAGAATTTCTTCTTGTAATCACGTCACTGAAGGTAAGAATAATACTAGAACTAAACTATTTAAAAATAAAATTCATAAACAGCTTAATGTAAAAGACTTTAGCGCTATGAATATTGTTCATAAGTCTTTAGTGTATCTAATCTCTTATGCATTAAACGTATTGGCCAACCTTTGAGTCAATTTAATACAAACACTCATGTACAATCTTGAATATCTAAAGGTAGAAGAAGTGCTGACCATATCCAATGTGTTTCTAAACAAGCTATTTCCTATAACACAAAATGAAAGCCTTTAGGAACAAATTTAAAAACTGATGATCATAAATATTTTCTTACTTAGATGAGGCTTATTTTTTGTTTTTTATTCAATATTTTTATACAAATGTATTATGTTAGAGTAAATAACATTTTATAATAATTTGTTAATTGTTGATTCTTGGTATAAGAATTTGTTTTAAATATATATCATTTTATGATAGTTTTTAAAAAAAATTTAATTTTTTTAGAATAGAACTTAGTTTATTTTATTTTTATCTTATATTTAAAAAATTGTTATATGAAAAAGGTATAGGGATTCAACTTCCTCGCACCCCAATCTCCAATTTATATAAGCCATAATACATAAAAAATATAAAAATGTAGGCATCCCTCTATATATTTTGAGCCACTTCGACCACTGTATACAATTATATATACAATCTTTAAGTTGACAGACATCAATTTTATATGAGGTTAGTTACCTATCTGAAGTTATATTGCTGGTTTTGTAGAGAAAAAAATAAAAGTAAAATAACTTTATATTTATCATTCATTTTTGATCGATACTCAAATTACAATTTTAAATGAATAATAATAAAAAAAAAAAAAAATATATCAAAATAACACTTTGATAAAACTTAGTCAGGTATGTTATGGAAATATGTCAAGAAACATAAAAAGCTTTTCAGTCCCACTATGTTTTTATTTTACTATATATTAAACACAAAATGTTTAATAAAATAAAATAACAAAATATATCAACCAAATATCTTTAATTGATTAAATGACCAATGTAAAGGCCAACAGCTATTTAATACACTCAGAGTTCAAAGAATTAATCTGGTTATTCTGACATGCTTAAATATAAGTTTTTAGTGTACTGCTGCGTCAACAGGAAAAAAAGCGTTTCCCTTGAGAAAAAAATGAACAAAAGTTATATTATGAGTAACAAGAAAAAATGTAAGATTTGTTATAAATACTTAATGATACTAATTTTTTTTTTTTATGAAGATCATGTAACAGTAAACATATACTACTTATTTTTTTTACTTGTAATTACCTGTATTCAAGTACTATAATTTTATATATTTTTATGTTCATTATCTATATGTAAATTCTATGAAATTAAATTTTCTATAAATAAGCATTTTAACTTAAATATGTATTTGAAATAACAAAATTTAATAACATTACAAATTTTTTACAATAAAATACCTATACAAATATCCTATACAGTTATACATGGATTATATTTCATTTTTTAAGCATTATAACTAATATAATAGTGTTTTAATATTTTATAATAATTTTGTACTACAAAATTTATATCACTACATACTAATTGTATTAAACCATACCACCTACACTCATCTCACCTGGATACCCTGTCTATGAATATAAATATATGATAGAAATGTATTTTAATTTTTACACTTAGATAATTTGATTATTTATATCAATAAAATATTGAGTAACATAACTATTGTAGTTATGTATGTCATTCTTAGTACCATTAGGATATATTTATTACTACATTTCCATACAAATTTAATTTTTACAAAGAACAAAAGTTCAAAATTAATAGGCATAAATGTATTGATTATTTTTTGTCACTTACCTATACTTAATTTGTGTAATATTAATATGATTTTATTTAGTAGTAATACTCATAAGTATGCAATTTATTAATTCCTACAAATCAGGGTTGATAATATATGTGTATAAATCATTTTATACGTTATACATATTAAACTCCTCGTATAAAACGTATAAAATGAATAAAACGTATAATATGTTTGGTTTTTGAAATTCATTTTTAAAAATTTTAATTACTTCCTATTTTAGATATCAAATTAGGATTTTTATTCTTATATTTAGTAAAATATTATATATTAGATAGGTAATATATTACAATATAATTATAAAAAAATATTTTTATTTACAATTTTCTTTCTTATTTTTTTAAATAGGTACCTATCTAAATAAATCAGTATTACCACGTACACAAAATATAATATATTATTTAAATTCCTATTCTTATTGTAAAGAAAAATGTATATGTTGTCCAGTTTATATGGAATATTTGTATTAAATAAAATAATTTATATTTCCTTTGACACTTCTATTCTTTGTTAAATTATACATACAGGGCCGGTTTTAAGGGGGGTACCAGTGATAAATTGCACGGGGGGCGTCAAAATTATCTCAGATATAATAAACAAAAAATTAATTTTTTTTCGTAAGGGGAGATTTCTAATAAATGATACATTTTATTATTATTTATTTTTTTAAATTCACATATGCATACATTTTTTACCTATATTTTATCATTTTAAATAAAGAAAAATAAACGTTTTTAACTACGTAGGTAGGTACCTAATATTATTAAATATTAGTGGGTTTATTTATACTAGTAAAACTAGACGTATAATATAACTGCGTTGGCCCATATTGGCAAATCAGGATTGTCGATTGTGGGAATTATCAAAATAAAACTATTTTTAACAATGGTCAATAACGACTGTTCAGGTTTCTAAAAAATATGTGAAATGTTTAAACGTGGATAATAATAATTTTGTATTGTTGAATGTTGACTGCTGTATAAACATGTTGATAATTTATTTTATTTTGTCACCATATGAAGCCAATCGTACTATTTTTTTATTATTATTGTGCATATACATGTTCCCGTATATGTTTGACAGTTTGAATTGATACTTTGAATTTTATTCTAATTTATTATAAGGTAAGTTGATTTAGTTTATTATAAATTATAATATTAAATACCTACATAAGATTCAGAAGTTGTTGCAAATGCATATTGTAGAACTTTACTTACCTACTAAAATACATTTGTGTCATTTCATATCAAATAACTTGCTAAACTCTATATGTCAGTGACTATTATCTATGTACTCTGTACCTACATAATTTAAATCTCTATAAGTGAACTAATATAATAGAAATGAGAGTTTACTGTTTTTTGAATTGTTATATAAAACAAAATATTATAATTAAAACTTTCAACTTTTTAATTGATATTGTTAGGTTATTCCAGTTAAAGTAGGTACTTTATTATTACACAGTTTAGGTTCACTTAAATTATATTGTTAATCTGCATACAATTATTGGAAATATTTATATGTTTATATATTTATACATTATACATATGAATTGAATGCAGTAATTTAGCCGTAGTAGCAAGTAGGTAAATAATAATTAATAAGTAGGACTAGTTAAGTTTAATTGTGTCATAACAATTTTTTAGTTGAAATTATACTTAAATGGCGCAAAAAAGAGTCAAGGCTAGTGGTGTCTGCAATCGTAAGGAGGCAAAAAAAAAAAAAAAGAAGGAAAAACGTAATTAAGTTATAAAAATACAAACAAAATAAATACCATATTTAAACTTAAAAGAGAATAGTGAGAACCATGGTAGCTTGGACAATGTTGATCACAATATAAAGTAAGTTTTCGTTTATGTGTTTTGTGATATAAATATATAATAGATTATAATGATAGTAATTATAATTTACTGTTGAATTTGATTATAGTGAGCCTTCCTCAGTTGAGGCTAATGTTACAAGTGAAAATCACGATAAAAATTATTCTGAAGTGTAAGAAATACTAGGGTATGTATTTTATAATGTTTAACTTTTAATTTTATACTTATACAGAATAGGTACTTATATTATTTGATCTATATATATATATGTTATTCTTTTAAAGCCTTTATAATCTTAATGTATTATACATATTAAAAAGAAACAATTACTTGTGTACAATTATTTAAGCTGAAATATTAACATTATAAACTAAGTAGTTTACTAACTAAATATAATATTCTTTTGATGAACTTTGTGTTTCTTCATTTAATTTAAGTGAATAGTAAGTACATAATAGTTTTTTGGAACGTTCTGAATTCAAACGGTTCCAGAGAGAATTGTGAATGTTTGATCAATTTGAAAACACTCTTTCAAACTGGGCAGTTGACGCTGGTAAGTTTAATAATTTATTTGCCAATTCTGGATGCTTATTTTTAGTTATTTTTATTTATTAGTGATTTTATTTTTATACTATATGAAACATATATAATAATGAGTTTTATACTATACCGTATTATACGTTTCAACCCTGCTATAAATCCTCCAAACATAAGGGGAGAGGTAGCAGCAAGGGTAGAAATAACAAAGCAAGAATCAAACATTAAGCATCCTTTACATGGAGATAACCACACAAGAAGCCGACTTAAATGTAGCAAAAACTTCCTGAAAACATCAATCAGTTCAACAGAAATACATGAAATGACAAGGAATGACCTACGGAGAAAGAAATAAAAGGATATAACTCACATCTATGGAAGTACCTAAAAGAAAGCTTACCCCCTAGTAGTAGCCTACCATGGTCGACATATAAAATGCTAAATAATCTACGATCTGAAACTGTTTGGACAGCATATTATATGAAAAAATGGAGAATAAGAGAGGGCAGTAAATGTGGCTATGGTCAAAAGCGAAACGTAGACTATCTATTTGCGTATCTACTATTAGTAACTTAAATACCAGAAAGATGAAGGTATGACAACCACTATCATGTCAGACAAGTTGCCGCTTACTGGCAGATGAAAAGAAGACAAAACAATAAAAATTGCTGCTTAGTAGTAAACAAAATGAATAGAGAATCGACATGAAAAGAAGAAGATTAGTTCTTATATTGAACTGTTAAAAGATATATAATAATAATGTTTTTGAGAGAAAGCATGGTATTCTTCTTTGTAAATAATTGGTAAACATAATTGAAAAAAACAAAATTGTAATTGTATTTTTTTCTTAATTACTAATGATTAACACAATGTTAACATAAAAATTGCTACTTGAGAACATATTATGAATTGGAAAAAATTGTGTTTGTTTATTTTTTTAAAACTTTGTTCTTTAAGAAAGTTAATAACAAGTAAAATAACACATATCCAATGAATATGTTTATGGAGTATGCAAAAATACTAGTATGTAATATTTTATCTTATATTATTACAATAAAAAAAGTTAAATACTACATAATTATATTATTTCTTTTAATTATTTCAAGCATAATTAGTAGTATCAAAGATAAATACATGTGACAGCATGTTTATTGGTGATAAAAATTCAGAAAAGTTTATAATACCATCAATAAGTTGCTTGACAAAATTAATTTTTTTTTTGTTAAAGTATTTGAAACAGATTTATAATTATAGATAAGTTGTTAGATAAATAGTAAATTTTTGAATATAAACGCTGCAAAATTAAAAAAAAAAATCTGTCATTAACGCATTTACTTGATTAATTTCACAAGAAGTAAGAGAATCACATTTAGAGTTTCTATGGGTTTATAAGTATACCTAAGTCTATTAGGTCTATAGACCTAACAAACGTTAATTATTTTGAATAATTAATATAATACATTATGGAAAATTATGATTCAATAAAGAAACCTCTAGCAAAACCTTCTCTAAACGTTATTTATAAAATTACTAAATATTATCTTCAAGTAATAAAGCATTTAATAAGTTTTTAAAATTAAAATTAAGATTTTAAATAGCCTGAATAAAACACACTAAAAACAAATACATTTAAATTGGAGATTAGTCAAGAAAAGTATTTAATTCTAATAAATTATATAATTATTTAGATATTGTTTAACATTTTACATTCAATAATACAGAACAAGTTATTATTGCTATTAAAACATTCAACCAGTAACTATTATTATTTATATATAAATATTAAATGAAAAGCAATACATGTAGTTTGCGATTGTATGCATTGATAAATAGCTTTTAATTCATGATTTAAAATAAAATTAAAAATTAGATATTGCTTGTGTTGCTTATAACTTACATAAAATAAAAAAATTGGTAGTCTATTACTAATTTTTGTAATTTTATAACAAAATTAACATTATGTTAGTGTTATTAATATTAAATTCTGGAATAAAGCTAGTTAGTTCTTTATGTGAAATCATTTAAAACAAAATGACTGAAAAATTCAGATTATAAGGAAAATAAAATGTTTTTAAATTTAATGATATAGGTATAGATAGCTATCAAAATGTTAATTCATGTACGAATATAAATAACTACAATTGACAGTTGAATTTTACAAATAATATTGTAGATCTATGAAAGAGAATGTTAATGCATAAAAAAAATAAGGAATGAGAAAATTTTAGCCAAGCGCTTAATATCGTTCACAAAAATATCAGAGTATAATGGAAAAACTAGTTTCTCGTAGACTATGAAGAAATTAGGAAAAACCTATACTATATCTATTAAGAACAACCAAATCCAAAGTAACTGTAGAAGTTTAAATTGACACTTACAATTAACTTATAGGAACTAAAATGAATATTATGATAATAGTATAAGTGGTAACGCTACAGTATAGTGAATTATGCAGTTATGTCAAATATCTAAAAACAAATATAATAAACTCAAATACAAGAACTAAATCTACATAAAATATTTGCACAGTAAGACCTATACACACTTTTGTCCGTAGTATTGCAATGAATAATTAACTTGTACTTGTTCTGCAAAAAAAAAATAGCAAAAATCACAGTCAATACTTTAGAAAAAGATTAGGTTGTATCTATTTTCATATTAGGCAACTCAAAATCACTTAACAGTCAGTCATACTTGATACACCAAAATCGTATTGTCTGTAATATTTTCCTATGAATGTTGCGATACATTGAAAGTGTTTAAAGTATAATTATGTAATGAACGAATCTAATAATCTAAGAAATAAAAATTGATTAAGAGTTGAGGTTGGACCTATGATAGTTGCTGTGGAGTGGTTAATACGAGTCTAAATGAAATGTTGTCGTTTCGGGAAGCAGCCCTGGTGAATTGTTATCAGCTAATCCAAATGTAAAACAATAGCGTCGGCCGACGCAAATAACGAAGGTTTTGTGAGCTATGAATGGCAAGTCAGATAAAACGCAAGTACATAGTATAAAGGTAATCACATTAAATATGTGACTCGATGAATATGATATCTTGCCAAATAAAGGCAAGCGCAAAACGTAGCAGAGCGGCTATCATGAAAATGGGTGTTACGCCGGGGATCGAATAACAATAAACAAGGGCGACAGTTCACGGCGTTGTAGTCACAACTGACGCCATTGTTTAGTTCACAGATTTCGCGAAAACAGCGTAAGCATCGAAAGAAACGAAAGGTACGATTTAACAATGGGCGAGGTATAATAATTGTTTATTACAATAATCAACGGCATGAGAAAATAATGATAGTGTATGAAGCATAAACATACCTGATGTTGAAGGGTCCATTGTTATTAAATACGCTGCACACAAAGTTAACCTTCGAACCGTTTGTATTTCACGTTATGTGCTCGACGTGTTGATTACTAATAGAATGAAGGGAGCAACATAATAGTGATAGTATGAAAAATGGCGTCGGCAATTGTTAAGTGTTCATCGTTATCGATGTTTCCAGGTATTTGTCTTACTACTGTCCATGAAATATTAAACCCTACCTACATTGGTCGTTGGCCACACTGTTATGTCGTCCACGCTCTTCGACTATTTCGCGCGTCTCGCCAGCACGGTCGGTCATAGAAATCGTAAAATTAATAGTTTATTATATTATTATGTTATACAATACGTAATAATATTATTTTTTATTAATATTTTCACTGTAGATTGAATAATTGTTAAGTTGATAGAGCTAATTATCTAACAGTAGACTGTTAATATAATGCTCATGTTGGATCCCTTGTTTTGAACTTGGTTGGCTTGTAAGTAGTAAAATATTTGAATGTTTTGATTAAAACTAAAATATTCTGCTTTGGAATATGTAATGAAATCTCTATGATTTCCATGACCGACGGTGCTGGCGAGACGCGCGAAATAGTCGAACGGGGTTTGTTTGCGAATCAGACACGTGCGAATTTCGGGAGTAGCGTGTTTTAGTTCCTTCTGCAAATCCCGCGAATCCCATTACCCCTCCCTCCCTATCGTTCACGTAACCTATATTGCCGCCACGTTAACCTTTTTTTTTTTAAACGGTATCGCAGGGGCCCGGGAGTACCCGTTAGGGTAATTCATCAGCTCCCCAGCATCGTTTATAATAACTTCATGCCGGACGTTGTCGCTCTCTCTCCTCGGCTTCCCTGGTTGACAGCACCTCATTGACGAAGGAGTCCACAGCCAGCCAATTCGTGAGTGAATCCAGCATCTTTCCCACCACGGTCTCTGGAAGCAATCTTCCCATCTTGACCTGGAGCTCCATTCTCTGTCGCAACCACCTGTCACACACGAAGAAGGCGTGTTCGGCGTCATCCTGCGGTACTTGGCAGTCAACGCACACCGGGTCGTCTATCTTCCGGAACCGATGCACGTAGTGACCAAAACACCCATGGCCAGAGAGGAACTGGATCAGATGGAAGTTGACCCGGCCATGTCTCCTGCTATGTCAGGGGCGGACATCCGGGATGAGGCGTCTGGTCCAGCTGCCGGATACCTCGGAAGCCCATCGCTCCTGTCATGCATTGAGCGTGACTGTTTTCGGGTCATGGCCCGGGCGAGGAGTCACGGCACTCCTCCTAAGCACGAACGCTGTCACCCGTTCCCTAGCGAGCAGGTCAGCAGGTGGTGTCGAACAAATGACATTGACTGCCACCTCTGATACCGTGCGGTAGGCACAAATACTCCGAAGCAGGACTCCCGTTGTACCCTGTTCAGAAGCCGCACGTTGCCGGGCACGAGATCCGTGGTGTGGGCCCAGGCCGGTGCGCCATACAGTAGCACAGAGTGCACGACTGAAGACAGGAGACGTCGCCTAGCCTCTCGGGGGGCCACCAACGTTCGGCATAAGTCTCGTCAGTCTCGCTCCTATCTGCTGCGCTTTTTTGTGTAGCATATTGTATGTGGGCCTTGAAGAGGCATGACTTATCGATGAACATACCGAGGTTAGGTATGGACCATACCTCAGGTTATTCCCTGCGCTCCTGCCCGCTCACCTTGGCGTATTGCAGCATAATTTTTTTCGAGTTCGCCAGTGCCTCTTTAAGCTCCTTGTGAACATTTCTTGTGTTCAGTGCGAAGGCACTCATTGAATTTATGTATCCATGGAGCTTGTTTAGCAGTTCTTCTGCGCTGAGGGCCCCAATGTCAACGACCTTCCTTGGTGGGGCAGTTCGGATAGGTGACTTGGGTGTAGACGCCCTGTCGGCGTTACCCTGGTGTTGCGTGCCAACAGCCGCCGTGCTAACCTAACCGTATGTACGCGTTCACCTTCTCCTATTGAAAAATAGAGTTCTAGAACTCCCGCGTCCCGCCCCGTCCCATCGCCTACCCGCCGCCGCCGTCGCGCAAACCTACCGTAACCCAACCTCCTCCCCGCCCTGCCAATCGTTCACGTAACCTATGTATATTTGGCCGCTGCCACGTTAACCTTTTTTAAAACCGACAATGCATCCGCCACTTGGTAAAGCCGTTAAGCAATGCTTCAAGTGACGGGTCGCCAACATTTATTTATGCAATGAAATGTACATCTGGAGTTTGGGGTGTGGGCAGGACAGTCCCCTGCCGTCAGCCCCTTACAAATTTCTTTACAGTTTTTTTTTTTTTTTATTTTTTTTTTTTTTTTATTTCTGTTACATAGCTATACTTGGCACTTGCTATCTACATTAATAATTATCTGTATATTTATGATATGATTATCGCATTTGGCCATTCGTTATTTTCAACACAATAAAGCAGTATGCGTTTAGCACTCGTGTGTAGCACCTTTATCTTACCTACATGTCTCCCACGATAAAACAATCTCTGGAGGGAATCGACATTGATGAACCACTGCCGGTTCCCCCTTACCTTGCCACGTTAACCTACCGTAATCTAACCTAACCCCTTCCCTTCCCCGCCAATATGATACCCTCTTTACCATGTGCCGCCGTGCAAACCTAACGTAGTCTAACCCAACCGTATGTACGCGTTCACCTTATCCTATCTATCTTAACTCATGACCCCCCCCTCTAATATCATACCCACCGCTCCATGCCGCCCCTGGGATGTATGGTCGGGGGCTTTTACCACCCCTATTCCATGATATATATGTCTTATCAATATTATTATTATTATTGATAGCCCGACCCGGTGTATCATGTCCACACCTAAACATTTATGTCGCCGCCGCCGCCGTGCAAATCTAACGTAATCTTACATAACCCCCGCCCCGCCCCTTCTAAGATAATGCCCTCTTCTCCATGTGACGCCTGGATTGTGTGTTCGAGGGCTTTTACCCTCCTACTCCATGATAACTATGTCTTTTCAATATTATTACTATCAATATTATTATTATTATTATTAATAGACCGACCCGGTGTGATCGCCGTGTATCACGTCCGCACGTTATCATTTATGCCGTCGCCGCCGCCGCAATACTTAACCCATCCATCATGCGATGTATAATTCACTTTTGCAACTAATGAGCCTACATGTACATGTGTATGTGATTTTAGCGAGCATCGCATCAAAACGATTAAGAATATGAAAATGACCCTTAATCGTTTTGACGATTAACGTATTGTCGACTGAGAATCGAATACGTACGCGCTACGCGTGTGATATTGTATTTTAATCTAATTAATTTAATTAATTTAATCTAATCTATTGTTATATAATAAGTATTATGTGTATTTAAATTATAATTAAATGGTCGTACGGTAGTAAAAGTATGTATATATTAATATAAAACTGAATCCTTAACGATGTATCTACAGGTATATTGCTCGTGCCGTCCCGGTAAATATAAATTTCGTTTTTCACGGTCGTTGCACTTACATTTGAGTGTAAATGTTTAATTACTTATAATATAATAATAGTGACTCCAGCGAAAATAATAACATGACTATTAACCTGTAAGTACCGGATCGTCGTTATTATAATGATAATCGAGTTCTTATATATGTATTTCTTACAATGGGGATATACTACACGACAGAGGTCGATGTGCACGGGTATGAATCTGACAATTCAAGACCATACGATTCACGCTGATTGTACGACAGCTTGTTGGTCTTGGACGTCAAGATTTTATGACCAAAAGACCGTATTGAGTTATTCTCACTATACGGATCAAATTCGTCCTCAACGGCCTCGGTCACGAAGAGACATCTCTTGCGATCTTTAAACGACATGTGGTGCTTAACCACATGCCCCCTTACTCCCTTTACCTTAATCATTACGCTATCTTTGATTTTGTCTACTTTATACGCGTACGTTTTCGCTCGGAGGGCGACGAATTCCAATATTGTGGCCCCGTCGGACTCATCGGAAAAGTATCCCGGTACTTTCCACCTCGAGTCAGTGTGACATGGAAAATCTTTTGGTAGATTGGCCATGTCCATCCTTTCCATGAGGTAGGGGCTGAGGGTCAGGTCAGCATAAAAGTTTTGGGTCCGAATGTGGTAGACAAGGGAGTCTGGTGACAGAGACAAAAAAAAAAAACCAATTGTTATTATATAATATCATATACATGAAATATACTAATTTTCGGATATAAACACGTAGCATATTCAAATAGATATTATAATCACCTGTAATGGTATACATTAGTGTTATGTCGGCATTGTAATGTCTTTGCACGTCGTCATTATGATATACGATTGACACACACGATGACACATACGATTGACGATTGTTCCACACACAGTGAGTTAACAGAAAATATTTATAGATAACTTATCAGACATTATATATATATTATTTATGTGTGAAATTCATATACTCATATTTTTATTTTTTCCCATGTCAATTACAGACCATGTACTCGTTATTGAGTACTTTGAATAGGAGGTGTATTTCGAAAACCAGATTAGATAAATTAAATTAATTAGATTAAAATACAATATCACACGCGTAGCGCGTACATATTCGATCCTCAGTCGACAATACGTTTATCGTCAAAACGATTAAGGGTCATTTTCATATTCTTAATCGTTTTGATGCGATGCTCGCTAAAATCACATACACATGTACATGTAGGCTCATTAGTTGCAAAAGTGAATTATACATCGCATGATGGATGGGTTAAGTATTGCGGCGGCGGCGCCGGCATAAATGTTAACATGCGGACGTGATACACGGCGATCACACCGGGTCGGTCTATCAATAATAATAATAATAATATTGTTAATAATAATATTGAAAAGACATAGTTATCATAGGGAAGGAGGGTAAAAGCACTCGAACACACATTCCAGGCGGCACATGGAGAAGAGGGCATTATCTTAGAAGGGGCGGGGCGGGGGTTATGTAAGATTACGTTAGATTTGCACGGCGGCGGCGGCGACATAAATGTTTAGGTGTGGACATGATACACCGGGTCGGGCTATCAATAATAATAATAATAATATTGATAAGACATAGATATCATGGAATAGGGGTGGTAAAAGCCCCCGACCATACATCCCAGGGGCGGCATGGAGCGGTGGGTATGATATTAGAGGGGGGGGGTCATAAGTTAAGATGGATAGGATAAGGTGAACGCGTACATACGGTTGGGTTAGACTACGTTAGGTTTGCACGGCGGCACATGGTGAAGAGGGTATCATATTGGCGGGGAGGGGAAGGGGTTAGGTTAGATTACGGTAGGTTAACGTGGCAAGGTAAGGGGGAACCGGCAGTGGTTCATCAATGTCGATTCCCTCCAGAGATAAAAAAAAAAAAAAAAATAAAAAAAAAAAACTGTAAAGAAATTTGTAAGGGGCTGACGGCAGGGGACTGTCCTGCCCACACCCCAAACTCCAGATGTACATTTCATTTCATAAATAAATGTTGGCGACCCGTCACTTGAAGCATTGCTTAACGGCTTTACCAAGTGGCGGATGTATTGTCGGTTTTAAAAAAGGTTAACGTGGCAGCGGCAAAATATACATAGGTTACGTGAACGATTGGCAGGGCGGGGAGGAGGTTGGGTTACGGTAGGTTTGCGCGACGGCGGCGGCGGGTAGGCGATGGGACGGGGCGGGACGCGGGAGTTCTAGAACTCTATTTTTCAATAGGAGAAGGTGAACGCGTACATACGGTTAGGTTAGCACGGCGGCTGTTGGCACGCAACACCAGGGTAACGCCGACAGGGCGTCTACACCCAAGTCACCTATCCGAACTGCCCCACCAAGGAAGGTCGTTGACATTGGGGCCCTCAGCGCAGAAGAACTGCTAAACAAGCTCCATGGATACATAAATTCAATGAGTGCCTTCGCACTGAACACAAGAAATGTTCACAAGGAGCTTAAAGAGGCACTGGCGAACTCGAAAAAAATTATGCTGCAATACGCCAAGGTGAGCGGGCAGGAGCGCAGGGAATAACCTGAGGTATGGTCCATACCTAACCTCGGTATGTTCATCGATAAGTCATGCCTCTTCAAGGCCCACATACAATATGCTACACAAAAAAGCGCAGCAGATAGGAGCGAGACTGACGAGACTTATGCCGAACGTTGGTGGCCCCCCGAGAGGCTAGGCGACGTCTCCTGTCTTCAGTCGTGCACTCTGTGCTACTGTATGGCGCACCGGCCTGGGCCCACACCACGGATCTCGTGCCCGGCAACGTGCGGCTTCTGAACAGGGTACAACGGGAGTCCTGCTTCGGAGTATTTGTGCCTACCGCACGGTATCAGAGGTGGCAGTCAATGTCATTTGTTCGACACCACCTGCTGACCTGCTCGCTAGGGAACGGGTGACAGCGTTCGTGCTTAGGAGGAGTGCCGTGACTCCTCGCCCGGGCCATGACCCGAAAACAGTCACGCTCAATGCATGACAGGAGCGATGGGCTTCCGAGGTATCCGGCAGCTGGACCAGACGCCTCATCCCGGATGTCCGCCCCTGACATAGCAGGAGACATGGCCGGGTCAACTTCCATCTGATCCAGTTCCTCTCTGGCCATGGGTGTTTTGGTCACTACGTGCATCGGTTCCGGAAGATAGACGACCCGGTGTGCGTTGACTGCCAAGTACCGCAGGATGACGCCGAACACGCCTTCTTCGTGTGTGACAGGTGGTTGCGACAGAGAATGGAGCTCCAGGTCAAGATGGGAAGATTGCTTCCAGAGACCGTGGTGGGAAAGATGCTGGATTCACTCACGAATTGGCTGGCTGTGGACTCCTTCGTCAATGAGGTGCTGTCAACCAGGGAAGCCGAGGAGAGAGAGCGACAACGTCCGGCATGAAGTTATTATAAACGATGCTGGGGAGCTGATGAATTACCCTAACGGGTACTCCCGGGCCCCTGCGATACCGTTTAAAAAAAAAAAGGTTAACGTGGCGGCAATATAGGTTACGTGAACGATAGGGAGGGAGGGGTAATGGGATTCGCGGGATTTGCAGAAGGAACTAAAACACGCTACTCCCGAAATTCGCACGTGTCTGATTCGCAAACAAACCCCGTTCGACTATTTCGCGCGTCTCGCCAGCACCGTCGGTCATGGAAATCATAGAGATTTCATTACATATTCCAAAGCAGAATATTTTAGTTTTAATCAAAACATTCAAATATTTTACTACTTACAAGCCAACCAAGTTCAAAACAAGGGATCCAACATGAGCATTATATTAACAGTCTACTGTTAGATAATTAGCTCTATCAACTTAACAATTATTCAATCTACAGTGAAAATATTAATAAAAAATAATATTATTACGTATTGTATAACATAATAATATAATAAACTATTAATTTTACGATTTCTATGACCGACCGTGCTGGCGAGACGCGCGAAATAGTCGAAGAGCGTGGACGACATAACAGTGTGGCCAACGACCAATGTAGGTAGGGTTTAATATTTCATGGACAGTAGTAAGACAAATACCTGGAAACATCGATAACGATGAACACTTAACAATTGCCGACGCCATTTTTCATACTATCACTATTATGTTGCTCCCTTCATTCTATTAGTAATCAACACGTCGAGCACATAACGTGAAATACAAACGGTTCGAAGGTTAACTTTGTGTGCAGCGTATTTAATAACAATGGACCCTTCAACATCAGGTATGTTTATGCTTCATACACTATCATTATTTTCTCATGCCGTTGATTATTGTAATAAACAATTATTATACCTCGCCCATTGTTAAATCGTACCTTTCGTTTCTTTCGATGCTTACGCTGTTTTCGCGAAATCTGTGAACTAAACAATGGCGTCAGTTGTGACTACAACGCCGTGAACTGTCGCCCTTGTTTATTGTTATTCGATCCCCGGCGTAACACCCATTTTCATGATAGCCGCTCTGCTACGTTTTGCGCTTGCCTTTATTTGGCAAGATATCATATTCATCGAGTCACATATTTAATGTGATTACCTTTATACTATGTACTTGCGTTTTATCTGACTTGCCATTCATAGCTCACAAAACCTTCGTTATTTGCGTCGGCCGACGCTATTGTTTTACATTTGGATTAGCTGATAACAATTCACCAGGGCTGCTTCCCGAAACGACAACATTTCATTTAGACTCGTATTAACCACTCCACAGCAACTATCATAGGTCCAACCTCAACTCTTAATCAATTTTTATTTCTTAGATTATTAGATTCGTTCATTACATAATTATACTTTAAACACTTTCAATGTATCGCAACATTCATAGGAAAATATTACAGACAATACGATTTTGGTGTATCAAGTATGACTGACTGTTAAGTGATTTTGAGTTGCCTAATATGAAAATAGATACAACCTAATCTTTTTCTAAAGTATTGACTGTGATTTTTGCTATTTTTTTTTTGCAGAACAAGTACAAGTTAATTATTCATTGCAATACTACGGACAAAAGTGTGTATAGGTCTTACTGTGCAAATATTTTATGTAGATTTAGTTCTTGTATTTGAGTTTATTATATTTGTTTTTAGATATTTGACATAACTGCATAATTCACTATACTGTAGCGTTACCACTTATACTATTATCATAATATTCATTTTAGTTCCTATAAGTTAATTGTAAGTGTCAATTTAAACTTCTACAGTTACTTTGGATTTGGTTGTTCTTAATAGATATAGTATAGGTTTTTCCTAATTTCTTCATAGTCTACGAGAAACTAGTTTTTCCATTATACTCTGATATTTTTGTGAACGATATTAAGCGCTTGGCTAAAATTTTCTCATTCCTTATTTTTTTTATGCATTAACATTCTCTTTCATAGATCTACAATATTATTTGTAAAATTCAACTGTCAATTGTAGTTATTTATATTCGTACATGAATTAACATTTTGATAGCTATCTATACCTATATCATTAAATTTAAAAACATTTTATTTTCCTTATAATCTGAATTTTTCAGTCATTTTGTTTTAAATGATTTCACATAAAGAACTAACTAGCTTTATTCCAGAATTTAATATTAATAACACTAACATAATGTTAATTTTGTTATAAAATTACAAAAATTAGTAATAGACTACCAATTTTTTTATTTTATGTAAGTTATAAGCAACACAAGCAATATCTAATTTTTAATTTTATCTTAAATCATGAATTAAAAGCTATTTATCAATGCATACAATCGCAAACTACATGTATTGCTTTTCATTTAATATTTATATATAAATAATAATAGTTAGGTACTCGTTGAATGTTTTAATAGCAATAATATCTTGTTCTGTATTATTGAATGTAAAATGTTAAACAATATCTAAATAATTATATAATTTATTAGATTTAAATACTTTTCTTGACTAATCTCCAATTTAAATGTATTTGTTTTTAGTGTGTTTTATTCAGGCTATTTAAAATCTTAATTTTAATTTTAAAAACTTATTAAATGCTTTATTACTTGAAGATAATATTTAGTAATTTTATAAATAACGTTTAGAGAAGGTTTTGCTAGAGGTTTCTTTATTGAATCATAATTTTCCATAATATATTATATTAATTATTCAAAATAATTAACGTTTGTTAGGTCTATAGACCTAATAGACTTAGGTATACTTATAAACCCATAGAAACTCTAAATGTGATTCTCTTACTTCTTGTGAAATTAATCAAGTAAATGCGTTAATGACAGATTTTTTTTTTAATTTTGCAGCGTTTATATTCAAAAATTTACTATTTATCTAACAACTTATCTATAATTATAAATCTGTTTCAAATACTTTAACGAAAAAAAATTAATTTTGTCAAGCAACTTATTGATGGTATTATAAACTTTTCTGAATTTTTATCACCAATAAACATGCTGTCACATGTATTTATCTTTGATACTACTAATTATGCTTGAAATAATTAAAAGAAATAATATAATTATGTAGTATTTAACTTTTTTTATTGTAATAATATAAGATAAAATATTACATACTAGTATTTTTGCATACTCCATAAACATATTCATTGGATATGTGTTATTTTACTTGTTATTAACTTTCTTAAAGAACAAAGTTTTAAAAAAATAAACAAACACAATTTTTTCCAATTCATAATATGTTCTCAAGTAGCAATTTTTATGTTAACGTTGTGTTAATCATTAGTTATTAAGAAAAAAATACAATTACAATTTTGTTTTTTTCAATAATGTTTACCAATTATATACACGGATAACTAAGTGTTGCCATTGTTTTTATATTGGTTTTATAACCCTGTTATGGTACATAAATATTCTTCATCGAACAGTATTCTATATCACAATAATAATATATTGGGTTTATGGACAGTTATGTTACTGTTTAATATTTGATTAATTTTATAACTGTGCATCAGAGGTGAAAGTAGTCTAGAAGAATACCATGCTTTCTCTCAAAAACATTATTATTATATATCTTTTAACAGTTCAATATAAGAACTAATCTTCTTCTTTTCGTGTCGATTCTCTATTCATTTTGTTTACTACTAAGCAGCAATTTTTATTGTTTTGTCTTCTTTTCATCTGCCAGTAAGCAGCAACTTGTCTGACATGATAGTGGTTGTCATACCTTCATCTTTCTGGTATTTAAGTTACTAATAGTAGATACGCAAATAGATAGTCTACGTTTCGCTTTTGACCATAGCCACATTTACTGCCCTCTCTTATTCTCCATTTTTTCCTATTATTTGCTGTCCAAAAAGTTTCAGTTCGTAGATTATTTAGCATTTTACATGTCGATCATGGTAGGCTACTACTAGGCGGTAAGCTTTCTTTTAGGTACTTCCATAGATGTGAGTTATATCCTTTTATTTCTTTCTCCGTAGGTCATTCCTTGTCATTTCATGTATTTCTGTTGAACTGATTGATGTTTTCAGGAAGTTTTTGCTACATTTAAGAAGGCTTCTTGTGTGGTTATCTCCATGTAAAGGATGCTTAATGTTTGATTCTTGCTTTAGTATAAAACTCATTATTATATATGTTTTATATAGTATAAAAATAAAATCACTAATAAACAAAAATAACTAAAAATAAGCATCCAGAATTGGCAAATAAATTATTAAACTTACCAGCATCAACTGCCCAGTTTGAAAGAGTGTTTTCAAATTGGTCAAACATTCACAATTCTCTTTGGAACCGTTTGAATTCAGAACGTTCCAAAAAACTTTTATGTACTTACTACTCACTTAAATTAAATGAAGAAACACAAAGTTCATCAAAAGAATATTATATTTAGTTAGTAAACTACTTAGTTTATAATGTTAATATTTCAGCTTAAATAATTGTACACAAGTAATTGTTTCTTTTTAATATGTATAATACATTAAGATTATAAAGGCTTTAAAAGAATAAAGTATATATCTATAGATCAAATAATATAAGTACCTATTCTGTATAAGTATAAAATTAAAAGTTAAACATTATAAAATACATACCCTAGTATTTCTAACACTTCAGAATAATTTTTATCGTGTTCCTCACTTGTAACATTAGCCTCAACTGAGGAAGGCTCACTATAATCAAATTCAACAGTAAATTATAATTACTATCATTATAATCTATTATATATTTGTATCACAAAACATAAACGAAAACTTACTTTATATTGTGATCAACATTGTCCAAGCTACCATGGTTCTCACTCTTCTCTTTTAAGTTAAATATGGTATTTATTTTGTTTGTTTTTTTTATAACTTCATTACGTTTTTCCTTCTTTTTTTTTTTTTTTGCCTCCTTACGATTGCAGACACCACTAGCCTTGACTCTTTTTTGCGCCATTTAAGTATAATTTCAACTAAAAAATTGTTATGACACAATTAAACTTAACTAGTCCTACTTATTAATTATTATTTACCTACTTGCTACTACGGCTAAATTACTGCATTCAATTCATATGTATAATGTATAAATATATAAACATATAAGTATTTCCAATAATTGTATGCAGATTAACAATATAATTTAAGTGAACCTAAACTGTGTAATAATAGAGTACCTACTTTAACTGGAATAACCTAACAATATCAATTAAAAAGTTGAAAGTTTTAATATTATTATTAATAATATTATAATAATAATATTTTTTTTCAAATAACAAGTAGTTTATATAACAGTAAACTCTCATTTCTATTATATTAGTTCACTTATAGAGATTTAAATTATGTAGGTACAGAGTACATAGATAATGGTTACTGACATATAGAGTTTAGCAAGTTATTTGATATGAAATGACACAAATGTATTTTAGTAGGTAAGTAAAGTTCTACAATATGCATTTGCAACAACTTCTGAATCTTATGTAGGTATTTAATATTATAATTTATAATAAACTAAATCAACTTACCTTATAATAAATTAGAATAAAATTCAAAGTATCAATTCAAACTGTCAAACATATACGGGAACATGTATATGCACAATAATAATAAAAAAATAGTACGATTTGCTTCATATGGTGACAAAATAAAATAAATTATCAACATGTTTATACAGCAGTCAACATTCAACAATACAAAATTATTATTATCCACGTTTAAACATTTCACATATTTTGTAGAAACCTGAACAGTCGTTATTGACTATTGTTAAAAATAGTTTTATTTTGATAATTCCCACAATTGACAATCCTGATTTGCCAATATGGGCCAACGCAGTTATATTATACGTCTAGTTTTACTAGTATAAATAAACCCACTAATAATTATAATAATAATTAATGTTTATTTAGCAGTTTTTAGATAATATGTACATACTTAATATTTATTATTACACTGCAACGTCTATCACTGAGGATGTTTCCTTGTATCGATAGACGTGAGCCTCTAAAAGAATATATTTTAAATGATAAAATAGATAAATAATAAATTAATTAAAATAACTGAATAAATAATATTAATCAGGTACCTTGCTGTTACTTATCTATATACAAATAACAATCGCGAGTTTTTTACATAGATTTTGAATATAACATAAATGAATAAGACGAGCAAAATAAAGCTAAAAATAAAAATAATATTATGTGATATGTGTAGTGACCTAAGGGTTTACTTCATTTGTCAATAACCATTTCTTAATTAATAATTTAAAGGTATCAAAGTTAGGATAGTTTTTTATAGAAATGGGTATTTTTTCATAGAGTTTCAACCCAGTTTTCAAATAGCTATTATAGTATTTAGTTGTGTTCATTTTGGGGTAAATTAACTTTTCAGTTCTTGTGTTATAAGTATGAACGACCGGTTGTATTAAATTTTTTTTTGACATGTAATAAATAGTTTTTTTATAATATAATTGTTTTACTGTTAATATTTTGGCTTCGGAGTATAAATTTATGGATGAGTAAAGCCTGGGTTTGTGATAGATTATTTTTAAGGAGGTGTTTTGAGCTATCTGTAAACAATTTATATGGGTTTGTGCTGCATTGCCCCAAACTACTATACCATATTCTATCAGGGATTGTGTTAAATTATAGTAAGTATTTTTTAGCCAGTGAATATTTAAAAAGTATTTAGACATATTGAAAAATGTGTATAATTTGTGCAGTTTCATATTAAGCTCCGATATATGAAAGTTCCATCTTAAGTGTTGATCAAATGTGACGCCTAAATATTTGGTTTTATCAACTTTATTTATACTTATACAGCTACACTGTGAAGTGGAAGTACATTTTTTGTCATGTGCTTTTATACTAGTCATATTGGGCGATGTTTTTATTGAATTTGAAAATGTGATGCAAACCGTTTTATTATAATTTAGTGATAAATTATTATTAGAGAACCATTCGATTATTTTACTTAAGGAATTTTCTGCTATTTTAGCTACTGACTGCCATGTTTCACCTGTCACAACTAATGCTGTATCATCTGCATACGAATATATACTTCCATCAAGTTTTAGGTTAGACAATTCCAGAACATATATTATGTATAGTAACGGTGACAATACTGTGCCTTGTGGAACACCACAGGTCATAGCTTTACTCTCACTTAAGATATCGTCTATTTTTACTCTGTGGTGCCTGCAGTCTAAGTAAGATTTAAATAGTAATAGAGCTTTTCCTTTAATGCCTATTTTATTGAGATATATTAATAATTTATTATGGCATACTGAGTCAAAGGCTTTGCTCAGATCCATGAATATTCCAATCGTTTTTTTTTTTTGTGTCTATAGAGTGTAATATTGTTTGGGTTAAGCTTGTGATAGCATCTTCAGTACTAAAACCTTTTCTAAAACCAAATTGAGTTGGTGGAAGTAACATATTTTCTTCTAAGTAATTAGCCAATCTTAATTTGATCACTCTTTCAAATATTTTTGAAAAAGTTGTCAAGAGGCTTATAGGTCTAAAATTTTCTACATTAGTCTTATTTCCTTTTTTATGTATAGGTGTTATAATTGAAAGTTTAAAGCTGTTGGGAATAACACCGTTGTGTATTATGTCATTTATTATATTGACTAGGGGCTTTAGTGCTTCATCATCAAACATTTTCACCATTTCAGTGGTAATATTATCATGACCCGGAGCGGTGCCCTTTTTTAGAGATAATACTATGTTTTTAATTTCAGTTAGATTAGTTTTTCTTATATAGAGAGATTGGTGAGATATTGTTTCATCAATGTTATCAGAAGTTAGTTCATTCGATTCATTCAAGTTCTTTGTAGTTATTTTTGCAAAGTAATTATTAAAAAAATTTGCAATTTTTTCAGGATGTGTTTTATTAGAGTATATATTATTTTCTATATTTATTTGTAGATTGTTACTTTTATTATTATAATTTTGGCCTTTTGTGGCTTCATTAATTGTTTTCCAAATTTTTTTGGGATTATTATTACATTGTTTTATTTTGTTTCCATAGAAATTAAATTTTGCTTTATTAAGGATGTTGTTTAAGTTATTTCTATATTTTTTAAATTTTTCTTTTAAGGCTAAATCATAAGGTTTTTTTCTTGACTGTGAGTGAAGTAAATCTCTAGTTCTTATACTGTCTAATATACTTTTTGTAATCCAAGGTTTTATAGGGACCGTATTTGAATAGGATGTATAAGTATTACATTTTTGTATTATATCTTGTATTTTTTTGGTGTATGATTCAAGATTACTATTAATGGAGGCAGTGGTAGGTGTGTTGTTCCATGTTTCATTATTTAATAATGATTTGAAATTGTTTTTGTTGAAAAATTTTCTTGTGTTACTTAAATTGTCTTTGATTTCTATTGATTTTTTTATAGTATATGGTATTATTTGAATAAAGATAGGGAAATGATCTGTGATTGATGTTTCTAAGATTATTGCGTTGTCTATGTAATATTTATCTATTTTTTTTATAAAGATATGGTCAATGCAAGTTTCACTACCCTCCCAAACACGAGTCGGTGAATTTACATACGAGATAAAACCATAAGAGGTCATTAAGTCTAGGTAGTTGTTAGCCAATCTATTATTATTCAGTAAATCAATGTTTATATCTCCACAGAATATTATGTTTATATTTTTATTTTCAGTTGTTATATTATATAAAATATCTTGAAGTTGCTCTAAAAATATATTTGCGTTACCATTAGGAGATCGGTATACTGAAATAACGCAATAAGTTGAGTTGTCAGATGTAACGTTTGTTATTAAACAATTGGCTTCCGTAAACCTGATTTCTTTATATGAAAATGAGCAATCGTTTCTTATGAAATTAATAACTCCATCATTTTGTTTTTGATTGCTTACAGTATTAATTAGTTGGTAGTTGTTTAAAAATATGTATTTTAAATCTAAATGCTGACTTAACCAAGATTCTGAAAGTGAGATTATATGAATTTTATTACTAATTTCCGATATAAAACATTGTAGTTCTGTAATATGTTTTTTAATGCTACGGATATTCATATGTATTAGATTAAAAGTGTTATCGTGTTTTTGTCGAATGTTATTTAATTTGTTTATGTGCATTTTTTCATTTTTGAATTGCTTTAATAAAAATGTATCAAAAGAAATAATATTATTGGTAATCATCATTATTTTTTGTTTTTTTGTTTCTGTATGGTGCGACTGTTAATTGATTTTGTTTTAGGATCGGGAATATGCAATCATTACATGTGTATAATGTTTTAGTCCTTTTACAATTAGATATGTGTATATTTGTAATGATAAGGATAAAAAGAAGTATATTCATAAAAGATAAAGTATTAGAGTTAATGAAAAACTTTTGATTTTTTAGATCATGATATAAAGATAATAATATATTAATTTTAAATGTCATGGTAGTAATCGCGAAGTATATTAGTATTAAAATAAAAATAAAAATAGATATTAATGATAAATTTGTGGTATCGGGGATTATAATATTATATAATAGGTAATTAAAATAAGTAATGGTTAATGACGCCGAAGTAGTCCAATTAGCTATGTGATAATAGAAGTGGATATAGTACGTTTTAATTACAGATTTGAAACATAAATAGTATGAGATATAAAATATAAAATAAAATGACATGTTGAAAATAATAATTATTATGAGTGTGGATTTATATTCGTGTATTATATCGTGTTTAAGTCGGATTCCGAGTAGATTTTTCGTACCTTAGAGTTTACGTCATGTCGGATTAGAATATCTGCATTATCATTGATCCATATGAATTTTTAATTTTTTTGTTTGGCTGCTGCTCTGGTCTTACCATATAGTTGTCTTCTGTGTTTAGTGAGATTATTATTGATAAATACACGCTTATCTTTCGACCACGCCGGGTTAAAGTTGGAAAGATTAAATGTTTTATTTCGTTTGCAGTTTGTTATAATGGCTCTTTTCATACCAAGTTGTGTTAATCGAGCAATAATTTTATTTTCTCCGTTTACTGTAATAGGTACACGATAAGCTTCTTCAATTGAGATGACTGTGTTAAGTACTTTCGCTATGTTCACGACAGTTTCTTTACATATTTCATTTGGTATAGTGGGGATGCCAATTATTTCGATAGTAGATTTAAGGCTAGATTGCTCTATGCCATCTAGCCGATATTTAAGATCAAATATTTCTTGAGTAAGTTTTATATTGTCGTTTGTAATTCTAACATTTTCTTTACGAATCTCTTTCATCTCTTCTAAGATTTTAGTAACTGTTGTACTAAAGTCATCAAATTTTTGACTCATGAAATTCATAGAATTCGCAAGTTCCTGCAGTGAAATTTCCGAATCCGTAGATTTATTTTTAGGTTTATCCCATTTAAATTTGCATTTATTGCATATCCATCTGCTACGTGTATTTTTGGATTGTTTATTGAAGGTTGCTTCAGTAATGCCTTCACATAAGTAGTGGTAATAGTTATTGCATTGCGAACAGACACTTTCATCGCTCGTTATAATAGTTTCGTTACACTTTGAGCAGTTCGACATTATCTTAACGATTAGAGAGCAAGGTCCGTGAAACGCACTATGAGCAATCGACTTACGCACAACCGCACGCAATGCACAACGATAGAAGACTAATATTTCATAATATTAGGTACCTACCTACGTAGTTAAAAACGTTTATTTTTCTTTATTTAAAATGATAAAATATAGGTAAAAAATGTATGCATATGTGAATTTAAAAAAATAAATAATAATAAAATGTATCATTTATTAGAAATCTCCCCTTACAAAAAAAAATTAATTTTTTGTTTATTATATCTGAGATAATTTTGACGCCCCCACGCAATTTCTCACTGGTACCATCCTTAAAACCGGCCCTGTATGTATAATTTAACAAAGAATAGAAGTGTCAAAGGAAATATAAATTTTTTTATTTTATACAAATATTCCATATAAACTTGACAACATATACATTTTTCTTTACAATAAGAATAGGAATATAATAATATATTATATTTTGTGTCTGTGGTAATACAGATTTATTTAGATAGGTACCTATTTAAAATAATAAGAAAGAAAATTGTAAATAAAAATATTTTTTTATAATTATATTGTAATATATTACCTAACTTATATATAATATTTTACTAAATATAAGAATAAAAAACCTAATTTGATATCTAAAATAGGAAGTAATTTAAATTTTTAAAAATGAATTTCAAAAACCAAACATATTATACGTTTTAGTCATTTTATACGTTTTATACGTGGAGTTTAATATGTATAACGTATAAAATGATTTATACGCATATATTATCAACCCTGATTTGTAGGAATTAATAAATTGCATACTTATGAGTATTACTACTAAATAAAATCATATTAATATTACACAAATTAAGTATAGGTAAGTGACAAAAAATAATCAATACATTTATGCCTATTAATTTTGAACTTTTGTTCTTTGTAAAAATTAAATTTGTATGGAAATGTAGTAATAAATATATCCTAATGATACTAAGAATGACATACATAACTACAATAGTTATGTTACTCAATAATTTATTGATATAAATAATCAAATTATCTAAGTGTAAAAATTAAAATACATTTCTATCATATATTTATATTCATAGACAGGGTATCCAGGTGAGATGAGTGTAGGTGGTATGGTTTAATACAATTAGTATGTAGTGATATAAATTTTGTAGTACAAAATTATTATAAAATATTAAAACACTATTATATTAGTTATAATGCTTAAAAAATGAAATATAATCCATGTATAACTGTATAGGTTATTTGTATAGGTATTTTATTGTAAAAAATTTGTAATGTTATTAAATTTTGTTATTTCAAATACATATTTAAGTTAAAATGCTTATTTATAGAAAATTTAATTTCATAGAATTTACATATAGATAATGAACATAAAAATATATAAAATTATAGTACTTGAATACAGGTAATTACAAGTAAAAAAAATAAGTAGTATATGTTTACTGTTACATGATCTTCATAAAAAAAAAAATTAGTATCATTAAGTATTTATAACAAATCTTACATTTTTTCTTGTTACTCATAATATAACTTTTGTTCATTTTTTTCTCAAGGGAAACGCTTTTTTTCCTGTTGACGCAGCAGTACACTAAAAACTTATATTTAAGCATGTCAGAATAACCAGATTTATTCTTTGAACTCTGAGTGTATTAAATAGCTGTTGGCCTTTACATTGGTCATTTAATCAATTAAAGATTTGGTTGATATATTTTGTTATTTTATTTTATTAAACATTTTGTGTTTAATATATAGTAAAATAAAAACATAGTGGGACTGAAAAGCTTTTTATGTTTCTTGACATATTTCCATAACATACCTGACTAAGTTTTATCAACGTGTTATTTTGATATATTTTTTTTTTTTTTTATTATTATTCATTTAAAATTGTTATTTGAGTATCGATCAAAAATGAATGATAAATATAAAGTTATTTTACTTTTATTTTTTTCTCTACAAAACCAGCAATATAACTTCAGATAGGTAACTAACCTCATATAAAATTGATGTCTGTCAACTTAAAGATTGTATATATAATTGTATACAGTGGTCGAAGTGGCTCAAAATATATAGAGGGATGCCTACATTTTTATATTTTTTATGTATTATGGCTTATATAAATTGGAGATTGGGGTGCGAGGAAGTTGAATCCCTATACCTTTTTCATATAACAATTTTTTAAATATAAGATAAAAATAAAATAAACTAAGTTCTATTCTAAAAAAATTAAATTTTTTTTAAAAACTATCATAAAATGATATATATTTAAAACAAATTCTTATACCAAGAATCAACAATTAACAAATTATTATAAACTGTTATTTACTCTAACATAATACATTTGTATAAAAATATTGAATAAAAAACAAAAAATAAGCCTCATCTAAGTAAGAAAATATTTATGATCATCAGTTTTTAAATTTGTTCCTAAAGGCTTTCATTTTGTGTTATAGGAAATAGCTTGTTTAGAAACACATTGGATATGGTCAGCACTTCTTCTACCTTTAGATATTCAAGATTGTACATGAGTGTTTGTATTAAATTGACTCAAAGGTTGGCCAATACGTTTAATGCATAAGAGATTAGATACACTAAAGACTTATGAACAATATTCATAGCGCTAAAGTCTTTTACATTAAGCTGTTTATGAATTTTATTTTTAAATAGTTTAGTTCTAGTATTATTCTTACCTTCAGTGACGTGATTACAAGAAGAAATTCTTAACTTTTTTGCTAGAGTTCTTTCATGGCTTGGCAATACTGAAGCCGCAATTGAGTTCGACCAATTCAATAAAAACATGTTTACTAAAATCACTAATAACTACCTATTTAATGTATTGGAAAATTAAATACTAACAAAATAATAAAATGCATTAATAAAAGTTCTACTTAAAAATAACGAAAGTAAAAATACGTTATTTTACGTTATTATAATTTTTCAGGTAATAACTTTATAAAATTTATATTTTACTGTTTTGGTCACAACATATCATGAGATAGTTTACCGTATCAGACAATACCATAGAAGAAGTCTATAAATAATTTAATAACCGGAATCATATGGTGTTCGAAAGTATTTACAATTTCTTATCGACATAAATTATAAGAAATGACTTTTAGGTTTATTAGATATAAGCGTCAAGTGATCCACTTCGAATGAGATAAAAGTACTGATTTTATATATAAATATGTATTTATAAAAAAATAAACAAAAATACTCGTAAAAGTAGTAAAACATCATCATAAATAAAATACAATTTTCCTCTATAATCTTCGAATATATTAAAAAGGGGGATGCATAATTTTGGAAAAATAAGCGGAGGGATGCCATCCTTACGTATCCTTCTCCACTTCGACCACTAATTGTAAATTATATATATATTATATATATTCATGATTTTGATTAATTATATTTAAATCCTCTCTTCGATATCATTACTTACGATAGAATGAGGCCCTACATAAAACACAGACATTTGGGTGCTATCAAGTATTGCAATACAATTGCCTTATTGTGAACCACTAATTTCACTATGGAGTAATAACATTTTATAAACCAATTTAAATTGTTAACAAGATGGGTAGTTGTTAAACTCATGTTATTGAACTAAGAAAATGTCTCTAAATGGTGTTTATACAATTTAAAAGACAATAAAAAAGTAAGAGAATATTTTTTTTCATATACAAGTAGAGGAAAGGTGTACAAAGTGATCATATTAAGGAGAACTATGTTGAAAGATTTAAAATTTTTTTTTTTATAATATTCAGACTGTTGGACTATATACTTGGGTATTCGAATAATACGCTACCTACCATTACTTTGTTGGTGTAGTATGCTACCTAACGTTAAATTATACCTATCAAAAAACCTTTACTCAGTGATAATTGATTAATAACAAATTAACAACAATAGTTATAACAATATATACCTTAAATAATTTATTATATATATATATATATAAACCACCCATTTTTTTACGTTTATTATACATTGCAACTGCTACACCTCTTAAGAGATTATTTTAATCAACAATTGTGTTTAGAGCTTTTATTGTACATTTTTTGATAATTGAAAATGGTATTTATACACTCGGTACCAAAAAACAGTTTCGCTCAATACTACACCGCTATTACTTTTACCATTTTCATCATAATTATATTATGCTTATATTTAATATATTTAGCTTTAAATTTATGTGTAAATGAATTACCATTATTATGTTATTATTAATGCAGTGCTGTAATGAAATGGAGAGAAGCATCGGGCGTGTTATGCGATAAGAGAATTCCAATTAGGCTGAAAGGTAAATTTTATAAAAGTGTAGTGAGACCAACTATGCTGTATGGTTCAGAGTGTTGGGCGGTTAACAGGAGAATAGAACAAAGTATGAGTGTCGCGGAAATGAGAATGCTTAGATGGTTGAGTGGAGTGACAAGAGAAGATATAATAAGGAATGAATAAGTGAGAGGTAGTGTTGGTGTAGCGCCAATTGTGGACAAGATGAGAGAAAATAGGCTAAGATGGTTTGGGCATGTGATGAGGCGAGAGGAAACGAATGCAGTAAGAGTGGTTATAAAGATGGACGTTGAAGAGGAAGACCAAAAAAGAGATAGTTGGAGACTTTGGAGAATGACATGAGGGCTGTCGGTGTGTGCACAGGAGATGTGATTGACCGAGTAAAGTGGAGGCGTAGGACAAGGTAGGCCGACCCCAAATAGTTGGGAGGAAGGCGAAGTAGAAGAAGAAGATTAATGCAGTGCTGTTTTGTATTACTATTATTCATTTACCACTGTGTAATTATTATTATTTTGTAATTTTATTTTCATTATTATTTTTATCTTATTTTTTTTCTGTTCCTACTGTCTTCTTCTTCTTCTTCTACTTCGCCTTCCTCCCAACTATTTGGGGTCGGCCACCCTTGTCCTACACCTCCACTTTTCTCGGTCAATCACATCTCCTGTGCACACACCGACAGCCCTCATGTCATTCTCCAAAGTCTCCAACTATCTCTTTTTTGGTCTTCCTCTTCAACGTCCATCTTTATAACCACTCTTACTGCATTCGTTTCCTCTCGCCTCATCACATGCCCAAACCGTCTCAGCCTATTTTCTCTCATCTTGTCCACAATTGGCGCTACACCAACACTACCTCTCACGTATTCATTCCTTATTCTATCTTCTCTTGTCACTCCATTCAACCATCTAAGCATTCTCATTTCCGCGACACTCATACTTTGTTCTATTCTCCTGTTAACCGCCCAACACTCTGAACCATACAGCATAGTTGGTCTCACTACACTTTTATAAAATTTACCTTTCAGCCTAATTGGAATTCTCTTATCGCATAATACGCCCGATGCTTCTCTTCATTTCATCCACCCGCACTTAATCCTATGTTTTACATCAATGTCAAAGCCTCCGTCCTTTTGAACCAAAGATCCTAAATATTTAAAGCTCTCAACTTCACCTATCACATCACCATCTATTGTCAGTTGTCTCCTCATTCCTTCAACTTCTTGGTCTCTTTGTCCAAAATCATACTCAATGTACTCAGTTTTATTTCTACTAATACTCAATCCCTTTTCTTCGAGGGCTAACCTTTCTGTTCCTACTGTAAAATACTTAAAAAATGTAAACCGATACTGCTCGTACCAAAGGGTTAGTACTCGTTTATAATACATAAATAAATAAATAAATAGTATGCAAAAAAAAGAATGTTTTAGAGTTTGTCAACCTTTTTTTGACATCGTAAATAGTAGTTTTTATTAAATCACTATTCGAGTCTCTTAGGACACGAATAGTGATTTAATCAGGAATCAAAATTTGTTTTTAAAAAATAAATTAAGTCAATTGAAAAAGTAATTTTGATTTTTTAAAAGTTACAAATTTACAACTGACAATCCTGGTAGGAAAAGTGGTTTGTCCACTTTAAATATTATTATATAAATTGCATTACAACTATTTAGTATTTATTATAACAATTTCAAAATATAACGAATACATTTTTAATAAAAAGAGACGCTATTTACTTGGAAACTAATAACAATTTTTAAATCAATATTAAATATTAATAATCAAATACTTAATTTATGTTCACGTAGTTATAGCGTACAATCGTATCTTATGTATTTCGCTGACAGATAATCTGGTTTTTATAAACATTTAAATCAAATTAGTATTCTTTAATATTGTCGTCCTCGGGTGACAATAACTGTGCCGGTCAATCTACTGCCATAATCAAGACTACATTCACAAAAAAAAAATGTCTCAAGATCTTTCGTCGGTACAGTTATTAAAAATACCTTTTTTTCCAATATTGCCTAATTTTCAACAAATAAATAAAAACCACCGATTCTAAATACATTATATTCTACATTCAATGCCATCGACGCAACTGACAATTATATAAAACTGCCCATTCTAATCAGTACAATCGTATACGCGTCGTATTGCGATTATAGTATTTACGTAGGACTCGGCATAAGGGCCTGATAATAATACTCGTCGAGAATATTGATCAAAATAAAAACATGATAAATTGGCATCCCATTAGCATTGCAAAATTTTTCTCTACTAATATTATGGGCATCACCAATATTAAAATCGGCTCAATAAATTTTTTTAGTAATAACAAAATTAAGTTTTAAATTTTATTTTTTAGATTAAATAAAAATAAATAATACTTCTTTGTAGAAAAAAATATATCAACAACCAAATTTTTTAGACAAATATTTATATTTCAGTCTATACGTTTATACATAGTATTTTCAACAGTAAATACCTATAGGTAAATGAAATATTTTTTTCTTAGTAACATAAAAATAAAAAGTTGTATAAACTAGGAATTTTCTTAAATGCTTTAGTAGTTATTTTTCTTACAAGTTGCAAACAAATTTTTATTTCAGTTTATATGTTTTTGAGTAGTTATTTTTATATTAAATGTAAATAAATGGTATAAAATTAATACGGACATTCAGCATCAATATCTTCTTGATTATCAATTGGAGGTATTTTAGTAATATTTTCTTTTTTTTGCCTTTTTCTATTTGTGCTTTTTTATTTGTAAATAAAAGTTTTTAACTATTACCGTTTTTATTGAAGTATCTAGTTCTGCTTTATTTGGATTAGAAATATAATATAGTTAATATAGTGGCAGTTCCTTATTTTCGGTTATTTTTCTGGTTTTTTTTCTCCATAAGAATAACATACTAAATACTTAATATTTAATACTTTCACTTATTGAACAAATTGATGATCTAGTAGTTTTAGCTGCAACAAAATCTGAATCTTCAAATATATTTGGATCTAACGGCATAATTCCACATTTTATGAAACCGTTTATAGCAGTCAAATGAGTCGCAGTTTTAAAGTAAGTTTCCCCAAAAATTTGCTTACTTGAAACTGTGATACCACCCTTCCATGGTTATTCAGTAGGAAATTCTTAATTGCTCGAATATAGTATATATTTAGAGATACTATAAAAGATACGTCCTTTGGTTGGAACTTGTGATTGCGAGGTGGTGGTAAGTATACAATAGTATTGTAATGTTTTTTCTTGCCAAACCAATAAAATTTATATTTCTGGTATGAGTCATATTATGTCCGTGTAATATTAGAAGAAGGATCTTCTGCAGTTGGTTTAGCTTTATTTACAAAATGTTTGAGCCAATCTGTTTTTTGATCGACAAAAGACCGAAAATTATCAATTAAAACACATTTCTGTGCACTAATGCGCGTCATTTTAGAGTATGGTAGTGTATTCTGGAAGCTTCATAGATAGTTCAAGATAGACTGAGTGTGTTCAACGTATATTATTATACTTTGCTAGATATATATACTAAAAATGCCTTATTCACCTCATAACTATACACCGATTGCTACTATCCTTTCTCTGTCTTCCTTAGCTGAGCATCAACGTACCACCACAATTATTAATTGGATTATTAAAGCATAACATCGATTCTACATGATTCATTTTTCTGTCATGTTTTCTCTAATCTGTTTTAAAATTTCATCTCGTTCCTGTACCGCATTTTATGGTCCGTATGCTATCTCTAAATATTCAACCAATGAACCAAATTAATTATTAATTAATGGCTAATTATAGCGTCTTATGTCAATTGCCAATGCAGATCCTATCTTTAATGACTTTTTATCAGATTTTGTGTATAATCTGTTTATTATAAGTCAAAGGACTTCAAACTACGGCTCGTGAACAAGTTTTAAACGGCCCTTAAAAATCGGTGATTAATTTTTAATTATTTGTATTCAAAGTTTTCTTTAAATTTTTATGAGTATAAATATTTCTACATGATTAATAATTACGTGTGTTCATACATTTTGACCCTCTAAGAGCTTTAAATATTTTATGTAGCCCTCAAACGAAAAAGTTTGATGACGCCTGTTATAAGTTATTGCAATTAATATTATTCTCAAATGTGTTATACAAAAAGGGTACAGCCCGTATAATTACCACAAATAAATAAATATGTATAATTAATGGTATTAGTTTCTTGTTTAAAATTAGCACGCTGTCTACTTATAATAGTTTGGTTGCACGTTGTTAATGTTATATGAGTGATAAATGCTGGCCAACTAGAGAATATTAAAAATTTTGAAAGTGTTAAATATGATTAAATATTTTAAGCCATATATAATATAACCTGTTATATTAGTATGATATTTAATTAAAATTAAAATTTGGAACTTTAATTCAGATTTTCTTTATGTTTGTGAACTTGTCTGCATTTTTTCTTATTTTTATGAATTGATGTGTTCATTTTATTTTTTAGGTACCGTCCAAGCTTCAGATGAAACGTCAAGTCTAGACAGTCAACGTTCTATGGTCTTAAAAGGATGTAGTGTGTTTGTAGACTTTGGGAAAAGAGAAAATTTATCGGCTACATCCATCGAAGAAGATCTAATCAAATTAGGTGCCACAATCGAAAAAACTCTCAATAGTAAAGTTACTCATATTGTATATTCAAAAGGTAGTGCTAAATCGAGAATGTTCGCATTAAAACATAAGATCCCATTGGTCTCATTCCAGTGGGTATTTTTTTGTTATCAAAAAATGAAAAAATTGAATACTGCAGACTATCCACCTTTATGTATATGTACTACCTTCACAAAAAATTTGATAAAAATAAATCGTATAAGATTTAGTTTGCGTCCAAAGAATTCTCCAAAGAAAACCGCTGATGAAATTGCTGATGATTTTAATTCAAGTATGCAAGAGCTTGATTACATTGCTAGATTCGCACGCATTGCAAGAGGAGAAGAAGATTGAAAAAAAAAACATGTGAAGAGCTCTCCTAATACAATTCAATAATTTGCAACAAAACATACCCTTCCAGTTAATCTAATCAACTAAACATTATTCTTCGAAATGTTAAAAAAAAAAATGTTTAATTTTTTTTTTTTTTTGTATAATTGTTAATATTTGGAAATATATTAACTATTCATTTAAAAAATACAAATATCAGTTACTCTATTGTAAACTCTAGCAGTACTTTATGATAATGATTATTGGTAAAATATTTTATTTATTTTTAGATCCTAATTTTCATATTTATAAATACAATCGTTTAAATTGATAATCATTTTAAACTAAAATTTTTCTTAAACATCAATAAGTTTATATTTAGATTAGCAATTATGTATAATATAACAAATACATTAACTATAAATTCTAATATATCAATTAAATATAAATTCTTAAAAATAAGGCATCTTAATAAAATAACAATGGTAAATAGCACGTAAAAATAATTAACGTACATTCAAAGTTTCCTTGTTCTTATTTGACAATATTTTTTTTTTAAATTTGTTTATTGAATCACATTGTTATTATTATTATTATTTTTTTTTTTAATGAAATTGTTAAAATAGTCTCATACAAAATATGAAACTAGTTCTATTTTATAAATCGATTTGTTTAAAAGAATTTAACAAAGGTTAATGCATACAATTTCATACATATTGTTAATAATTATAATAATACAATTATAATTTAATGTTTTATAATTAAATAATAGCATTTGTAATTAAATAAACAGACATACATTTGACACAATTTCTTCTTATGTATTATTTTAATTCACATTTTCCTTTAGTTATTAATTATTTATTGAAAATCAGTATATTTTAATAATAAAATTATATAAATATCATTTTATTTGCCTACATCGAAGTCAAAGAAATATTTTAAATTTAAATGAACCAGACAGATTTAAGTAATTAACAGCAATATTAAGGGGAATAATAAGGTCAAAATGCCAATATTGCATACATGACAAAACTTACATAACTAATAAATAGCAAATAATTTGTATTAATAATACTTTGAATTATGACTATAATAAAAATATCCAACAAAAATAATTACATTTTTAGATTTTAATCAAGTAAAATCAATAAAAATTCATTATTTGAGATAATTAAGTAATATTACTTGGTGGAATGTTATTAATAAAACGGACTCATTGAAGCTGTAACAAAATAACATACATTCTATTTTCTCTTTCATTTAATATTAATAAATACATTTGCATAATGTATAGGATAAGTATCTATTATTATACATTATTAATTTTAATAAAATATAATATTTTTTCTCTAGACATAAAATATTATTCCGTAAACAGAAGAACTTATGAATATCGTAATTGTATAATATCATTACATGCTTGCAATTAGTTTTATGTTGTTGGACGTAGGTAGGTACACAAATATATTGTTCTTACGTGTCAACAAGCTCTGTATTTGATGATCCGTAACAAACGAAAGTGAATAATATTAAATATCAACATTTAAAGGTGTATTTAAACTTTTGATTTTAAGTTATAAGTGACAACTATCATGCAATAATATAACAAGTATAAATATCATATAAATAATAACAAGTTTTATAGAATTAAATAGATATGTAATACCGTGAATAATCATTATTTTTTCTATAATTAAACAACATTTTTGTCATCACAACATCAGTGCCAAAACTGTAAATAATTATTTACTAGAAATAATTGATGTGGTTAAGTATTTAATTCTAAAAGTATCACGAACAATGACATTACATAAACAACTATTTTGAAGCACAAGTTATAACTTGTTATAACGAGTTACAATCGTTACTACACTTTTGAAAATTAACTCTCTGCATAGTTCTGTGTAGTTAAAATGGGTTAATATAATCTTTATATGTAGATGAGTCTTCATATTTAGAAACATTTTTATAGAAATAGTACATTAACGATCGAAAAAGAAAGTGTTTTTGTGAAAATTACGACACGCATTTTTGACTTATAACTCTCGTGGACCCCTAAATACACATGATGCACCCCCAATTTTCTTTTTCGTTAACATAGACCCCTTACAGGTCAGAATCGACCCCGGGGGGTCGATATAGACCACTTTGGGAACCTGTGGTGTATACTATAACACACGATCACTTGGCCGATTGCGTGACGAATGTTTCCTTCGAGTACACGGGTTTCAGACTGGAGACGTGTACATTGCGCGGCGGGTTTTGATCCGTCCAGAAAATTCCTTTGCCCAGTCTTTTTCCAAGTGTGACGGGACCCGTCCATTTTGCAGTGAACCCCTCGTGGAAACCCAGATCGGCTTTGGAGAGAGGATGTGCTCTAACGTAAACCCGGTCCCCGACCGCGAACGCTCGCCGGTTACCCTCTGATTTATCGACAACCGCATTGTTGTCCGATGGCACCGGTACCCGAGGCGTATTTTCGAACTTCGTGGTAATCACCCAATCTCCCGGACTTTTAATTTCGCGTCCAAACACCGAAACTGACGGTGAAACGCCCGGTCCTGTCGTTCTTCCGGCTGCGCAATGTAAATAGAACCGAAGAAAGTTTCTGGTCCCATGAACGATAATTATCGTTCACCAGAAGTGCCCGCAGGCCCTTTTTTAATTCTTGATTACCCCTTTCTACCGTATTGGCCTTCGGGTGGTATACTGGGGTTGTCTACCCCTCCACTCCCCATCGGTCGAGTGCACTTTTCCACACGTCCGAGGTAAACTGAGGACCATTGTTGCTTAGTAGCACACGTGGGTAACCAAATCTCGCGAAAAATTCCCTTTCCAAAGTTTGGGTAATTACGGTAGCCGTTGCTGCACCCAAGGGATACGCTTCAACCCACCTACTGTGAAAATCAGTGGCTATTAGGATATTCGTTTTACCCCGACCCGTTCGTGGGTAAGGGCCCATTAAATCGACACTTTCCACGGTTGGGCTGGTTCTCTATGGCGTAACGGAACTTCGATTTTATTATTTAACGGTTTAGTACATGCGCATATGTAGCAGGCCGCCACGTAGCGCTGGGTAGACTCCCGTACAGACTTCCAATAAAACCTATTTGTTATCGTCCTATATGTCTCTTTCCACCCCGGTGTCCCGCAAGGGTGTGGTCGTGATAGCGCCATAGGATATGCTCCTGCTTTCCAACGGGTATCACTACTAAGCTCCTTACCATATTATCTGAATTTCCCCTACTTTCTTTTTCTTAAGTAGGCCCTCCTCGAAAATAAAACTATTGAATTTTTTAGTCGGTCAAGACACGTATTACTCGCCGGAACATCAGATTTGAAAATAGACAAAATATTTTGGATTTTGGGGTTCGTCCCCTGCCAATATATTATTGTCTGGAGCGAAATAGGGTTCGCGTCGCACGATTTCGGATAAATATGATAAAGTTGTTCTTGTTCTCTATTTCCGATTACTTAGTTACTCGTTAGGAAACCAACCAACTTTTCCTCCAACGCGTCCTCGTCTAAAGTAGGGTCATCCGTCGGGAATTGAGATAACATATCGGGACCCTCATTATGTACACCGGGAACATGTCGAATAACGAAATCTAATGTCCCTAACTGCAACGCCCACCGAGTTAGTGCACTGTTTTTATCTTTCGCTCGATGTAGCCAAAATAAATAAAAATGATACATTTATACTAGTGACTAGCAACTAGTCAAAATCCTAAATCGTTTAAATACATTTTATTAGGATATTGCGAAAATGTATTTATTTTTATGCGATAGGGATTTTTTTCAGTCATCTTACGTGATTATATTTTAAACCATGTAAACGTTCTGATCAAATAACCGTAATAATGAAAGACAGTTCGTTTAAGATTCGAATTATATTTCACCGAATAGCTTGAGCAACATAAAAAGACTATATAATATTAAGTACTTACTTAATTAATTTATTCCAATAGTAATTCACAAAATCGTTATATTTTACATCAATATGTATGTATATATTGTTATTTTAATGTCAAACTACGATTGTTACTGAGAGTAACATATCTCATGCGCAATATTTGGAAGAAACGAGTTCGAAAAGGAATGGATTTCTGAATTAAATTATTTTTTAAAGAACTACAAAAAACGTAAAATATAAAAACAGAACAAGGAATTGAACGATTTTTTTTTAAGGAAAAGAACGAAATTATTCGTCCCTTTCAGGTTTCAATTCACACAGATATGTAAATATTTTGTGTTTACCTATTGCCAATTAGTGATTGATATCGAGTTTCGACATTTATTGTTATAACTAATTGAATTTAACCATTATTCCTATTTTTATAAAGTATACTGTGTTAAAACTGTGTTATGTAATTGAATTAAAATTATTCCAAATTATATAAAAAAAGAGATCATAGACTCGAAATTATTATCTTATGGATTCATGACATTTATCGTTAACTTTATTCCAGAGATGATACATGTGTTCATAATAAATGGTTTTGTAATAAATATGAATGTAATAACAAAACACTTTCTTTTTCGATCGTTAATGTACTATTTCTATAATAATGTTTCTAAATATGAAGACTCATCTACATATAAAGATTATATTAACCCATTTTAACTACACAGAACTATGCAGAGAGTTAATTTTCAAAAGTGTAGTAACGATTGTAACTCGTTATAACAAGTTATAACTTGTGCTTCAAAATAGTTGTTTATGTAATGTCATTGTTCGTGATACTTTTAGAATTAAATACTTAACCACATCAATTATTTCTAGTAAATAATTATTTACAGTTTTGGCACTGATGTTGTGATGACAAAAATGTTGTTTAATTATAGAAAAAATAATGATTATTCACGGTATTACATATCTATTTAATTCTATAAAACTTGTTATTATTTATATGATATTTATACTTGTTATATTATTGCATGATAGTTGTCACTTATAACTTAAAATCAAAAGTTTAAATACACCTTTAAATGTTGATATTTAATATTATTCACTTTCGTTTGTTACGGATCATCAAATACAGAGCTTGTTGACACGTAAGAACAATATATTTGTGTACCTACCTACGTCCAACAACATAAAACTAATTGCAAGCATGTAATGATATTATACAATTACGATATTCATAAGTTCTTCTGTTTACGGAATAATATTTTATGTCTAGAGAAAAAATATTATATTTTATTAAAATTAATAATGTATAATAATAGATACTTATCCTATACATTATGCAAATGTATTTATTAATATTAAATGAAAGAGAAAATAGAATGTATGTTATTTTGTTACAGCTTCAATGAGTCCGTTTTATTAATAACATTCCACCAAGTAATATTACTTAATTATCTCAAATAATGAATTTTTATTGATTTTACTTGATTAAAATCTAAAAATGTAATTATTTTTGTTGGATATTTTTATTATAGTCATAATTCAAAGTATTATTAATACAAATTATTTGCTATTTATTAGTTATGTAAGTTTTGTCATGTATGAAATATTGGCATTTTGACCATATTATTCCCCTTAATATTGCTGTTAATTACTTAAATCTGTCTGGTTCATTTAAATTTAAAATATTTTTTTGACTTCGATGTAGGCAAATAAAATGATATTTATATAATTTTATTATTAAAATATACTGATTTTCAATAAATAATTAATAACTAAAGGAAAATGTGAATTAAAATAATACATAAGAAGAAATTGTGTCAAATGTATGTCTGTTTATTTAATTACAAATGCTATTATTTAATTATAAAACATTAAATTATAATTGTATTATTATAATTATTAACAATATGTATGAAATTGTATGCATTAACCTTTGTTAAGTTCTTTTAAACAAATCGATTTATAAAATAGAACTAGTTTCATATTTTGTATGAGACTATTTTAACAATTTCATTAAAAAAAAAAATAATAATAATAATAACAATGTGATTCAATAAACAAATTTAAAAAAAAAATATTGTCAAATAAGAACAAGAAAACTTTGAATGTACGTTAATTATTTTTACGTGCTATTTACCATTGTTATTTTATTAAGATGCCTTATTTTTAAGAATTTATATTAAATTGATATATTAGAATTTATAGTTAATGTATTTGTTATATTATACATAATTGCTAATCTAAATATAAACTTATTGATGTTAAAGAAAAATTTTAGTTTAAAATGATTATCAATTTAAACGATTGTATTTATAAATATGAAAATTAGGATCTAAAAATAAATAAAATATTTTACCAATAATCATTATCATAAAGTACTGCTAGAGTTTACAATAGAGTAACTGATATTTGTATTTTTTAAATGAATAGTTAATATATTTCCAAATATTAACAATTATACAAAAAAAAAAAAAAAAAATTAAACATTTTTTTTTTTAACATTTCGAAGAATAATGTTTAGTTGATTAGATTAACTGGAAGGGTATGTTTTGTTGCAAATTATTGAATTGTATTAGGAGAGCACTTCACATGTTTTTTTTTTCAATCTTCTTCTCCTCTTGCAATGCGTGCGAATCTAGCAATGTAATCAAGCTCTTGCATACTTGAATTAAAATCATCAGCAATTTCATCAGCGGTTTTCTTTGGAGAATTCTTTGGACGCAAACTAAATCTTATACGATTTATTTTTATCAAATTTTTTGTGAAGGTAGTACATATACATAAAGGTGGATAGTCTGCAGTATTCAATTTTTTCATTTTTTGATAACAAAAAAATACCCACTGGAATGAGACCAATGGGATCTTATGTTTTAATGCGAACATTCTCGATTTAGCACTACCTTTTGAATATACAATATGAGTAACTTTACTATTGAGAGTTTTTTCGATTGTGGCACCTAATTTGATTAGATCTTCTTCGATGGATGTAGCCGATAAATTTTCTCTTTTCCCAAAGTCTACAAACACACTACATCCTTTTAAGACCATAGAACGTTGACTGTCTAGACTTGACGTTTCATCTGAAGCTTGGACGGTACCTAAAAAATAAAATGAACACATCAATTCATAAAAATAAGAAAAAATGCAGACAAGTTCACAAACATAAAGAAAACCTGAATTAAAGTTCCAAATTTAAATTTTAATTAAATATCATACTAATATAACAGGTTATATTAATATATGGCTTATAATATTTAATCATATTTAACACTTTCAAAATTTTTAATATTCTCTAGTTGGCCAGCATTTATCACTCATATAACATTAACAACGTGCAACCAAACTATTATAAGTAGACAGCGTGCTAATTTTAAACAAGAAACTAATACCATTAATTATAGATATTTATTTATTAGTGTAATTATACGGGCTGTACCCTTTTTGTATAACACATTTGAGAATAATATAAATTGCAATAACTTATAACAGGCGTCATCAAACTTTTTCGTTTGAGGGCTACATAAAATATTTAAAGCTCTTAGAGGGTCAAAATGTATGAACACACGTAATTATTAATCATGTAGAAATATTTATACTCATAAAAATTTAAAGAAAACTTTGAATACAAATAATTAAAAATTAATCACCGATTTTTAAGGGCCGTTTAAAACTTGTTCACGAGCCGTAGTTTGAAGTCCTTTGACTTATAATAAACAGATTATACACAAAATCTGATAAAAAAATCATTAAAGATAGGATCTGCATTTGCAATTGACATAAGACGCTATAATTAGCCATTAATCAATAATTAATTAGGTTCATTGGTTAAATATTTAGAGATAGCATACGGACCATAAAATGCGGTACAGGAACGAGATGAAATTTTAAAACAGATTAGAGAAAACATGACAGAATAATGAATCATGTAGAATCGATGTTATGCTTTAATAATCCAATTAATAATTGTGGTGGTACGTTGATGCTCAGCTAAGGAAGACAGAGAAAGGATAGTAGCAATCGGTGTATAGTTATGAGGTGAATAAGGCATTTTTAGTATACATATCTAGCAAAGCATAAGAATATACGTTGAACACACTCAGTCTATCTTGAACTATCTATGAAGCTTCCAGAATACACTACCATACTCCAAAATGACGCGCATAAGTGCACAGAAATGTGTTTTAATTGATAATTTTCGATCTTTTGTCGATCAAAAAACCAGATTGGCTCAAACATTTTGTAAATAAAGCTAAACCAACTGCAGAAGATCCTTCTTCTAATATTACACGGACATAATATGACTCATACCAGAAATATAAATTTTATTGGTTTGGCAAGAAAAAACATTACAATACTATTGTATACTTACCACCACCTCGCAATCACAAGTTCCAACCAAAGGACGTATCTTTTATAGTATCTCTAAATAAATACTATATTCGAGCAATTAAGAATTTCCTACTGAATAACCATGGAAGGGTGGTATCACAGTTTCAAGTAAGCAAATTTTTGGGGAAACTTACTTTAAAACTGCGACTCATTTGACTGCTATAAACGGTTTCATAAAATGTGGAATTATGCCGTTAGATCCAAATATATTTAAAGATTCAGATTTTGTTGCAGCTAAAACTACTAGATCATCAAATTGTCAATAAGTGAAAGTATTAAATATTAAGTATTTAGTATGTTATTCTTATGGAGAAAAAAAACCAGAAAAATAACCGAAAATAAGGAACTGCCACTATATTAACTATATTATATTTCTAATCCAAATAAAGCAGAACTAGATACTTCAATAAAAACGGTAATAGTTAAAAACTTTTATTTACAAATAAAAAAGCACAAATAGAAAAAGGCAAAAAAAAGAAAATATTACTAAAATACCTCCAATTGATAATCAAGAAGATATTGATGCTGAATGTCCGTATTAATTTTATACCATTTATTTACATTTAATATAAAAATAACTACTCAAAAACATATAAACTGAAATAAAAATTTGTTTGCAACTTGTAAGAAAAATAACTACTAAAGCATTTAAGAAAATTCCTAGTTTATACAACTTTTTTTTTTTATGTTACTAAGAAAAAAATATTTCATTTACCTATAGGTATTTACTGTTGAAAATACTATGTATAAACGTATAGACTGAAATATAAATATTTGTCTAAAAAATTTGGTTGTTGATATATTTCTTTCTACAAAGTATTATTTATTTTTATTTAATCTAAAAAATAAAATTTAAAACTTAATTTTGTTATTACTTAAAAAATTTATTGAGCCGATTTTAATATTGGTGATGCCCATAATATTAGTAGAGAAAAATTTTGCAATGCTAATAGGATGCCAATTTATCATGTTTATATTTTGATCAATATTCTCGACGAGTATTATTATCAGGCCGTTATGCCGAGTCCTACGTAAATACTATAATCGCAATACGACGCGTATACGATTGTACTGATTAGAATGGGCAGTTTTATATAATTGTCAGTTGCGTCGATGACATTGAATGTAGAATATAATGTATTTAGAATCGGTGGTTTTTATTTATTTGTTGAAAATTAGGCAATATTGGAAAAAAAGGTATTTTTAATTACTGTACCGACGAAAGATCTTGAGACATTTTTTTTTTGTGAATGTAGTCTTGATTTTGGCAGTAGATTGACCGCCACAGTTATTGTCACCCGAGGACGACAATATTAAAGAATACTAATTAGATTTAAATGTTTATAAAAACCAGATTATCTGTCAGCGAAATACATAAGACACGATTGTACGCTATAACTACGTGAACATAAATTAAGTATTTGATTATTAATATTTAATATTGATTTAAAAATTATTATTAGTTTCCAAGAAAATAGCGTCTCTTTTTATTAAAAATGTATTCGTTATATTTTGAAATTGTTATAATAAAAACTAAATAGTTATAATGCAATTTATATAATAATATTTAAAGTGGACAAACCACTATTCCTACCAGGATTGTCAAAGTTGTAAATTTGTAGCTTTTAAAAAATCAAAATTACTTTTTCAATTTACTTAATTTATTTTTAAAAACAAATTTTGATTCCTGACATGTTCAAGCATAGGTACCAGTGGCGCCGAAGTCCATGTTAAGGTCGGGCCACGGCCCAACCTCTTTTTTGAAAAATATGGATGGTAGTTCAAAATGTGGCTGGTACGTCAAAATGTGGCTAGTAGGCCACATTATACTCACATCATAATTGTGTTATAAGTAAATTTATAGCGTTATAAAAATATTTAAGACATTGAGGCCGTGAAGTTTTGAAATTGCCCGACCACATTTTACAAACTTCGGCGCCACTGATAGGTACTATTAGTCTAATATGTTACCTACTGTAAAATGCTACCTACCGAAAAACTATATGCAGCTCATCGTTTTTCTTTTTTATTTTTTCATTTTACTGTGGGAAAGTACATTTGAATCATTACGAAAAATAACATTCTAATAGTTATACAAAACTATAATTAAGTATAGCTGATAAATATCCATTAATATCCATGATAATTTACTTTCAGATTTATTATTTTAGTCTATGTTGTGTTTGCGTATGTATATTTTGTTGCGAGTTTTACTTAGTATTTTTTTATATAAAAATAATATAATGAATAAATTAATGTGATATTTGTACGGGCATGTGATATCTAATGAGGAAATATGTGTTAATTATTTTTAAAAGAGAAATTTACTACCAGAACTTGGTATTTGTTCCAAATTAAAAGGTGAGATATTTATGGGGATACGTTGAATTAATACAAAAAAAAGTAATCGTATAAGAGACTCGAATAGTGATTTAATAAAAACTACTATTTACGATGTCAAAAAAAGGTTGACAAACTCTAAAACATTCTTTTTTTTCCATATTATTTATTTATGTATTATAAACGAGTATTAACCCTTTGGTACGAGCAGTATCGGTTTACATTTTTTAAGTATTTTACAGTAGGAACAGAAAGGTTAGCCCTCGAAGAAAAGGGATTGAGTATTAGTAGAAATAAAACTGAGTACATTGAGTATGATTTTGGACAAAGAGACCAAGAAGTTGAAGGAATGAGGAGACAACTGACAATAGATGGTGATGTGATAGGTGAAGTTGAGATCTTTAAATATTTAGGATCTTTTGTTCAAAAGGACGGGGGCTTTGTCATTGATGTAAAACATAGGATTAAGTGCGGGTGGATGAAATGAAGAGATGCATCGGGCGTATTATGCGATAAGAGAATTCCAATTAGGCTGAAAGGTAAATTTTATAAAAGTGTAGTGAGACCAACTATGCTGTATGGTTCAGAGTGTTGGGCGGTTAACAGGAGAATAGAACAAAGTATGAGTGTCGCGGAAATGAGAATGCTTAGATGGTTGAGTGGAGTGACAAGAGAAGATAGAATAAGGAATGAATACCTGAGAGGTAGTGTTGGTGTAGCGCCAATTGTGGACAAGATGAGAGAAAATAGGCTGAGACGGTTTGGGCATGTGATGAGGCGAGAGGAAACGAATGCAGTAAGAGTGGTTATAAAGATGGACGTTGAAGGGAAAAGAGGAAGAGGAAGACCAAAAAAGAGATGGTTGGAGACTTTGGAGAATGACAAGAGGGCTGTCGGTGTGTGCACAGGAGATGTGATTGACCGAGAAAAGTGGAGGTGTAGGACAAGGGTGGCCGACCCCAAATAGTTTGGAGGAAGGCGAAGTAGAAGAAGAAGAAGACAGTAGGAACAGAAAAAAAATAAGATAAAAATAATAATGAAAATAAAATTACAAAATAATAATAATTACACAGTGGTAAATGAATAATAGTAATACAAAACAGCACTGCGTTAATAATAACATAATAATGGTAATTCATTTACAGATAAATTTAAAGCTAAATATATTAAATATAAGCATAATATAATTATGATGAAAATGGTAAAAGTAATAGCGGTTTAGTATTGAACGAAACTGTTTTTTTAGTACCGAGTGTATACATACCATTTTCAATTATCAAAAAATGTACAATAAAAGCTCTAAACACAATTGTTGATTAAAATAATCTCTTAAGAGGTGTAGCAGTTGCAATGTATAATAAACGTAAAAAAATGGGTGGTTTATATATATATATAATAAATTATTTAAGGTATATATTGTTATAACTATTGTTGTTAATTTGCTATTAATCAATTATCACTGAGTAAAGGTTTTTTGATAGGTATAATTTAACGTTAGGTAGCATACTACACCAACAAAGTAATGGTAGGTAGCGTATTATTCGAATACCCAAGTATATAGTCCAACAGTCTGAATATTATAAAAAAAAAAATTTTAAATCTTTCAACATAGTTCTCCTTAATATGATCACTTTGTACACCTTTCCTCTACTTGTATATGAAAAAAAATATTCTCTTACTTTTTTATTGTCTTTTAAATTGTATAAACACCATTTAGAGACATTTTCTTAGTTCAATAACATGAGTTTAACAACTACCCATCTTGTTAACAATTTAAATTGGTTTATAAAATGTTATTACTCCATAGTGAAATTAGTGGTTCACAACAAGGCAATTGTATTGCAATACTTGATAGCACCCAAATGTCTGTGTTTTATGTAGGGCCTCATTCTATCGTAAGTAATGATATCGAAGAGAGGATTTAAATATAATTAATCAAAATCATGAATATATATAATATATATATAATTTACAATTAGTGGTCGAAGTGGAGAAGGATACGTAAGGATGGCATCCCTCCGCTTATTTTTCCAAAATTATGCATCCCCCTTTTTAATATATTCGAAGATTATAGAGGACAATTGTATTTTATTTATGATGATGTTTTACTACTTTTACGAGTATTTTTGTTTTTTTTTTTATAAATATATATTTATATATAAAATCAGTACTTTTATCTCATTCGAAGTGGATCACTTGACGCTTATATCTAATAAACCTAAAAGTCATTTCTTACAATTTATGTCGATAAGAAATTGTAAATACTTTCGAACACCATATGATTCCGGTTATTAAATTATTTATAGACTTCTTCTATGGTATTGTCTGATACGGTAAACTATCTCATGATATGTTGTGACCAAAACAGTAAAATATAAATTTTATAAAGTTATTACCTGAAAAATTATAATAACGTAAAATAACGTATTTTTACTTTCGTTATTTTTAAGTAGAACTTTTATTAATGCATTTTATTATTTTGTTAGTATTTAATTTTCCAATACATTAAATAGGTAGTTATTAGTGATTTTAGTAAACATGTTTTTATTGAATTGGTCGAACTCAATTGCGGCTTCAGTATTGCCAAGCCATGAAAGAACTCTAGCAAAAAAGTTAAGAATTTCTTCTTGTAATCACGTCACTGAAGGTAAGAATAATACTAGAACTAAACTATTTAAAAATAAAATTCATAAACAGCTTAATGTAAAAGACTTTAGCGCTATGAATATTGTTCATAAGTCTTTAGTGTATCTAATCTCTTATGCATTAAACGTATTGGCCAACCTTTGAGTCAATTTAATACAAACACTCATGTACAATCTTGAATATCTAAAGGTAGAAGAAGTGCTGACCATATCCAATGTGTTTCTAAACAAGCTATTTCCTATAACACAAAATGAAAGCCTTTAGGAACAAATTTAAAAACTGATGATCATAAATATTTTCTTACTTAGATGAGGCTTATTTTTTGTTTTTTATTCAATATTTTTATACAAATGTATTATGTTAGAGTAAATAACATTTTATAATAATTTGTTAATTGTTGATTCTTGGTATAAGAATTTGTTTTAAATATATATCATTTTATGATAGTTTTTAAAAAAAATTTAATTTTTTTAGAATAGAACTTAGTTTATTTTATTTTTATCTTATATTTAAAAAATTGTTATATGAAAAAGGTATAGGGATTCAACTTCCTCGCACCCCAATCTCCAATTTATATAAGCCATAATACATAAAAAATATAAAAATGTAGGCATCCCTCTATATATTTTGAGCCACTTCGACCACTGTATACAATTATATATACAATCTTTAAGTTGACAGACATCAATTTTATATGAGGTTAGTTACCTATCTGAAGTTATATTGCTGGTTTTGTAGAGAAAAAAATAAAAGTAAAATAACTTTATATTTATCATTCATTTTTGATCGATACTCAAATTACAATTTTAAATGAATAATAATAAAAAAAAAAAAAAATATATCAAAATAACACTTTGATAAAACTTAGTCAGGTATGTTATGGAAATATGTCAAGAAACATAAAAAGCTTTTCAGTCCCACTATGTTTTTATTTTACTATATATTAAACACAAAATGTTTAATAAAATAAAATAACAAAATATATCAACCAAATATCTTTAATTGATTAAATGACCAATGTAAAGGCCAACAGCTATTTAATACACTCAGAGTTCAAAGAATTAATCTGGTTATTCTGACATGCTTAAATATAAGTTTTTAGTGTACTGCTGCGTCAACAGGAAAAAAAGCGTTTCCCTTGAGAAAAAAATGAACAAAAGTTATATTATGAGTAACAAGAAAAAATGTAAGATTTGTTATAAATACTTAATGATACTAATTTTTTTTTTTATGAAGATCATGTAACAGTAAACATATACTACTTATTTTTTTTACTTGTAATTACCTGTATTCAAGTACTATAATTTTATATATTTTTATGTTCATTATCTATATGTAAATTCTATGAAATTAAATTTTCTATAAATAAGCATTTTAACTTAAATATGTATTTGAAATAACAAAATTTAATAACATTACAAATTTTTTACAATAAAATACCTATACAAATATCCTATACAGTTATACATGGATTATATTTCATTTTTTAAGCATTATAACTAATATAATAGTGTTTTAATATTTTATAATAATTTTGTACTACAAAATTTATATCACTACATACTAATTGTATTAAACCATACCACCTACACTCATCTCACCTGGATACCCTGTCTATGAATATAAATATATGATAGAAATGTATTTTAATTTTTACACTTAGATAATTTGATTATTTATATCAATAAAATATTGAGTAACATAACTATTGTAGTTATGTATGTCATTCTTAGTACCATTAGGATATATTTATTACTACATTTCCATACAAATTTAATTTTTACAAAGAACAAAAGTTCAAAATTAATAGGCATAAATGTATTGATTATTTTTTGTCACTTACCTATACTTAATTTGTGTAATATTAATATGATTTTATTTAGTAGTAATACTCATAAGTATGCAATTTATTAATTCCTACAAATCAGGGTTGATAATATATGTGTATAAATCATTTTATACGTTATACATATTAAACTCCTCGTATAAAACGTATAAAATGAATAAAACGTATAATATGTTTGGTTTTTGAAATTCATTTTTAAAATATTTTAATTACTTCCTATTTTAGATATCAAATTAGGTTTTTTATTCTTATATTTAGTAAAATATTATATATTAGATAGGTAATATATTACAATATAATTATAAAAAAATATTTTTATTTACAATTTTCTTTCTTATTTTTTTAAATAGGTACCTATCTAAATAAATCAGTATTACCACGTACACAAAATATAATATATTATTTAAATTCCTATTCTTATTGTAAAGAAAAATGTATATGTTGTCCAGTTTATATGGAATATTTGTATTAAATAAAATAATTTATATTTCCTTTGACACTTCTATTCTTTGTTAAATTATACATACAGGGCCGGTTTTAAGGGGGGTACCAGTGATAAATTGCACGGGGGGCGTCAAAATTATCTCAGATATAATAAACAAAAAATTAATTTTTTTTCGTAAGGGGAGATTTCTAATAAATGATACATTTTATTATTATTTATTTTTTTAAATTCACATATGCATACATTTTTTACCTATATTTTATCATTTTAAATAAAGAAAAATAAACGTTTTTAACTACGTAGGTAGGTACCTAATATTATTAAATATTAGTGGGTTTATTTATACTAGTAAAACTAGACGTATAATATAACTGCGTTGGCCCATATTGGCAAATCAGGATTGTCGATTGTGGGAATTATCAAAATAAAACTATTTTTAACAATGGTCAATAACGACTGTTCAGGTTTCTAAAAAATATGTGAAATGTTTAAACGTGGATAATAATAATTTTGTATTGTTGAATGTTGACTGCTGTATAAACATGTTGATAATTTATTTTATTTTGTCACCATATGAAGCCAATCGTACTATTTTTTTATTATTATTGTGCATATACATGTTCCCGTATATGTTTGACAGTTTGAATTGATACTTTGAATTTTATTCTAATTTATTATAAGGTAAGTTGATTTAGTTTATTATAAATTATAATATTAAATACCTACATAAGATTCAGAAGTTGTTGCAAATGCATATTGTAGAACTTTACTTACCTACTAAAATACATTTGTGTCATTTCATATCAAATAACTTGCTAAACTCTATATGTCAGTGACTATTATCTATGTACTCTGTACCTACATAATTTAAATCTCTATAAGTGAACTAATATAATAGAAATGAGAGTTTACTGTTTTTTGAATTATTATATAAAACAAAATATTATAATTAAAACTTTCAACTTTTTAATTGATATTGTTAGGTTATTCCAGTTAAAGTAGGTACTCTATTATTACACAGTTTAGGTTCACTTAAATTATATTGTTAATCTGCATACAATTATTGGAAATATTTATATGTTTATATATTTATACATTATACATATGAATTGAATTTAGTAATTTAGCCGTAGTAGCAAGTAGGTAAATAATAATTAATAAGTAGGACTAGTTAAGTTTAATTGTGTCATAACAATTTTTTAGTTGAAATTATACTTAAATGGCGCAAAAAAGAGTCAAAGCTAGTGGTGTCTGCAATCGTAAGGAGGCAAAAAAAAAAAAGAAGGAAAAACGTAATGATGTTATAAAAAAAACAAACAAAATAAATACCATATTTAACTTAAAAGAGAAGAGTGAGAACCATGGTAGCTTGGACAATGTTGATCACAATATAAAATAAGTTTTCGTTTATGTTTTGTGATACAAATATATAATAGATTATAATGATAGTAATTATAATTTACTGTTGAATTTGATTATAGTGAGCCTTCCTCAGTTGAGGCTAATGTTACAAGTGAAAATCACGATAAAAATTATTCTGAAGTGTGAGAAATACTAGGGTATGTATTTTATAATGTTTAACTTTTAATTTTATACTTATACAGAATAGGTACTTATATTATTTGATCTATAGATATATACTTTATTCTTTTAAAGCCTTTATAATCTTAATGTATTATACATATTAAAAAGAAACAATTACTTGTGTACAATTATTTAAGCTGAAATATTAACATTATAAACTAAGTAGTTTACTAACTAAATATAATATTCTTTTGATGAATTTTGTGTTTTTCATTTAATTTATGTGAGTAGTAAGTACATAATAGTTTTTGGAACGTTCTGGATTCAAACGGTTCCAGAAAGAATTGTGAATGTTTGACCAATTTGAAAACACTCTTTCAAACTGGGAAGTTGACGCTGGTAAGTTTAATAATTTATTTGCCAATTCTGGATGCTTATTTTTAGTTATTTTTGTTTATTAGTGATTTTATTTTTATACTATATAAAACATATATAATAATGAGTTTTATACTATACCGTATTATACGTTTCAACCCTGCTATAAATCCTCCAAACATAAGGAGAGAGGTAGCAGCAAGGGTAGAAATAACAAAGCAAGAATCAAACATTAAGCATCCTTTACATGGAGATAATCACACAAGAAGCCGACTTAAATGTAGCAAAAACTTCCTGAAAACATCAATCAGTTCAACAGAAATACATGAAATGACAAGGAATGACCTACGGAGAAAGAAATAAAAGGATATACCTCACATCTATGGAAGTACCTAAAAGAAAGCTTACCGCCTAGTAGTAGCCTACCATGGTCGACATGTAAAATGCTAAATAATCTACGAACTGAAACTGTTTGGACAGCATATTATATGAAAAAATGGAGAATAAGAGAGGGCAGTAAATATGGCTTTGGTCAAAAGCGAAACGTAGACTATCTATTTGCGTATCTACTATTAGTAACTTAAATACCAGAATGATGAAGGTATGACAACCACTATCATGTCAGACAAGTTGCCGCTTACTGGCAGATGAAAAGAAGACAAAACAATAAAAATCGCTGCTTAGTAGTAAACAAAATGAATAGAGAATCGACATGAAAAGAAGAAGTTTAGTTCTTATATTGAACTGTTAAAAGATATATAATAATAATGTTTTTGAGAGAAAGCATGGTATTCTTCTGTGTAAATAATTGGTAAACATAATTGAAAAAAACAAAATTGTAATTGTATTTTTTTCTTAATAACTAATGATTAACACAACGTTAACATAAAAATTGCTACTTGAGAACATATTATGAATTGGAAAAAATTGTGTTTGTTTATTTTTTTAAAACTTTGTTCTTTAAGAAAGTTAATAACAAGTAAAATAACACATATCCAATGAATATGTTTATGGAGTATGCAAAAATACTAGTATGTAATATTTTATCTTATATTATTACAATAAAAAAAGTTAAATACTACATAATTATATTATTTCTTTTAATTATTTCAAGCATAATTAGTAGTATCAAAGATAAATACATGTGACAGCATGTTTATTGGTGATAAAAATTCAGAAAAGTTTATAATACCATCAATAAGTTGCTTGACAAAATTAATTTTTTTTCGTTAAAGTATTTGAAACAGATTTATAATTATAGATAAGTTGTTAGATAAATAGTAAATTTTTGAATATAAACGCTGCAAAATTAAAAAAAAAATCTGTCATTAACGCATTTACTTGATTAATTTCACAAGAAGTAAGAGAATCACATTTAGAGTTTCTATGGGTTTATAAGTATACCTAAGTCTATTAGGTCTATAGACCTAACAAACGTTAATTATTTTGAATAATTAATATAATATATTATGGAAAATTATGATTCAATAAAGAAACCTCTAGCAAAACCTTCTCTAAACGTTATTTATAAAATTACTAAATATTATCTTCAAGTAATAAAGCATTTAATAAGTTTTTAAAATTAAAATGAAGATTTTAAATAGCCAGAATAAAACACACTAAAAACAAATACATTTAAATTGGAGATTAGTCAAGAAAAGTATTTAATTCTAATAAATTATATAATTATTTAGATATTGTTTAACATTTTACATTCAATAATACAGAACAAGATATTATTGCTATTAAAACATTCAACGAGTACCTAACTATTATTATTTATATATAAATATTAAATGAAAAGCAATACATGTAGTTTGCGATTGTATGCATTGATAAATAGCTTTTAATTCATGATTTAAGATAAAATTAAAAATTAGATATTGCTTGTGTTGCTTATAACTTACATAAAATAAAAAAATTGGTAGTCTATTACTAATTTTTGTAATTTTATAACAAAATTAACATTATGTTAGTGTTATTAATATTAAATTCTGGAATAAAGCTAGTTAGTTCTTTATGTGAAATCATTTAAAACAAAATGACTGAAAAATTCAGATTATAAGGAAGATAAAATGTTTTTAAATTTAATGATATAGGTATAGATAGCTATCAAAATGTTAATTCATGTACGAATATAAATAACTACAATTGACAGTTGAATTTTACAAATAATATTGTAGATCTATGAAAGAGAATGTTAATGCATAAAAAAAATAAGGAATGAGAAAATTTTAGCCAAGCGCTTAATATCGTTCACAAAAATATCAGAGTATAATGGAAAAACTAGTTTCTCGTAGACTATGAAGAAATTAGGAAAAACCTATACTATATCTATTAAGAACAACCAAATCCAAAGTAACTGTAGAAGTTTAAATTGACACTTACAATTAACTTATAGGAACTAAAATGAATATTATGATAATAGTATAAGTGGTAACGCTACAGTATAGTGAATTATGCAGTTATGTCAAATATCTAAAAACAAATATAATAAACTCAAATACAAGAACTAAATCTACATAAAATATTTGCACAATAAGACCTATACACACTTTTGTCCGTAGTATTGCAATGAATAATTAACTTGTACTTGTTCTGCAAAAAAAAAATAGCAAAAGGCACAGTCAATACTTTAGAAAAAGATTAGGTTGTATCTATTTTCATATTAGGCAACTCAAAATCACTTAACAGTCAGTCATACTTGATACACCAAAATCGTATTGTCTGTAATATTTTCCTATGAATGTTGCGATACATTGAAAGTGTTTAAAGTATAATTATGTAATGAACGAATCTAATAATCTAAGAAATAAAAATTGATTAAGAGTTGAGGTTGGACCTATGATAGTTGCTGTGGAGTGGTTAATACGAGTCTAAATGAAATGTTGTCGTTTCGGGAAGCAGCCCTGGTGAATTGTTATCAGCTAATCCAAATGTAAAACAATAGCGTCGGCCGACGCAAATAACGAAGGTTTTGTGAGCTATGAATGGCAAGTCAGATAAAACGCAAGTACATAGTATAAAGGTAATCACATTAAACATGTGACTCGATGAATATGATATCTTGCCAAATAAAGGCAAGCGCAAAACGTAGCAGAGCGGCTATCATGAAAATGGGTGTTACGCCGGGGATCGAATAACAATAAACAAGGGCGACAGTTCACGGCGTTGTAGTCACAACTGACGCCATTGTTTAGTTCACAGATTTCGCGAAAACAGCGTAAGCATCGAAAGAAACGAAAGGTACGATTTAACAATGGGCGAGGTATAATAATTGTTTATTACAATAATCAACGGCATGAGAAAATAATGATAGTGTATGAAGCATAAACATACCTGATGTTGAAGGGTCCATTGTTATTAAATACGCTGCACACAAAGTTAACCTTCGAACCGTTTGTATTTCACGTTATGTGCTCGACGTGTTGATTACTAATAGAATGAAGGGAGCAACATAATAGTGATAGTATGAAAAATGGCGTCGGCAATTGTTAAGTGTTCATCGTTATCGATGTTTCCAGGTATTTGTCTTACTACTGTCCATGAAATATTAAACCCTACCTACATTGGTCGTTGGCCACACTGTTATGTCGTCCACGCTCTTCGACTATTTCGCGCGTCTCGCCAGCACGGTCGGTCATAGAAATCGTAAAATTAATAGTTTATTATATTATTATGTTATACAATACGTAATAATATTATTTTTTATTAATATTTTCACTGTAGATTGAATAATTGTTAAGTTGATAGAGCTAATTATCTAACAGTAGACTGTTAATATAATGCTCATGTTGGATCCCTTGTTTTGAACTTGGTTGGCTTGTAAGTAGTAAAATATTTGAATGTTTTGATTAAAACTAAAATATTCTGCTTTGGAATATGTAATGAAATCTCTATGATTTCCATGACCGACGGTGCTGGCGAGACGCGCGAAATAGTCGAACGGGGTTTGTTTGCGAATCAGACACGTGCGAATTTCGGGAGTAGCGTGTTTTAGTTCCTTCTGCAAATCCCGCGAATCCCATTACCCCTCCCTCCCTATCGTTCACGTAACCTATATTGCCGCCACGTTATACTAGTTTTTTTTTAAACGGTATCGCAGGGGCCCGGGAGTACCCGTTAGGGTAATTCATCAGCTCCCCAGCATCGTTTATAATAACTTCATGCCGGACGTTGTCGCTCTCTCTCCTCGGCTTCCCTGGTTGACAGCACCTCATTGACGAAGGAGTCTACAGCCAGCCAATTCGTGAGTGACTCCAGCATCTTTCCCACCACGGTCTCTGGTAGCAATCTTCCCATCTTGACCTGGAGCTCCATTCTCTGTCGCAACCACCTGCCACACACGAAGAAGGCGTGTTCAGCGTCATCCTGCGGTGCTTGGCAGTCAACGCACACCGGGTCGTCTATCTTCCGGAACCGATGCAGGTAGTGACCAAAACACCCATGGCCAGAGAGGAACTGGATCAGATGGAAGTTGACCCGGCCATGTCTCCTGCTATGTCAGGGGCGGACATCCGAGATGAGGCGTCTGGTCCAGCTGCCGGATACCTCGGAAGCCCATCGCTCCTGTCATGCATTGAGCGTGACTGTTCTCAGGTCATGGCCCGGGCGAGGAGTCACGGCACTCCTCCTAAGCACGAACGCTGTCACCCGTTCCCTAGCGAGCAGGTCAGCAGGTGGTGTCGAACAAATGACATTGACTGCCACCTCTGATACCGTGCGGTAGGTACAAATACTCCGAAGCAGGACCCCCGTTGTGCCCTGTTCAGAAGCCGCACGTTGCCGGGCACGAGATCCGTGGTGTGGGCCCAGGCCGGTGCGCCATACAGTAGCACAGAGTGCACGACTGAAGACAGGAGACGTCGCCTAGCCTCTCGGGGGGCCACCAACGTTCGGCATAAGTCTCGTCAGTCTCGCTCCTATCTGCTGCGCTTTTTTGTGTAGCATATTGTATGTGGGCCTTGAAGAGGCAAGACTTATCGATGAACATACCGAGGTTAGGTATGGACCATACCTCAGGTTATTCCCTGCGCTCCTGCCCGCTCACCTTGGCGTATTGCAGCATAATTTTTTTCGAGTTCGCCAGTGCCTCTTTAAGCTCCTTGTGAACATTTCTTGTGTTCAGTGCGAAGGCACTCATTGAATTTATGTATCCATGGAGCTTGTTTAGCAGTTCTTCTGCGCTGAGGGCCCCAATGTCAACGACCTTTCTTGGTGGGGCAGTTCGGATAGGTGACTTGGGTGTAGACGCCCTGTCGGCGTTACCCTGGTGTTGCGTGCCAACAGCCGCCGTGCTAACCTATCTTAAACTAACCTAACCCCCTCCCCTCTTCTCCATGTGCCGCCGTGCAAACCTAACGTAGTCTAACCTAACCGTATATACGCGTTCACCTTCTCCTATTGAAAAAGAGAGTTCTAGAACCCCCGCGCCCCGCCCCGTCCCATCGCCTACCCGCCACCGCCGTCGCGCAAACCTACCGTAACCCAACCTCCTCCCCGCCCTACCTATCGTTCACGTAAACTATGTATATTTTGCCGCTGCCACGTTAACCTTTTTTAAAACCGACAATGCACCCGCCACTTGGTAAAGCCGTTAAGCAATGCTTCAAGTGACGGGTCGCCAACATTTATTTATGAAATGAAATGTACATCTGGAGTTTGGGGTGTGGGCAGGACAGTCCTCTGCCGGCAGCCCATTACAAATTTCTTTACAGTTTATTTTTTTTTTTATCTCTGGAGGGATTCGACATTGGTGAACCACTGCCGGTTCCCCCTTACCTTGCCATGTTAACCTACCGTAATCTAACCTAACCCCTTCCCCTCCCCGCCAATATGATACCCTCTTCTCCATGTGCCGCCGTGCAAACCTTACGTAGTCTTACCCAACCGTATGTACGCGTTCACCTTCTCCTATCTATTTTAACTCATGACCCCCCCCCTCCCCCTCTAATATCATACCCACCGCTCCATGCCGCCCCTGGGATGTATGGTCGGGGGCTTTTACCACCCCTATTCCATGATATCTATGTCTTATCAATATTATTATTATTATTATTATTGATAGCCCGACCCGGTGTATCATGTCCACACGTAAACATTTATGTTGCCGCCGCCGCCGTGCCAATCTAACGTAATCTTACATAACCCCCGCCCCGCCCCTTCTAAGATAATGCCCTCTTCTCCATGTGCCGCCTGGAATGTGTGTGCGAGGGCTTTTACCCTCCTACTCCATGATAACTATGTCTTTTCAATATTATTATTATTATTTATAGCCCGACCCGGTGTGATCGCCGTGTATCACGTCCGCACGTTAACATTTATGCCGCCGCAATACTTAACCCATCCATTATGCGATGCAGAATTCACTTTTGCAACTAATGAGCCTACATGTACATGTGTATGTGATTTTAGCGAGAATCGCATCAAAACGATTAAGATTATGAAAATGACCCTTAATCGTTTTGACGATTAACGTATTGTCGACTGAGAATCGAATACGTACGCGCTACGCGTGTGATATTGTATTTTAATCTAATTAATTTAATTAATCTAATCTAATCTTTTGTTATATAATAAGTATTATGTGTATTTAAATTATAAATAAATTGTCGTACTGTAGTAAAAATATGTATATATTAATATAAAACTGAATCCTTAACGATGGATCTACAGGTATATTGCTCGTGCCGTCCCGTTAAATATAAATTTCGTTTTTCACGGTCTTTGCACTCTCTTAACTCTAATGAGTTAAGAATTGTAATAGACAGTTGATGTCAGTTTACCAGGTGCGATATTATTCCCACTGACGGTGGTATGTTCAGGGTGATTAGATAATATCTTATATAATATCATATATTATATGTAATTAAGTGAATTATGTAAAGTTTCGATAATAAAAACACTAAACCTAAATCGCACTCAATGCACACTGAACAGAGTGTTTGCAAATGGCTAATTGATAACTCCTAAGACTTGTATGTATTGTATAACACACAAATGTTTATTTATTTCCATTATTATTATTATTTATTTTTCCAAACGTTTGCTCTGTACATCATCATTATCAATAAAGACGAGTTATCATATCTTACTACTACTGTGCGTATTATTTATTTATTTATTTTTTCATTTTTATCATATAGACTTAAGTCGACTCGTGTATACACCACGAGGAAGGTGATCGAACTACATAATATATAGTAGGTTGATCTAATATATATATATATATGTTTATTATACACTAATATGAGTAGTTTCTGTACTCGACCTGCCGACTACCACACCAGCCCGGTAAAATGAGTCAAGCTTTTTTTAAGGACAAGAAAAACTATTGTTCTACCTTAGGTTACCCGTTGAATTTAAAAAAAAAAAGTATGAAAAATAGTTTGCATATATGATTTGAAAAATATTTCATTTCGAAAATTCAACATTAAAAAAGCACGGCCTATTTTCCCTTTATATATCAAGTTGAGACGGTCATCCTCTGGCCTTTGATTGTATGTATCGATCTCCTCTACACTCATTGTAATAATGTTGGGCAGGAACACATCTATCTGTCCACCATCTGCATCGTCGAGCGTGCATGTCACAAACGCTGGTCCGAATTTTGTACCGACCTCCGCAAATTTGATTATCGGATACTTCTCCCCTAGGATGAGTTCACTCATCGATACGGTTTTCGAACTACACCTTCTATTCAAAGTACTCAATAACGAGTACATGGTCTGTAATTGACATGGGAAAAAATAAAAATATGAGTATACGAATTTCACACATAAATAATATATATATAATGTCTGATAAGTTATCTATAAATATTTTCTGTTAACTCACTGTGTGTGGAGTAATCGTCAATCGTATGTGTCATCGTGTGTGTCAATCGTATATCATAATGACGTCGTGTAAAGACATTACAATGCCGACATAACACTAATGTATACCATTACAGGTGATTATAATATCTATTTGAATATGCTACGTGTTAATATCCGAAAATTAGTATTTTTCATGTATATGATATTATATAATAACAATTGGTTTTTTTTTTTTTTTTTGTCTCTGTCACCAGACTCCCTTGTCTACCACATTCGGACCCAAAACTTTTATGCTGACCTGACCCTCAGCCCCGACCTCATGGAAAGGATGGACATGGCCAATCTACCAAAAGATTTTGTCACTGACTCGAGGTGGAAAGTACCGGGATACTTTTCCGATGAGTCCGACGGGGCCACAATATTGGAATTCGTCGCCCTCCGAGCGAAAACGTACGCGTATAAAGTAGACAAAATCAAAGATAGCGTAATGATTAAGGTAAAGGGAGTCAGGGGGCATGTGGTTAAGCACCACATGTCGTTTGAAGATCACAAGAGATGTCTCTTCGTGACCGAGGCCGTTGAGGACGAATTTGATCCGTATAGTGAGAATAACTCAATACGGTCTTTTGGTCATAAAATCTTGACGTTCAAGACCAACAAGCTGTCGTACAATCAGCGTGAATCGTATGGTCTTGAATTGTCAGATTCATACCCGTGCACATCGACCTCTGTCGTGTAGTATATCCCCATTGTAAGAAATACATATATAACATATTTATAAGATGGTGGTGGTGGTAGTGGTAAATAAAAATGAATTTGTAAATTATTGTAACTGTTGAAAATATATTATATTATATTATTATTATAATTATTATTATTATTATTATTATTAATATTATATTATATTATTGTTATAATATTATATTATTCACACCGTACACATAATTATATTATATTATAATGAATTTAAAATAAACTACACGTGAATAACAAAACCATTTTCGTTGTCATTATCCCGCATGTACTGTTTGCCGCTATAATGTGACGACGACTACGACGAGTAGGTGTGAATAGGTTCGAAAATAATATATGGACTACGTTAATGTCATTGATGTTATTTTGGCAGTCGATATTATTTTCTCTTTTATGATACTCGATTACACGGCGCTTCGAATAGCGATTAGATATAAGCAATTAAGTTAAGAGGACTTAAATCACTTTTAAAAATATCACAATAAATTATAAAAAACTGATTAATAATTATTTCGTCCAGGATCTCACCACTATTGAGATCACCTGGCTAATAATAAAAAAACACATACCGAATACATACATTCAAGAATAAAAACAATATAATGCTATTCGAACATCGCACGACCCAACACGCTGTCGTCGATATCCGAACGTATACGTCAAATCTTTGACATCAATCGATGATATGGCCGATAATAATGTTAATGAATTATCCCTATACACATAAGTTTAATAGTTGTATAAGCACAATATTTTACGTAAAATAACTAACAGATTTACCATTTACATTTAGTTTGCAAAAATATCTGTGTATCTATTTTATAGACCAACGTATTTATTTTTATACTTGCCATTGTTTTCAAATGTATAACTATGCCATTGATTATAATAATTATTAATTAATAAATATTATTTATACAATAATTTTCATTGACGTAACTTGTCATATAAACATTTTAATCAGTCATAAATTAATTGAAACTAATTGATATTTTTTCATTTGAACAGTATTTACTGGGGTATTTACATTTACTATATTGTAACCTAAAGAAAATGAAAAAGAAAAATATTTAACTTTAATTTATTTATTAATTCTATTTTATTTATATAATTTTTTTTTAATGTGGTCTGGTTCTCGAATATCTGTTTTCGACATTCTTTTAGGGAACTGTGGATCAATTATTTCAGGTAAAATACATTTCATATAAAACCTAAAAGTATAAAATATAATATATTAATAAAATAGATAAATCACAAGTAATTGCGTGGCAAATGTGTGTATAAAAAGCGTGTACTATTGTGGTAAATATTATTAAAAAATTTACTCACGTTTGTAACGGTTCAGACATTTTGGTATCCCAAAATGTTTGATCAAAATATATTTCTTCTATACTCATCCATTTGGCCGTGTATACCACAAAAAAACATTTTTTTCTTTTAGTCGCATGTAACTGTCCCATTATTTGGTAGTAATATACATGATCTGTTTTCAATGTAATTCTTTGCCCATTAACTATGCAATATTGTAACTAAAAATGGATTTAAAATTCAAAATTCAAAACTATTTTGTTCTTACTATAAAATGCTACGAAGGTTTAAAACTCTTAAAATATTACAATATTTATACCAATATGTTTGTATACCTAAATACAAAATGAAGGTTAAGGAATAACCGAAAAAATATTGCAAAACCATTGTAATTATATAGGGGTCGGCAACCTTTTTTATATAATATTTTAGTCACGCGATATTTTGTCTTACTCAATAATTAAGCATAATCTAACACTTACAAGTTTACTGTTCACTGCTTCAATGGCATCATTTGAATCACGAGCAGAATATGGACATTTTATTTCTAATAAATAATGTTCACCAATAAGGCCATCTATAAAATAAGTTGATTCATACAAAAAATTTATCAGCGATCCTCTGTTGGGGGGTTAATTATTTGGATTTATTGATCTATTTAATTATTAACATTGTATTATTTGTATTATATTTAATTTTTATCATGTTTAAAATATAAAATATAACTCATCTATTTAATATTTTGGTAGGTAGTACTTAATAATAATTATGTTACCTGGGGTGGCAGCTAGAAATGGAAATTCTGGATCTATAATCAAACCATTCTCATTCACTTTTTCATTTGACAATTGCTCAAATTATTGACGAGTTTGTAAGTTGTCAGAAGCATATAAAATACTATAAACTAAATTTTTGTAGCTAGTGGTTGACCGCATTTTACAAATTTGACCAAATCTTGAAGCTGTTAGTCGTATTTTGCGTTCATTGTACCATATATTACTGTTGCTTTGATCTCGAGTATCAAATTCAATTTTTTTCAAATCAGCTTGACCTAATGCTTCCAGAAATTAAATTTCTTTGTTTTTGATTTCTTCTGGTGTAAACATTTCTATTAGGGGTTCAGCCAGTCCATAATCTTCGTCTTCCCCCTGTATTTTCGATTTTACACATTTTCTTTTTTCCGGAAATAATTGTCTTCTTTTACTAGTATTAAGTCGTATTCTCTCACTGTTCTTCAAAAACTTTTTTCCAAACACTCCTGTAATAAATAATTGTATATATAGTCTATTACAGTTATTATTTTATTATATTTATGTATGAAATTAACCTGGACTGCATTTGGTAGTTTTTTGATGAATTTGTCTTAAATACTGTTTAGAATTAAATGACACAACTGCAGCTTCTATTCTTGTATTATAATTACCTCTGCTGGTAAAATTTAACCGTTTACCAGCAACGTGTTTATTGATGATAGAGTTAAACTGTTCGCAAATATTAGAAAAATCGAAAATTTAAATAGTCTATAAATAAGTCAAAATACTTTGAAAACTTAACCATGTATAGAAAAATACAATATAAAGATTTAGTGAACATTTCAAGTGTTTACGGTTTTTCGTTTTTGAGTTAGAGCATTTAAAAAAAAATATATTTTGTCAAAACGTGAATTTGCGTAAAATTTCCAATTTTTTCGTAATTTTTTTTATCGTTTTTTTCGACGCTTTTAAAAAGTACTGTAAAAGTTTGATTTTTGACTTGCCAAAGTACCATCTGCGTTCACTTTCCTTTCAGAAAAGTTGCAGTTAGAGAAAATCGAAGCACTATTACTGCTCCAAATTTTGTACATAGACACAAAAATTAAATAAAAAAAAACACACATCATTGTAAAATCAATTCATTCATCACTCCGTTTAGAATCTAAAATATAATATAAAATGGTTATCAATTGTACTTATACAATTTAAGTTATCTATTTACGATTAAATTTTCAATATATTTTGACTTTTTTTAAGCTATTTAATATTTATAGACAATTTAAATTTTCGATTTTTCTAATTTTTTTTTTAAATTCCTATAAAAAAAATTAGGCACTCTAAAAAATATTTAAAATTTAATAGAATGTTTATTATAAGTTGTACTTATTGTAGTAAAAATTTCGTAGCAAATTTTTGTTGATAAGCATTTGTGAAATAATGTTTACGAAATATGTTTAAAACGTGAAAATTTGAAAATAATTTTGAAGTTGAAAATTCATAAAATGTTTGTATTTTATTAGGTATACCTAAGATTGAAAAACCATATACAAGGTTATATATTCTAAAACAATTTACAATATTTGCTGTTACTCAAAAAGTATAAGTCGTAGAAACTTGAAACTTTCACTAATAGTTGAAAAAAATAAATTTAAATTTAAATATAGTTAATAATATAATATATATACTATAGACTGACAAATCATCTCAGTTCAGAATCGGTTTTCATATACAATGATACCTGTCATTGCACATCCATAATAGTGACATACTCTACATTACTACTATGCAGCAGAGCGATATACCCACTTGCCCACCCTTTATTTTTAAATTTTAAATTTATTAAGTTTAGTAAATATTATGTTTTAAACACACGTGAAATAATTAAAAACTTACTCTACATTCAGTTTTTCCCCTTTTTGTGTTTTTTTCATACGTAACCGCTGAGATGGTTTACGTATCTTGGCTCGTTGTTTCTTTGGTGACATTGTTTTATTTTTTTTAACACCACACAAATAAATATGAAAATTAACACAGATATAACGAGCGAATAAACGATTAAAAAAAAAAGTCTTTGTTACTGTTAGCTTCAGTGGCGTGGCGACAACATTTTTTACTAGGGGCGAATACATTTTTTTGGTACCCACCCCCCCCCCAACGCCACCACAGATTGATTTATTATACCCCCTCATAATTTTTTACACTACTATTTTCAAAAAAGTAATTTTTAATTTCTTATAATAAAGAAATTCTAAATACAATTTGTAAGCAAGTGTTCTAGAATATTATGCTGAAGTGTAAATAATAGTGTAATCACAATATTAAATAAAAGATAATTATAATATTAATTACCCTCAGAATTCAATAAACTTATATTTTAGGTAGGTAATAGTTTTAGGACTTTAAGTCTTGAAACATCATTAGTTACTATTTATTTTAACTAACAAATTAGGAAATAACTGAAATTTAAATAAATGGAAAATCAAATTTAAAGTTTACTTTGCCTAAGCCTAATTATATACAATTTTATTTATTTTTATTCCAACCTGTACTTTAAATTGATAAAATTAATATAGTATAAATTATTCACAATATAGTCTAGTTAAAAAAGAATAAAATAGTAAATTATAAAATATATTTATTTTTATTTAAACAACAATGCCTCTTTTAATAACTGTGAACTATTTGCAAACTTGTTGAGAGCTTCATCCTCGTTTATGTCAATATCTTTTTCACATGATAGAAACATTAACGGTTCTAATAGATTTTGTTTCATTGTTGATCTTAATCTAGTTTTAATCAATTTTAATTTAGAAAAAGACCGTTCACATGAAGCTGATGTTGCTGGTATTGTGCATGCATATTTATATGCTGTATATAAATTTGGGAAGGCAGATATTAAATTATATGAATTTAATAATTTAATAATATCTAAAGCAGTAATTTTTGATGTATCTGAATCTGTATTATGTTCAATTTCAGTATCACTGCTAGAAAACTCATTCAATTCATTGTCATCATTTTTATCATTTCGTTCTAATTCGTTGTGTAACTTTTTAATATTGATACCTTTTTTGAGTTCCATAAAGCATTTAGAAAATGTAATATATTCCATTTTTAATTCATCAATTTGTAAATTTGGAATCCAAGTCTTAAGATAAATAAAACAATCTTCAGGTATAGAACATCCTTCATTTATTGATATTAGTCGTTCATATGAAAAAAATGATAGATCTGCTAAAATCTTTCTAGCCCCTTCAAATCTGGATGATATTGATGATACAATTTGATCTAAAACTGTGTTATATACTTCAATTTTATATCTATTATTTGGATTTGGGAATATTGTCTCATTTCCTTTTTTTTCTCCATCCATAACCTTTTTTAATATATTTCGTTTATTTGGAAAATTTTTCTGTTTTAGTCCATTATCTTCAGCAAATTGTTTTGCATCGCTTTATAATTTATCTGCTAGATGATCTTTTCTCATATCAGATAGGCCTTTGGCACAGTTATCTACCATTGTTAGAGCTTGAATAAAATCTATACTTGGCGACTGTAAGTAAATAGACAATGGAGTTGTATACTCAAATACATTTCTCATTAATAATAAATTAGTTACAAACATAAAAGAAGACATAACTATTTGTAAATTTTTAGCAGTCGAAGAAGTTTCTCGATCAAGACATAGTGACAAATCTTTTAGTGTTTTCATAAGAGCTTTATATTTAGTACAAATAACACTTAACAGTGCCGGATCTACATATTATGTCACCCGGGGCACAACGTAATATTAGCGCCCCTATAAATTACAAAAAAAAAAATCGCCTGAAATGAGTAAAATTACGGATTATGGACGGATACAGCAATTATTTAGAAATATAATAGGTAAACAATAATTGGTTAATTCAATATTCACATCATAAAGATATATATTAATATAAGTATAGTGGAAATGTTTATTTTTAATGGAATATAAAATATTACAATACTCATCAAATTTGATAATTTTGAAAGTATATCATAAAAAAAAATGTATTAATATAAAACTAAAAATTTACATTTTAATTTAATTAAATATTAATTGATGCTTTATGAATAAACTAAAATACTACTTTTCTTGCTTTTTTTGAAGCAAATTCATTTATTATATCATCATAATTTATTGTTTTAGCAATTTCGTGTTCAATGGATATGATAGACAGGTTATTTAATCTTCTTTGTTTTGTTGTGGATCTTAAATATGATTTTATTATTTTCAGTTTACTAAAATTGCGTTCGCAAGATGTAGATGTCACGGGTAACGTGAGAAATATTTGATAGGCAGTATATATGTTCGGATATGCATCTTGAAGACCATTTTTAAGAATAAAACTCAAAATTTCATCAGATCGAGCATCTATTAATTTATTTTCTAATTGAAATACATGTTGAGTGAAACTATCCAACTCTAAAATAAATTCAATTTTATCTATGTCTTTTTCATATTTTATATAAAAGTTTATAGCATGTTTTTTTAATTGAATTGTTGGCAGAGTAAACAAAAACTTACCATCCAAAAAAGAAAAATCTTGTGCAGCTTCATCGATAGAGTCGAATCTTTCTTTTAACCATTTGAGATTCTATCACAGACATTTTTCATTAAAATTTTAAAGTTACTTTCCTCTGAAATTGTTGATATATCATCATCTGCTAATTCACCAGACATTTTTTTCTTTTTTCTACTTCGAATTGATGGAAATACTGGTTGTATAGATAAATTGGTGGCTTTTTGTTTTGATTCAATAAGCGCTTCATCAATACCTTCTTCTCTAAATTTCTCAATAAATTTTAATAGACCTTTTATGTGATTGGTTGCTACATCTATTGAAATGTTCTGTTTTTGTAAAATCACATTAACTTTATCAATTGCCATAAGTATTTTATTCCATATGGTTAACATACATAAAAAATTAAAATTTGTTATTCCTTTTAACAAACTATAAACTATTAGTATAATACAAAAATATGCTTTGAAAATGAATGAGTAAATTTTTATTTAGTTGGTTTATGAATGTATTTCATTTATTTTGAAATTTGCGCCCCTCTATGGTTAGCGCCCGGAGCACGTGCCCCGGATTGCCCCCCCCTAGATCCGGTACTGACACTTAATACTTGGTGATGTGATGTCCAACGGGTATTTGAAAAGTTTTTAATTTTACAAATCCTTTCATTGGGGTAATATATTTTCTGAGCTTCTATAAATAATGCAGAACGTTTTCGAGCTTTCATGAAAGATACTAATAATTGTAAATTGCCAAAAAAATTTCTAGTCACAATATTTTTATCACATGTATCAACTACGACAAGATTAAGAACGTGCGCAAAGCACCAAACATAAATAGCTCTAGGATTTTTTTGTTGAACCAATGTCTTAACACCAGAATAACAGCCTTGCATACTAGCTGCGCCATCATAGGATTGTGCACATAAATTATTTACCCAATCTATTTCAAAATTATGACAAATATCACATAACAAGTTGAACATTCCAAGTCCTGTTGCATCAGAAGCTACCTTGATAGCTACCAATCTTTCTTCAACATCACTATCTACATTCAAAAACCGTACAATTAAAGAGAATTGTTCAAGGTTTGCTACATCAGTTGTTGTATCTATTATGAATGAATATACTCCAGATTTTTTGATTTTTTGTAAGATTTGACCTCGAACCATTTCACCTAAGACATTGAGTATTTTATTTTGACTAACGTTGGACAAAAAAGTTAATCGATTCTTCCCTTTTACATTCCTAAACTTCAACAAATGAGATGATAATACAGCATTATCAGTTGATAATAATTTAATTAATTCTAAGAAATTGCCTTGATTTTTTGATGATTTACTTTCATCATGTCCTCGTAATGCCATATTTTGACGTGACAAGTAAATCAATGTTTTAATAATTTTTTTTACTATCTCTCGGTTTTCAGCAACTTTAGAATTTAATCCTTTGAACGATTGAAGATCAACTCTTTGATTATTTATGTACATTGCCCGTCTTATTTCAGCTTGTAGATGCTCAGGTGTTGCTTCGTGTGTTTTAAAGACATACGCCATGTGCTTCCAATCATCATAACCAGATTTAGCTAATTTGTAGCTTTTACATTCTGTAGTTCCAAATAATTTGCATACTATACAGTATACTCTATTTGCCGAAGGTGAATATGATAGCCAAATTCTTTTAACGAATTGTCCTGATGCAATTTTTTTAAAATAATGTCCTTCATGAAATGAACGAGTGTGTTTACCTTGTTTTTTTATTGGAAACTTATGATTTTTTAAATCGAACGGTGCAGGTTGATAAGGTAGTTGTAAAGCTACTTGTGCAAATAATTCTGGAGTCATTGTATTATTTGGTATGAAAGCTGGATCATTTGGAAATTGAATAGCTAAAAAATAATTTAACTTCTATAACGTTTCAGTATTTATTATTTTATACTACCAAATTACCATATGGAGAAGATACCACTGATTCAACTATATCTTTTGGGGATTCAATTTTCTCAAAGTCAATATTTGCAGATAGTTTTTCCTTGTCATCATTATTTGCTGGTATGCTATTTTCAGCATTACAATTTTCAAAAATGTGCCACTCATCATTATTTACACCTAAAACAAAACCAGTTACTATATTTCAATTTATTTTGTACCACAAAGTATACATGAGGATTTGTATCTATTTATTGTATAATGTTAGGTATAGTTGTTTTATATGCTTAATATTTAAAAAAAAATTATTTAAATAAAAAAAATATTATTTGCATATTTATGAGAGATATAAAATGTATTAATTCATTTACATACAATTAAATAATTTAACTTCTATAACATTTCAGTATTTATTATTTTATATTTTTATACTACCAAATTACCATGTGAAGAAGATGCCACTGATTCAACTATATCTTTTGGGGATTCAATCTTCTCAAAGTCAATATTTACAGATAGTTTTTTCTTGCCATCATTATTTGCTGGTATGCTATTTTCAGCATTACTATTTTTTTTACTACCTTGTTCTAAAATAACAAATTTCAAATAATTTAAAAAATAATATATTAAAAATTATAATAAAATTATTAACAATAATAACTTAATTAGGTATTAATAATTTATATGAAATAGAAATATAATACCTATATAAAGTAGCTATTTTAGTTTATAAATTATTTAAATTATTTTACTCCATTAAATTTTACTTACATGTAGATCGTTAATAATTATTATCAGGCAATAAAGACATTATACATAATTATTTAATATTTTTATTTAAAGTAGGTAATAGTTTCTGTATTTTAATTTCATAATAAAGAAAAGTAGGTAGTAAACTTACCAATTGAAATAGAATCACCCAATAGCTTACGTTTTTTAGGATTACTAAAAAAAAATGCAATAGATTTAGATTCATCTCTAGATTTCTTGATTTTACAGAAAGATGTATGTCGAATCCAATTAGTGGAGTTCATATCATTTTTATTTTTTCCACAAGCACATATTTGAGGTTTTTTCATTGTAAATTGTAATATTGTATTATTGTAAATAATATTATTTTTTAACTTTTAAATAATCACTATTTAAACGATAAATATACAATGAATGACGAGGAGTAACAACTGGTAGGTAAGTAGCGTGCACGCAAATACGCAATACTCGAAAAAACACATACAAACAAAATTTCTAAATTAATATAAATTCGCTAAGTGATTAATGTAATATAAATTAAATGGAAAGATTAAAAGATATAACAATTCATATGATATTTTATACTCTGTCTCTGTCTACCGATAGTTATTAGGTTCGGCTGGACTGCTGAGTATGCTCCGTTGGAAATTCCCACAACGACTACGCAACATAAATAGGATAACCGATAAGAAATTTGGTGGTTATTAATTTATTTTAATAACAATTTAACACACAAACAGCTGAACATACACTATTGTCATTATGTTGAATGAAATATTGCCTATATTATATTCCTCAATACTTATTAAAATATCTATGGACCATACTATAATTTAATTAGTTCATACTGCTCATAGTATTCAATATTCATACCTAATCAGTATCACCCACACACCCACCCACGACCTACCCACCCACCCACCAACTAACTAGGGGCAGTTGCCCAAAAAAATCTCCTTCGCCACGCCACTAAATATAATATAATATTAATAATAATAATAATAATAATAATAATATAATATAATATATTTTCAACAGTTTTAATATATTCTATTCTAAATACGGCTTAAAATAATATTTACAATTTCATATTTACAATAATTTACAAATTCATTTTTATTTACCACTACCACCACCACCACCACCACCATCTTATAAATATGTTATATATGTATTTCTTACAATGGGGATATACTACACGACAGAGGTCGATGTGCACGGGTATGAATCTGACAATTCAAGACCATAAGATTTACGCTGATTGTACGACAGCTTGTTGGTCTTGAACGTCAAGATTTTATGACCAAAAGACCGTATTGAGTTATTCTCACTATACAGATCAAATTCGTCCTCAACGGCTTTGGTCACGAAGAGACATCTCTTGTGATCTTCAAACGACATGTGGTGCTTAACCACATGCCCCCTGACTCCCTTTACCTTAATCATTACGCTATCTTTGATTTTGTCTACTTAATACGCGTACGTTTTCGCTCGGAGGGCGACGAATTCCAATATTGTGGCCCCGTCGGACTCATCGGAAAAGTATCCCGGTACTTTCCACCTCGAGTCAGTGTGACATGGAAAATCTTTTGGTAGATTGGCCATGTCCATCCTTTCCATGAGGTCGGGGCTGAGGGTCAGGTCAGCATAAAAGTTTTGGGTCCGAATGTGGTAGACAAGGGAGTCTGGTGACAGAGACAAAAAAAAAAAAAAACCAATTGTTATTATATAATATCATATACATGAAATATACTAATTTTCGGATATAAACACGTAGCATATTCAAATAGATATTATAATCACCTGTAATGGTATACATTAGTGTTATGTCGGCATTGTAATGTCTTTTCACGACGTCATTATGATATACGATTGACACACACGATGACACATACGATTGACGATTGTTCCACACAGAGTGAGTTAACAGAAAATATTTATAGATAACTTATCAGACATTATATATAAATATTATTTATGTGTGAAATTCGTATACTCATATTTTTATTTTTTCCCATGTCAATTACAGACCATGTACTCGTTATTGAGTACTTTGAATAGAAGGTGTAGTTCGAAAACCAGATTAGATTAATTAAATTAATTAGATTAAAATACAATATCACATGCGTAGCGCGTACGTATTCGATCCTCAGTCGACAATACGTTTATCGTCAAAACGATTAAGGGTCATTTTCATATTCTTAATCGTTTTGATGCGATGCTCGCTAAAATCACATACACATGTACATGTAGGCTCATTAGTTGCAAAAGTGAATTATGCATCGCATGATGGATGGGTTAAGTATTGCGGCGGCGGCGACGGCATAAATGTTAACGTGCGGACGTGATACACGGCGATCACACCGGGTCGGTCTATCAATAATAATAATAATAATATTGATAATAATAATATTGAAAAGACATAGTTATCATGGAGTAGGAGGGTAAAAGTCCTCGAACACACATTCCAGGCGGCACATGGAGAAGAGGGCATTATCTTAGAAGGGGCGGGGCGGGGGTTATGTAAGATTACGTTAGATTTGCACGGCGGCGGCGGCGACATAAATGTTTACGTGAGGAAAGGATACACCGGGTCGGGCTATCAATAATAATAATAATAATATTGATAAGACATAGATATCATGTAATAGGGGTGGTAAAAGCCCCCGACCATACATCCCAGAGGTGGCATGGAGCGGTGGGTATGATATTAGAGGGGGGGGTCATGAGTTAAGATAGATAGGATAAGGTGAACGCGTACATACGGTTGGGTTAGACTACGTTAGGTTTGCACGGCGGCACATGGAGAAGAGGGTATCATATTGGCGGGGAGGGGAAGGGGTTAGGTTAGATTACGGTAGGTTAACGTGGCAAGGTAAGGGGGAACCGGCAGTGGTTCACCAATGTCGATTCCCTCCAGAGATAAAAAAAAAAAAAAATAAAAAAAATAAACTGTAAAGAAATTTGTAAGGGGCTGCCGGCAGGGGACTGTCCTGCCCACACCCCAAACTCCAGATGTACATTTCATTTCATAAATAAATGTTGGCGACCCGTCACTTGAAGCATTGCTTAAAGGCTTTACCAAGTGGCGGATGCATTGTCGGTTTTAAAAAAGGTTAACGTGGCAGCGGCAAAATATACATAGGTTACGTGAACGATAGGCAGGGCGGGGAGGAGGTTGGGTTACGGTAGGTTTGCGCGACGGCGACGGCGGGTAGGCGATGGGACGGGGCGGGGCGCGGGCGTTCTAGAACTCTCTTTTTCAATAGGAGAAGGTGAACGCGTACATACGGTTAGGTTAGCACGGCGGCTATTGGCACGCAACACCAGGGTAACGCCGACAGGGCGTCTACACCCAAGTCACCTATCCGAACTGCCCTACCAAGGAAGGTCGTTGACATTGGGGCCCTCAGCGCAGAAGAACTGCTAAACAAGCTCCATGGATACATAAATTCAATGAGTGCCTTCGCACTGAACACAATAAATGTTCACAAGGAGCTTAAAGAGGCACTGGCGAACTCGAAAAAAATTATGCTGCAATACGCCAAGGTGAGCGGGCAGGAGCGCAGGGAATAACCTGAGGTATGGTCCATACCTAACCTTTGTATGTTCATCGATAAGTCATGCCTCTTCAAGGCCCACATACAATATGCTACACAAAAAAGCGCAGCAGATAGGAGCGAGACTGACGAGACTTATGCCGAACGTTGGTGGCCCCCCGAGAGGCTAGGCGACGTCTCCTGTCTTCAGTCGTGCACTCTGTGCTACTATATGGCGCACCGGCCTGGGCCCACACCACGGATCTCGTGCCCGGCAACGTGCGGCTTCTGAACAGGGTACAACGGGGGTCCTGCTTCGGAGTATTTGTGCCTACCGCACGGTATCAGAGGTGGCAGTCAATGTCATTTCTTCGACACCACCTGCTGACCTGCTCGCTAGGGAACGGGTGACAGCGTTCGTGCTTAGGAGGAGTGCCGTGACTCCTCGCCCGGGCCATGACCCGAGAACAGTCACGCTCAATGCATGACAGGAGCGATGGGCTTCCGAGGTATCCGGCAGCTGGACCAGACGCCTCATCCCGGATGTCCGCCCCTGACATAGCAGGAGACATGGCCGGGTCAACTTCCATCTGATCCAGTTCCTCTCTGGCCATGGGTGTTTTGGTCACTACCTGCATCGGTTCCGGAAGATAGACGACCCGGTGTGCGTTGACTGCCAAGTACCGCAGGATGACGCCGAACACGCCTTCTTCGTGTGTGACAGGTGGTTGCGACAGAGAATGGAGCTCCAGGTCAAGATGGGAAGATTGCTTCCAGAGACCGTGGTGGGAAAGATGCTGGATTCACTCACGAATTGGCTGGCTGTGGACTCCTTCGTCAATGAGGTGCTGTCAACCAGGGAAGCCGAGGAGAGAGAGCGACAACGTCCGGCATGAAGTTATTATAAACGATGCTGGGGAGCTGATGAATTACCCTAACGGGTACTCCCGGGCCCCTGCGATACCGTTTAAAAAAAAAAAGGTTAACGTGGCGGCAATATAGGTTACGTGAACGATAGGGAGGGAGGGGTAATGGGATTCGCGGGATTTGCAGAAGGAACTAAAACACGCTACTCCCGAAATTCGCACGTGTCTGATTCGCAAACAAACCCCGTTCGACTATTTCGCGCGTCTCGCCAGCACCGTCGGTCATGGAAATCATAGAGATTTCATTACATATTCCAAAGCAGAATATTTTAGTTTTAATCAAAACATTCAAATATTTTACTACTTACAAGCCAACCAAGTTCAAAACAAGGGATCCAACATGAGCATTATATTAACAGTCTACTGTTAGATAATTAGCTCTATCAACTTAACAATTATTCAATCTACAGTGAAAATATTAATAAAAAATAATATTATTACGTATTGTATAACATAATATTATAATAAACTATTAATTTTACGATTTCTATGACCGACCGTGCTGGCGAGACGCGCGAAATAGTCGAAGAGCGTGGACGACATAACAGTGTGGCCAACGACCAATGTAGGTAGGGTTTAATATTTCATGGACAGTAGTAAGACAAATACCTGGAAACATCGATAACGATGAACACTTAACAATTGCCGACGCCATTTTTCATACTATCACTATTATGTTGCTCCCTTCATTCTATTAGTAATCAACACGTCGAGCACATAACGTGAAATACAAACGGTTCGAAGGTTAACTTTGTGTGCAGCGTATTTAATAACAATGGACCCTTCAACATCAGGTATGTTTATGCTTCATACACTATCATTATTTTCTCATGTCGTTGATTATTGTAATAAACAATTATTATACCTCGCCCATTGTTAAATCGTACCTTTCGTTTCTTTCGATGCTTACGCTGTTTTCGCGAAATCTGTGAACTAAACAATGGCGTCAGTTGTGACTACAACGCCGTGAACTGTCGCCCTTGTTTATAGTTATTCGATCCCCGGCGTAACACCCATTTTCATGATAGCCGCTCTGCTACGTTTTGCGCTTGCCTTTATTTGGCAAGATATCATATTCACCGAGTCACATATTTAATGTGATTACCTTTATACTATGTACTTGCGTTTTATCTGACTTGCCATTCATAGCTCACAAAACCTTCGTTATTTACGTCGGCCGACGCTATTGTTTTACATTTGGATTAGCTGATAACAATTCACCAGGGCTGCTTCCCGAAACGACAACATTTCATTTAGACTCGTATTAACCACTCCACAGCAACTATCATAGGTCCAACCTCAACTCTTAATCAATTTTTATTTCTTAGATTATTAGATTCGTTCATTACATAATTATACTTTAAACACTTTCAATGTATCGCAACATTCATAGGAAAATATTACAGACAATACGATTTTGGTGTATCAAGTATGACTGACTGTTAAGTGATTTTGAGTTGCCTAATATGAAAATAGATACAACCTAATCTTTTTCTAAAGTATTGACTGTGCCTTTTGCTATTTTTTTTTTGCAGAACAAGTACAAGTTAATTATTCATTGCAATACTACGGACAAAAGTGTGTATAGGTCTTATTGTGCAAATATTTTATGTAGATTTAGTTCTTGTATTTGAGTTTATTATATTTGTTTTTAGATATTTGACATAACTGCATAATTCACTATACTGTAGCGTTACCACTTATACTATTATCATAATATTCATTTTAGTTCCTATAAGTTAATTGTAAGTGTCAATTTAAACTTCTACAGTTACTTTGGATTTAGTTGTTCTTAATAGATATAGTATAGGTTTTTCCTCATTTCTTCATAGTCTACGAGAAACTAGTTTTTCCATTATACTCTGATATTTTTGTGAACGATATTAAGCGGTTGGCTAAAATTTTCTCATTCCTTATATTTTTTATGCATTAACATTCTCTTTCATAGATCTACAATATTATTTGTAAAATTCAACTGTCAATTGTAGTTATTTATATTCGTACATGAATTAACATTTTGATAGCTACCTATACCTATATCATTAAATTTAAAAACATTTTATTTTCCTTATAATCTGAATTTTTCAGTCATTTTGTTTTAAATGATTTCACATAAAGAACTAACTAGCTTTATTCCAGAATTTAATATTAATAACACTAACATAATGTTAATTTTGTTATAAAATTACAAAAATTAGTAATAGACTACCAATTTTTTTATTTTATGTAAGTTATAAGCAACACAAGCAATAACTTATTTTTAATTTTATTTTAAATCATGAATTAAAAGCTATTTATCAATGCATACAATCGCAAACTACATGTATTGCTTTTCATTTAATATTTATATATAAATAATAATAGTTAGGTACTCGTTGAAAGTTTTAATAGCAATAATATCTTGTTCTGTATTATTGAATGTAAAATGTTAAACAATATCTAAATAATTATATAATTTATTAGAATTAAATACTTTTCTTGACTAATCTCCAATTTAAATGTATTTGTTTTTAGTGTGTTTTATTCAGGCTATTTAAAATCTTAATTTTAATTTTAAAAACTTATTAAATGCTTTATTACTTGAAGATAATATTTAGTAATTTTATAAATAACGTTTAGAGAAGGTTTTGCTAGAGGTTTCTTTATTGAATCATAATTTTCCATAATATATTATATTAATTATTCAAAATAATTAACGTTTGTTAGGTCTATAGACCTAATAGACTTAGGTATACTTATAAACCCATAGAAACTCTAAATGTGATTCTCTTACTTCTTGTGAAATTTATCAAGTAAATGCGTTAATGACAGATTTTTTTTTTAATTTTGCAGCGTTTATATTCAAAAATTTACTATTTATCTAACAACTTATCTATAAATCTGTTTCAAATACTTTAACAAAAAAAAATTAATTTTGTCAAGCAACTTATTGATGGTATTATAAACTTTTCTGAATTTTTATCACCAATAAACATGCTGTCACATGTATTTATCTTTGATACTACTAATTATGCTTGAAATAATTAAAAGAAATAATATAATTATGTAGTATTTAACTTTTTTTATTGTAATAATATAAGATAAAATATTACATACTAGTATTTTTGCATACTCCATAAACATATTCATTGGATATGTGTTATTTTACTTGTTATTAACTTTCTTAAAGAACAAAGTTTTAAAAAAATAAACAAACACAATTTTTTCCAATTCATAATATGTTCTCAAGTAGCAATTTTTATGTTAACATTGTGTTAATCATTAGTAATTAAGAAAAAAATACAATTACAATTTTGTTTTTTTCAATTATGTTTACCAATTATTTACACAGAAGAATACCATGCTTTCTCTCAAAAACATTATTATTATATATCTTTTAACAGTTCAATATAAGAACTAATCTTCTTCTTTTCATGTCGATTCTCTATTCATTTTGTTTACTACTAAGCAGCAATTTTTATTGTTTTGTCTTCTTTTCATCTGCCAGTAAGCGGCAACTTGTCTGACATGATAGTGGTTGTCATACCTTCATCTTTCTGGTATTTAAGTTACTAATAGTAGATACGCAAATAGATAGTCTACGTTTCGCTTTTGACCATAGCCACATGTACATATAATATGCTGTCCAAACAGTTTCAGTTCGTAGATTATTTAGCATTTTACATGTCGACCATGGTAGGCTACTACTAGGCGGTAAGCTTTCTTTTAGGTACTTCCATAGATGTGAGTTATATCCTTTTATTTCTTTCTCCGTAGGTCATTCCTTGTCATTTCATGTATTTCTGTTGAACTGATTAATGTTTTCAGGAAGTTTTTGCTACATTTAAGTCGGCTTCTTGTGTGGTTATCTCCATGTAAAGGATGCTTAATGTTTGATTCTTGCTTTGTTATTTCTACCCTTGCTGCTACCTCTCTCCTTATGTTTGGAGGATTTATAGCAGGGTTGAAACGTATAATACGGTATAGTATAAAACTCATTATTATATATGTTTTATATAGTATAAAAATAAAATCACTAATAAACAAAAATAACTAAAAATAAGCATCCAGAATTGGCAAATAAATTATTAAACTTACCAGCGTCAACTGCCCAGTTTGAAAGAGTGTTTTCAAATTGGTCAAACATTCACAATTCTCTCTGGAACCGTTTGAATTCAGAACGTTCCAAAAAACTATTATGTACTTACTACTCACTTAAATTAAATGAAGAAACACAAAGTTCATCAAAAGAATATTATATTTAGTTAGTAAACTACTTAGTTTATAATGTTAATATTTCAGCTTAAATAATTGTACACAAGTAATTGTTTCTTTTTAATATGTATAATACATTAAGATTATAAAGGCTTTAAAAGAATAAAGTATATATCTATAGATCAAATAATATAAGTACCTATTCTGTATAAGTATAGAATTAAAAGTTAAACATTATAAAATACATACCCTAGTATTTCTAACACTTCAGAATAATTTTTATCGTGTTCTTCACTTGTAACATTAGCCTCAACTGAGGAAGGCTCACTATAATCAAATTCAACAGTAAATTATAATTACTATCATTATAATCTATTATATATTTATATCACAAAACACATAAACGAAAACTTACTTTATATTGTGATCAACATTGTCCAAGCTACCATGGTTCTCACTATTCTCTTTTAAGTTTAAATATGGTATTTATTTTGTTTGTATTTTTATAACTTAATTACGTTTTTCCTTCTTTTTTTTTTTTTTTTTTTGCCTCCTTACGATTGCAGACACCACTAGCCTTGACTCTTTTTTGCGCCATTTAAGTATAATTTCAACTAAAAAATTGTTATGACACAATTAAACTTAACTAGTCCTACTTATTAATTATTATTTACCTACTTGCTACTACGGCTAAATTACTGCATTCAATTCATATGTATAATGTATAAATATATAAACATATAAATATTTCCAATAATTGTATGCAGATTAACAATATAATTTAAGTGAACCTAAACTGTGTAATAATAGAGTACCTACTTTAACTGGAATAACCTAACAATATCAATTAAAAAGTTGAAAGTTTTAATATTATTATTAATAATATTATAATAATAATATTTTGTTTTATATAACAATTCAAAAAACAGTAAACTCTCATTTCTATTATATTAGTTCACTTATAGAGATTTAAATTATGTAGGTACAGAGTACATAGATAATAGTCACTGACATATAGAGTTTAGCAAGTTATTTGATATGAAATGACACAAATGTATTTTAGTAGGTAAGTAAAGTTCTACAATATGCATTTGCAACAACTTCTGAATCTTATGTAGGTATTTAATATTATAATTTATAATAAACTAAATCAACTTACCTTATAATAAATTAGAATAAAATTCAAAGTATCAATTCAAACTGTCAAACATATACGGGAACATGTATATGCACAATAATAATAAAAAAATAGTACGATTGGCTTCATATGGTGACAAAATAAAATAAATTATCAACATGTTTATACAGCAGTCAACATTCAACAATACAAAATTATTATTATCCACGTTTAAACATTTCACATATTTTGTAGAAACCTGAACAGTCGTTATTGACTATTGTTAAAAATAGTTTTATTTTGATAATTCCCACAATCGACAATCCTGATTTGCCAATATGGGCCAACGCAGTTATATTATACGTCTAGTTTTACTAGTATAAATAAACCCACTAATATTTAATAATATTAGGTACCTACCTACGTAGTTAAAAACGTTTATTTTTCTTTATTTAAAATGATAAAATATAGGTAAAAAATGTATGCATATGTGAATTTAAAAAAATAAATAATAATAAAATGTATCATTTATTAGAAATCTCCCCTTACAAAAAAAAATTAATTTTTTGTTTATTATATCTGAGATAATTTTGACGCCCCCCGTGCAATTTATCACTGGTACCCCCCTTAAAACCGGCCCTGTATGTATAATTTAACAAAGAATAGAAGTGTCAAAGGAAATATAAATTATTTTATTTAATACAAATATTCCATATAAACTTGACAACATATACATTTTTATTTACAATAAGAATAGGAATATAATAATATATTATATTTTGTGTACGTGGTAATACTGATTTATTTAGATAGGTACCTATTTAAAAAAATAAGAAAGAAAATTGTAAATAAAAATATTTTTTTATAATTATATTGTAATATATTACCTATCTAATATATAATATTTTACTAAATATAAAAATAAAAAACCTAATTTGATATCTAAAATAGGAAGTAATTTAAATTTTTAAAAATGAATTTCAAAAACCAAACATATTATACGTTTTAGTCATTTTATACGTTTTATACGTGGAGTTTAATATGTATAACGTATAAAATGATTTATACGCATATATTATCAACCCTGATTTGTAGGAATTAATAAATTGCATACTTATGAGTATTACTACTAAATAAAATCATATTAATATTACACAAATTAAGTATAGGTAAGTGACAAAAAATAATCAATACATTTATGCCTATTAATTTTGAACTTTTGTTCTTTGTAAAAATTAAATTTGTATGGAAATGTAGTAATAAATATATCCTAATGGTACTAAGAATGACATACATAACTACAATAGTTATGTTACTCAATATTTTATTGATATAAATAATCAAATTATCTAAGTGTAAAAATTAAAATACATTTCTATCATATATTTATATTCATAGACAGGGTATCCAGGTGAGATGAGTGTAGGTGGTATGGTTTAATACAATTAGTATGTAGTGATATAAATTTTGTAGTACAAAATTATTATAAAATATTAAAACACTATTATATTAGTTATAATGCTTAAAAAATGAAATATAATCCATGTATAACTGTATAGGTTATTTGTATAGGTATTTTATTGTAAAAAAATTGTAATGTTGTTAAATTTTGTTATTTCAAATACATTTTTAAGTTAAAATGCTTATTTATAGAAAATTAATTTCATAGAATTTACATATAGAAAATGAACATAAAAATATATAAAATTATAGTATTTGAATACAGGTAATTACAAGTAAAAAAAATAAGTAGTATATGTTTACTGTTACATGATCTTCATAAAAAAAAAAAATTAGTATCATTAAGTATTTATAACAAATCTTACATTTTTTCTTGTTACTCATAATATAACTTTTGTTCATTTTTTTCTCAAGGGAAACGCTTTTTTTCCTGTTGACGCAGCAGTACACTAAAAACTTATATTTAAGCATGTCAGAATAACCAGATTTATTCTTTGAACTCTGAGTGTATTAAATAGCTGTTGGCCTTTACATTGGTCATTTAATCAATTAAAGATATTTGGTTGATATATTTTGTTATTTTATTTTATTAAACATTTTGTGTTTAATATATAGTAAAATAAAAACATAGTGGGACTGAAAAGCTTTTTATGTTTCTTGACATATTTCCATAACATACCTGACTAAGTTTTATCAAAGTGTTATTTTGATATATTTTTTTTTTTTTTTATTATTATTCATTTAAAATTGTAATTTGAGTATCGATCAAAAATGAATGATATATATATAAAGTTATTTTACTTTTATTTTTTTCTCTACAAAACCAGCAATATAACTTCAGATAGGTAACTAACCTCATATAAAATTGATGTCTGTCAACTTAAAGATTGTATATATAATTGTATACAGTGGTCGAAGTGGCTCAAAATATATAGAGGGATGCCTACATTTTTATATTTTTTATGTATTATGGCTTATATAAATTGGAGATTGGGGTGCGAGGAAGTTGAATCCCTATACCTTTTTCATATAAAAATTTTTTAAATATAAGATAAAAATAAAATAAACTAAGTTCTATTCTAAAAAAATTAAATTTTTTTTAAAAACTATCATAAAATGATATATATTAAAAACAAATTCTTCTACCAAGAATCAACAATTAACAAATTATTATAAACTGTTATTTACTCTAACATAATACATTTGTATAAAAATATTTAATAAAAAACAAAAAATAAGCCTCATCTAAGTAAGAAAATATTTATGATCATCAGTTTTTAAATTTGTTCCTAAAGGCTTTCATTTTGTGTTATAGGAAATAGCTTGTTTAGAAACACATTGGATATGGTCAGCACTTCTTCTACCTTTAGATATTCAAGATTGTACATGAGTGTTTGTATTAAATTGACTCAAAGGTTGGCCAATACGTTTAATGCATAACAGATTAGATACACTAAAGACTTATGAACAATATTCATAGCGCTAAAGTCTTTTACATTAAGCTGTTTATGAATTTTATTTTTAAATAGTTTAGTTCTAGTATTATTCTTACCTTCAGTGACGTGATTACAAGAAGAAATTCTTAACTTTTTTGATAGAGTTCTTTCATGGCTTGGCAATACTGAAGCCGCAATTGAGTTCGACCAATTCAATAAAAACATGTTTACTAAAATCACTAATAACTACCTATTTAATGTATTGGAAAATTAAATACTAACAAAATAATAAAATGCATTAATAAAAGTTCTACTTAAAAATAACGAAAGTAAAAATACGTTATTTTACGTTATTATAATTTTTCAGGTAATAACTTTATAAAATTTATATTTTACTGTTTTGGTCACAACATATCATGAGATAGTTTACCGTATC
>JASXSY010000424.1:0-60867 GCA_034509805.1 Sipha maydis
TATTACAATAGGAAAAGTGTCCAGTGGACATTTTACGCAAGAATCAATTTCTTAACAAATGTCCTACACTAATACTTTATATTGATATTAACCTTGTAGGAAACATTATTTTCACAGCCACCTATAAGCTATTACACTAAAACGTAGGCACGTGAATACGGGCAAGATATAATAATGTATGGCTTACTGCTTTATATATGTGTGTATATAGTTTATATGTTTTTTCTTTTCCATTAAATATATTTTTTTCATTTTAGGCACAAAGTAGCTTACCAGTTTTACATCGGCATGGATCGTGTTTGTCCAAGTAATGAGACAGTGTGTCCCAGCCTCCACCTACTCTCACCATAACGTGACTCCTCAGTATCTACAAGAATTATACATGAATACACGTGAAATTAAATAATGTTATTTTTCGTTATATAAATATATTTTATACAATTTTATAGGCTCACCCTAACAAATATCAAAACTTTGGTATCACCGATACGGTATTTGCCTTCAGAAACTCTGATCATTGGGAATTGAGTTGGACATTTGCACCTTTCCACAAGGTCTCTTACCTAAAGATAAAAAGTTTAGTTAAGTATATATATTTATGAGTAAAACAAAATCGCAACATCAAAAAAATAGGACTGCAATGAAATTTTGTGGGCACGGTAACCACGTTAAACATAGTAATTTGTATTTGGCACTTGAGCATAATATGTAATATGTGTATATTTCCCAACAATCTAGTGTATGGTAAATTATTCGTGTTAGAAAGTACTTAAATTGAATCCATAAGTTAAATTTCATATCAATATCCGAAAAGTAATTAAAAAAAGGAAGGAAAGAAAACCTAATTCTATAACTATTTTAGAATAACAAAATATGATTTTATATTTATCTTATATTTAAATCTGTTGATTTTATATAAATGCATACGTTTTTATTAAGTTTAATAAGAATTAATATTTTTTTATCTTTCATACTATTTTTATATGGAGTTGTTAACAATACCATATACATTTTAATCTTGTTTAACATAATAGAACACTGTTTAATCAAAATTAATTATAAACCACAATTATAAGAATATTCTTTTATAAAATTAAAAATTAAAACTTTATGGTTATATTTCCTTTGTGTTACGTGATGGATTTTATGATATTAACTAACATTAAATGTATACATTTATGCAACTTTGTATTATAATAAGCTACTAGTTTATTTCACATACTTATTGATAAATAGTAATTTTGAGATAACGTTTTTACTTCACTCAAATTATAATATGTTTTTTTGTAATCAGTCATCAAATTAAAGGAACACACAAAAATACCATTAATAATTAAATTGATCAGGATATATATCTTAAAAAAAATAACAGAAATTAACTATGTATATATTATAATATACAATCAACAATATGAATATTGACCCACAATGTGTTTACTAAAAATAAACGGTTTTACAGTATTAATGTTTCATAATTTAATTGATTTTTTAGTTACACCTACATGTTTTATCTTCTTAAACAAATTATATTACATACAATTATATATATATATATATTATTTAGATTAATATTTATAATGTGTTCAATATATCGATATTTGTCATTAAACTTTCTTTGGTGATGCCGCCAATTTATGATTTTTTTAATTAGCATTATAACTGTGCATTGCACCGAATTTATCCTCATGCCATTGAACTAAATCTTAATTACGTTGGCTTGATATATGTAGTGTATCAATCACAATTCAGCTACACTCGTGTAGTGCCCCAGGTAGGTATGCCACATCGGTGCCTAAGGTCGGCAACTTCTTAACACTTTGTTTTGACTAATTCGCAATGTCACGACGTTTCTTTTTGTTCAATAATAATCAAGGTTATATGAAACATTCAGAAAGACAGAAAACTACAATTTTTATTCAAGCACCATGAGATTGGTAATCAAAACAAACTAAATATAGTACTGTTTTAATATTGACTTGTCTCGATATTAAACTTAAGATAACTTAATATTCAAACTAATTATATTTATCTGAATGTAGTGTATATAAAAAAAAAAGTACTCTTTAAATCACATTTCTAAAAAGAGTATGTATTTACTAGACATGACTCACATAATTAAAATACCAAAAAAGATAAAAAAAAATTACTTATTAGTAAGTTTTTTTAAAGAAAAAAATATTAATGCAAAAATAATCATACAAGAACAATTTTATAATTTATTTGTACTTAAACCATACGTAGTATTTTATATTCTCATCAAAGTTAAGAATATATTTTAAATTACCTTTTACATATACGAATATTAAATATTTATCAACTTGAACTTTTTCAAAATATGCATTTCTAAATATTTATTAAATAAAAACATTTCCGACTCCATAACAACTCAACACTTTTTTAAATATATTTATACATATACATAGTATACTTTTAATTAAATCTTATAAAAACGTTAAACTGAGCATGATGAATATAATTTTGTCTTTAAAAATATCAAACACTATAATGCACAATATATTTCCGTTACTTCATTATACTATTATCTTAATGCTTAAGATGATTACACTTTCAAATATCTTACAATGTCTACTTGTCTATTTCACAGCTTATTTAAAATAATAATTCTATAAACATTTCACTTCATGTTTGTGGTTTTATAATATTATTATTTACGGCACTTTTCTTTCTATAAACTATACATATATATCTAAGTAATACAATATAAGAATTATTACTGTAGAATTAACTGATGATTGTGGTTTAAAAAATGATTTTATACTTATAACCATTATAAGAAAATAAATTAAATAATTTCGTTTTTAAAACAAAGAATATATATAAAATTTATTTTTGATTTTATTAATATTATTGATTTTTTTTTTTATTTAAAGTGTGGATATATTGTAAAACATTATTTTTAAAATCTGATATTTTAAATTGATTATATATATATATATATATATATATATATATATATATATATATATATATATATATATATATATTATATTTTACAACTAACGATGTATTTAAAATTTTTAATAGTATTATACTAAATAAAAATTTAAATTACACATAATATTCAATAAATAAAACATTTGTGTACTATTCACAAAAGGTACATAATTTAATGAACTAAATTAGAATTAGATATTAGAATATAACTATTTTAAAGTTTAAATACTCTTAAATCTAATGTAATGTAATAATCTTTTGTGGTAGGTTAAATTAAAACTGAAAATATCATCGATTCTTCGAGAAATTTTTTTAATCAGGCAACTTTTCAAAATAAATTAACCCAATATTACAACTAATCTACTCGGAATTAACACTTACCATTTCATCTAAACTTTTAAATCGTTAGTGACGATTTGAGGTAATGGGGCATACTCGGTTAAGTCTTCCCCATCACTGAAATCAGTGTCATCGCCGTCATTGAAATCAGTTCCTTGTGAAAATTGCCCATATTTTCTGTCGGCAGCAATTTCTCGATCAATCTGTCTTTCCATTTGTACTAACATTGGAGCTGGTACACCAATTCTAGCACCACGTCTAGCTACCTATAAAATCCAATTAAATCATCATTTGAAAATGAAATTATTTTTATTTTTGACAATAAATACCTCTAATAAACATAATATCACATGTTTTTCATTCTTGCGCATAATAAGATCATCAGTCTCAAACAGTAGACATTCGAACACACCAAGCTCATTTCTGCACCAATTAATAAAATTTGAAACATTGTCTCTAGCAAAAAATGTCCCTCCTTTAGCGCCGGGTAAATATCGTACGGGTGGTAACTGAAGAACTGTGGTTGCGATGCCGCTAATATTTGATTTCCCTGCCGCTTGTCTTCGATTGACGTGTTCCTCTGCATAATTCCTTACACAATTTGAGTGCTAAAAAATTTAATTTAACGTAATTCAATGGTTATTCCTTAACCTTTTTTAAGATTTAGTCGATGATTAAATATACTTTTCTAATTTTTAATTTTGTACAAATTTATTAAGTTTTAATAATTTTTATTTAAAAATTTAAATTTTGACGAAATCAGATATTTCAAAAAATTTACATTAAATTATATATGCTATTTAGTAAAGGATTTCATAATTTCTAATTATTTTTAAAAAGTTTATGCTGTTTATAGGCACTTGAAATTTTTGACTATCCTAATTTTTAGATGAATTTTTTTTTTTTGCAAAAGTTAGAACATTAAAAGTTGAACCAACTTTACTAAGAAATTTGGTATTTCTATTATATTAACCATCTTTAGAATTATAAATTGATTCGTTTAACCTATTTCATTCAGAATAGTTTTTTTTCGAAAACAATTGTACATCAATTTCAAGTTTAAAAGTACAATACAGCAATACCATTAATTCATCCCTGTTTCTCCCTCAACCTAGGAGTATCATCCTTTTTCTTTATTTGAAAATTTATGTTTGAACTATCAATATCAAAATAGAGTTTATTTATTTAAAAATAAATAATTATTATTTAGATACGTAAATCTATAATTATTTTCCATCAATTAGATAATCAACATATTATACGTAAAACAAACACCTACGTGTTATCTTATAAAATAAAATATTAAAACTTAAAATAAACCATACCACGTTCTAGTTTTTTACATGTCAAGGTTGATTATTAAAGTAAAGATAATTTTTTTAAAATTGATCGGTTGTTTTCATTCACTCTATTGATATTGCCATTAATATAATAAAATATAATAAATCGTGCGAAACACTCAATTGGCGTTAACTTCATTTGACACCTAGTGTTAAATAACACATCTATATTTCTATATAATAATAATTTGTATCTATATTTCTTATAGGTAGTAACTTTAAAAATAAAATAAGCACCATTATAAAATTTAATCAATAATAATATTAATTATTAAATTGTTCTGAGACAGAAACAGTCGTTAATTAAGTAATTAAAATATTTTTATTTTGTTATTCAATAAACAAAAATTGCTTACAATCAATGTCATTTTTATAAATAAAAACATTTTACTAAAATTGCCTTTCTAAATAAAAATATATTTAAAAAAAAAAAGTTATATTCTTTATATTAATGTTAAAATATACTTGATAGTAACATTTTTAAGGTTTATCATACAATATAGTAAACAATAATAATATTTTATATTTTAAAATATTGAAATATAATGTTATTTATACTATTTAACATCATTCAAGAATTATAAAACCTTTACATGAGATTTATATAGGTCAATCCATTATTGTAAATGCATGGCTAATTTTAAAAAGGTTTCCACACCCATTTGCACCCTAATCTATACATGAACGTTAGGTACTGGTAAACTTTTAACCATATTATATTAATTATCTATATGCAAAAAAATATACATAGTTGAAATTCATTTGTAACTGAGAACTCTATGATATAATTATTTTATGCTAAAAATCAAAACCTAAATTCAAAAATTGAAAATCCACTATACGTGTAGTTTTAATCAGTTAAAGATTTTCTCTTAATATCTTAATTTTTAAAGAATAATCCAAATATTTATTAAAAATAGATTACCGTACACAATCCCTTACGTAAAAATAATATTTTAATTTCTCCAAACTTAGTTAATAATAACATTATAATATTTTTATCAATTGTATTCTATAGTGCTAAGCTCATTAAGTAAGTTCTCTACTAGTTATTGCGATTTCAGATTAATTTCACCAATATACAAAAAAAAAACATTTATTTATTGAAATATAAACGAATACTTTGGTTGTAGCTTATATTCAAGCGCATTCAACTTATATTTTGTATTTTTCATATTTATGGTTTATAAATAAATAATTAATTAATTAATTAATAATATAGTGAATTTATTGATACTTCTGATATCTTCAAAAATGCTAATAGACGGATGGGAATTTCATTTTCAAAACTAAAGATCTTTACAATCTTATTTATCCTATAGTTTATATTCAGTCATAGAAAAGTACCACGTGTATACAATTTCAAAATGATGATGAAAAAAAAAACAATGTAGAGCAAATCGAATTGTAGCAGTAATCAACCGTAACCATTTACTCAGCAAAAATTTAATCTGAAACCAACTTGCGTTGAAAGTATCACCGGTTTCTATTTTTCTATAAATATACAGTTTTAGTTTCACCCAAACTACATAATGTAACTTGTCTTCTCTGGTCAATCGAAAGAAATATAGGTAAGACACTTTCCAATAGACTGAAAATAACCAACGTAATTTATCCTCCCGCATACGACGCGTAACGACCAAAACGAATCTAAATTATTTATTTCCTACAACTAATTGTTATTTGTATACATATTTTTTACATTATACTTACCTGTTGTCAAAAACAACAGTTTAAAATATTATAGTAAAATCTAAATATATCAATAAACATAAATGACTTATAATTAATCTAACTGTTAAATTTCAAATTACAATATATTATTTAACTATGAGCATTACATGTATATTTAAATAAAAGTATATAAAACAATTAATTTTATAAAGCAATTTCTGACATAGAAACATTTTCTCGATTTTTCAAAATAATTATTTAAAATAATCTTTCGAATATTCCCACATATTTTCAACAAACGAAATCCGGTTATTTAGCAACTTCAATATGATTCTATAACTATATTATAAAAAATAAACAGATAATAATTGTATTTAATAATTTATTTCAGATTTAATTACAACGGCAATATTTAAAATGTAATGTACAAACACAATAAATATTTACAAAAACTATTTTAATTATGATTAATTAGCTGTTATAAGAATTAAAATAAGTTTTAGATTCTGAACGGAGTGAAGAATGTATTGATTTTACAATGATGTGTGTTTTTTTTTTTTTTTTTTTAGATTCTGAACGGAGTGAAGAATGTATTGATTTTACAATGATGTGTGTGTTTTTTTTTTTTTTTTTTTTTTTTTTTTTTTTGTGTCTGTCGACACGTTTTGGGGCAGTAAAAATGCTTCGATTGCCTTATGTAGCAACTCTTCTGAAAGGAAAGTGAATATATTTGGTACTTTGGGGGGTCAAAAGTTAAAAATTTCCAATATTTTTTAAATGCGACGGGAAAAACCATACAAAAATTTGGGAAAAACGGGAGTTTTTACGCAAAACCAGTTTTTGACATAATCAAATTTTTTATTTTGCTATAACTCAAAAACTAATCGATGTAAATACTTGAAATTTTCACCAAATGTTTAGATTAGCGTTCTCTATACACCATTAAATTTTCAAAGTATTTTGACTTTTATTAAGCTATTTATAGACAATTGAAATTTTCAATATTTTTAAGTATTTTTTTTTTAAATAACGATAAAATTTTTTTGGCTGCCCAGAAAATCTTGAAAATTTAATACAAGGTTTCTTATAAGCTGTTCTTTAACTGATAAAAAAAAATCTAAAATCGTAAGTCACAATTTTTTTTTATAAGTGCTCAAAGTAACAATTTATACGAAATATGTAAAAATCACGATAATTTGCAAGTTATTTTGTAGATAAAAATTCATAAAATTTTTTCTGTTCATACTTAAGGTTTAAAATTTTAACACGAGGTTATTTATAAGCTACTCTTCAAAAATCTTTAAAAAAATTTCTACCGGAATTAGAGAAAAAAATTTTATGACTGTTTGAAATTTAAATATTTACGAAATTGCATAAAATAGCGATTTATTCTCAAACGATTTTAAATATTTTTTATAATTCAAAAAGTATAAGTCGCAGATTTTTGAAATTTCTACCAGTTGTTAAGATTGGTATTTCCTTTATGTCATATTTTTTTCAAAATATTATATTGATTTTTAAGCCACTTATAGGCATTTAAAATATTCGATTTTTTTACATTTTTTTTTTATAACCGGTGATAAAAAAAATTTGGCTCGTACAAAATACTTGAAAATTTAATAGAAGATTCCACAGAAGTAGTTCTTAAAGTCATTCAAAAATTATTAAAATCCATAGGCACAATTTTTTTTTATAAGCGTTTGAACAGCGAATATTGACAAAAAATTACATGTAAAATATAATATAATGTATAATATTCTAGACTGACAAAGATATTGGTTTTTTTTTAAAATGCTCTAACTCAAAAATGAAAAACCGCAACAACTTGAAATTTTCACCAAATCTTTATATTGACGTTCTCTATACATGGTTAAGATTTCAAAGTATTTTGACATATTTTGACTTATTTATAGACAATTTAAATTTTCGATTTTTGTTAAATTTTTGTTTTTAAACATCTATAAAATTTAATTGGTTGAGCGAAAACTCTTGAAAATTTTATACTAGGTTTATAATGAGTTAAACTTATCGTAACTAAAAAATATCGGTGATCGGTTAATTCAATTTTTTTTTATATACCCTTAAAGCTCAAATTTGTATAAAATGTGTAAAAATCACGATAATTTGCAAGTGATTTTTTGTAGATAAAAATTCATAGAATTTTTTCTGTTCATACTTAAGGTTCAAAATTTTAACACTAGGTTATCTATAAGTTACTCTACAAAAATCTTTAAAAAAATTTCTTCAGAACTTAGAGGAAAAAATGTTATGACTGTTTGAAATTTAAATATTTACGAAATTGCATAAAATAACGATTTATTCTCGAACGATTTTTAATATTTGTTATAATTCAAAAATTATAAGTCGCAGATTTTTGAAATTTCTACCAGCTGTTAAGATTGGTATTTCTTTTATGTAATATTTTTTTCAAAATATTATATTGATTTTTAAGCCACTTATAGGCATTTGAAATATTCGATTTTTTTACATTTTATTTTTATAATCGGTGATAAAAAAAATTTGACTCGTAAAAAATACTTGAAAATTTAATAAAAGATTCCACAGAAGTAGTCCTTATTGTCATTCAAAAATTATTAAAATCCATAGGCACAATTTTTTTTTATAAGCGTTTGAACAGCGAATATTGACATAAAATTACATGTAAAATATAATATAATGTATAATATTCTAGACTGACAAATGATATCGGTTTTTTTAAAATGCCCTAACTCAAAAACGAAAAACCGCAACAACTTGAAATTATCATTAAATCTTTATATTGACGTTTTCTATACATGGTTAAAATTTCAAAGTATTTTGACATATTTTGACTTATTTATAGAAAATTTAAATTTTCGGTTTTTCTAAATTTTTCGTTTAAAAATAAAATATACTTATATAATATTTATAAATAACATTGTATTATATTCTAGACTAACATATCATCTCCGTTCAGAATCGTTTTTCGTATACAATGATACCTATCATTGAATTCAAATTTAACAAATCCATTATAATGACCTATCCTATGAAGAGTCGCAATCCACCCCCAAGTGTACAGCAGAGCGAGGCCCATCCGGTTCTTTTTTAAATTATACTTTTATTAATAAATTAAAAATATTAAATCTCGTTTAATAATACATAATAATAAATTATTATATTTAATGTATAGCAAACGATTTTAAATTATTGAAAAACATATCATTAATGATTTTATTTTAAAAAAAAAAAAATACAAATTTGAAAAACTTATATTGTTTTCACACTTATAATTACTTACTATTATTACATACTCTTATATAGTTTTATATATACTATTTTTATTTTATTTTTATTCATTTTAATGTATTGAATTTTTTAAATAAGTACTTTCTATGGCTTTTGACCCCGAAGCATTATGGATTATTGAACAAATTTATTTTCGAACTTTATTTACTTTATTTACACTTGAATCCAATTTGAAAACTATCATAAAATATATTTTAAATTAACCTATTAGCTGTCCATTTTGATCCGATTCGCTATGTCCGAAAATATTTCTAGTATTTATGAAAAACCCGGCAAATGGTTTTATCAATCATAAACCGTTGCATAATGAACACTGTTATAGAGCAAATATTTAATAGGATTTATGTAAAAAATTTAAGTGACATCACAATAATTATTGCTTTATTGATAAATAATAAAATGTATTTTTATCAAAAATATATTTTTAAAATATTTTTTTATTAATATAAAAATTAATTTATTGTTTTTATGATTTATATTTATTTTTCTATATTATGAAGTACCTAGTTGATTTAAACTGTACATGTGTTGATAAATAATAAATAAAAATATGTTTAAAGTGATACTAAAGCCGACACTTGATTATTATAACACTTCCGGAGTATAGTCATTCTCCGTAAGAAAAAATGATGTAATAATCATAGGTTATAACTAAAAAATATAACCAAAAAAATATTCTAAACGTAAATAATAATGCATACATACTTTTAAAAAAATTATAAATTAAATTGTAAAACATATAAATAATACTTAAAAAATAAGAAATGTAATAGAACTGTATTTTTTAGGTACTAAACAGTAATATAAATTATAATTAAGCTTACAGAAAATAAAGTATGTATTTTCTGTGTTCTTTTAACTCACAATATATATATATATATATAATAATAATTAATAAAATAATAATTAGTAAATGATTAATAATCGTAAATTATTAAATAATACTTCAAAAAATATGAGTACTTTCAAAAATAGAAGTATACTTAAGTCATATATGACTTTATAAATTATGCGCACCTATATATTTAACGCTCTTGCACACTATAAATGCTCTTCAATAGTTAACATATATTTAGTATTTCCAACCGAAAAAATGTGGAAGAAACAAGACAATAAAAATAATAAAATAATCAACTATACCATCAGTTGATAACATTTACGATGTGAATGCTGATAAATTTGACTCGTGGAATGCTAATGAAAAATGATTCATAAATAATATGGCATACTAATTCAGAGATAAAACCGAATGTAGTACACACAATATGATATACTCGTATATTGTGGTATAGTACATCAACAAGTTGTATGTGATTTTTATAATAGGTAATCGTTCAAAAAGTATAGTATCTATGCCTCAAGAAAATGTTTTATTCTAACAAACAACATCAGATCTAAACATTTCTAAAGCTAATAGTATTATAATAAGAGTAAATGACCCATTTTTTTACGGAAAAATTCGTTTAATGGGGAAAACATTTGATAAATTTAAATCATACTTTGACAATAATACATTATTTTAAAATTTGTTTTTTATGTTATTGGAATAGGGGCTATTATTGAGATTTAAATACATAATAAAGACCATCAATAAATGGACGAAGCACGTTGTACGTGATTTCCTACAGGAAAGAGAAAATCGTGCAACAATCATATACGTACGATACGATACAATACTGTACAGTGGTATGCGAAATAGAAACTACAGTGAATATAACCGATGCAATTTACTGAACAAAAAAACCAAGCAAATATAAGCTTATATGTAATTGCACTACGTTATCAGTTTAAATATATATTCCACATGTACACAAATAAACGAATAGTTGTGTAAATAATTTAAAATGCACAATAATACTTTTTAATAGATTTACTTATTAGATTGTAGTTGATATAGTAAATAAATTATATTCAATAAGTAACTATTTCCTTCAATCCCCTCACTATAACCACTTAAAAGTAATTACTATGAAAATAATAATGTTAAAAACTGATATATAGTACCATATATAATATGATATATAACCTACCAATTGTTATGACACATAATATAATTAATAAGCAAATAAATTAAATTAGTTATTCAATATATTATAACCTAAATAATAGTTATAAATATATTTTTCTTAAGTTCTTATAAAATGATAAAATAATAAGTATAATATATTGTAATATTTCAGTCTTTATTTATATTTATAAATTATATTTTTTAAATGTTTATTATCAAAAAAAGCCGACTAATTGTAAATAGAGTGACATATAATACCACCCTAATCATAATTTATTATGTTCTTCGACTATGATGATCATGAAATAAATTTACAAGAAAAAATAATTTCTTGGTGTTATATGGTATCTTAGATCTTAAACATAGTTTCAATTAAAAAAAACGTAGAGTTATTGAAATATCTTTAGCTTATTTAAATTAATTTAATTTTAAGTTAAAAACATTAACTATGTAAATAACTCAATTCAATAATTTCCATATTAATGTTAATTAAAGATATACTTACAATGACAAAATCAAATAGGTACATTATTAAAATTTAAATTGATAATATCTCATAAATAACCTAAATAATAATTGTTTTTCTACAAAACATATAATTTGTGTTATTGAGTTCAAACATTTTCTCAATTTTATTTATAATATGTACACTGAAAACACAATTATTCGCTTATTGCCTTACACATGTATTATAAATCATAACGTTTGTTGTTTTTTATACATAGAGTAATATGAACATAACACAAGGAAATTATTAAAAAAAAATTACCCACAAAAATATATTGAGAATATTCCAATGATGGAAATATATTAAGCATGGTTAAGTTTATACTCAAATATCGTAACTATTAATAAAAACTATTTTAAAGTATTCATAGAAATACATTTAAAATATATATATATATATATATATATGTACGTATGTATGTATATAGTATACTTATATAACTTGACATAACTAACTAAACTAAACTAACTAACTTAATATGAAATAAAATAATAAACATTAGACAATTAAAATTAGACAGGAATTATATGACAAATATTATAGTGTAATAATTAGTCGTATTAACATTTTAGAGTAAAAGTCAATGTAATTTATAGAATATAAAAAGAAGTTCAGATACTTTCTACATTGTATATATTATTAAATTTGTCAGAACATAATGTTATAAATATTGAATATCTTATCTAATATAAATGTATTTAAATGTATCACATAATAAGATAAATTTAATAGTTATTCTAATATAAGTATTAGTAGTCTTCAAATATATTTATAGTAAATAAAAATACAATATAAAAAGAAAATATTAAATAGAATGACTTATGCCATTATTAAATAAAAAAATATAAACGTCAATGTTCCATAAAAAAAATATTTTAAATTAAGTCTCACTATCCTCTTAAATTGTTTTTACAATGTAAGGTAATCAAATATGTAAATTAAGAGCAGATTATATTATGTATAATGTCTATAATTATAGTCAAATTTAGTAATTCATTCTTAATCTAGCAATAAACTTAAATAGAGGAATGTTGAGAAGTCTAAAAATACTTTTCGAAAACGAATGACCTTTTTAAATGGAATCTTCTAAAGAAATTAAATCTTAAATTCTATCTTCGTAAAGTCTATGCCAAGTCCATACCAATAGAACATTAAAATTTGTCAAGTACCTATTTACGTTCTTATAGACATTTAAAATATGATTTAACATTAAAATATTTATAAAATTTCATAAATTATTAAATTCAAATAAAGTTGGGTAATATTTTTATCACGATAATGTTTTCATCAAAACTCTTTTTGTGCTATAAATCACAATATAATATAAATAATAATGACAAAATCTGAATTTACCTTGCACAATGCAACACCGGTATCAAGTCTATCCATGAAATTGTTACATTTATGTAGAGCTCAGGGTATAAGCCATTCAACCATTCAGCCAAATCCTCTTTCATGGCATAAAGATATTCTTCACTGGACTTGAACGGTCGAAACGACCGTGATTCTACTAATAATGCCATCTGAAATAAAATACTGTACATTAGTAACTCAAAAATGTTAAATGTTTGAAATACATCAAATTGACTTGATAAGAAATAAGTGAAAAGTGTACTATTAAAACTATCAGTCTATGAATTAATAAACTCGTAAATAATATTAAATTGGTTGAATTTCATTAACGTGGTTTTATAGGAATTATGATAATAACAATACAAATATATAAAACAAAACACATTTTACAAAATTTAAAAAACTTTCATTATGGTTAAAAATAATGTCTCTTACATTATATTGTTAATAAAAAAAAAAATCGTTTCACAATACTTAACTTTTTTTAAGTAAAATAAATATATATTATAGTACAAAAATAATAACAATACATAAACACTTAATTGTTCTTTAATATTATCTTTAAAAAAATATACAAGTTGAAGATTCAACACAAAGGTTTATTATATATTACTATTTTTTAATGAATAATATAGAAAAAAAGAAAATGCATAATGATTCAAAATCAAAATGAATTATAATAAATTCCGCTTAAAAACGGTCGAAATATTGACAAATATTCACCGAACAAAATTGAAATGTTGAAACAGTAAATTAATTATTAATTGTGTACAATTGTTTTTTAATTTTCAATAACTATCGATTTAATTTCATACTTATTATTATTAAAAATGTATATTTGATAAAGAACTTTTATAATTATTATAAGTTTATATTAGATGTAGATCTTGAATACATTAATAATATAATATTTCTATAAAAAATTTAATTATGAACTAAAATCTAATCATTTTAACTTAAAAAAAAAAAAGGATACCTACAGTTTTATATAACCATACATGATTTATGACTTGTAATTATAATATGACATAGCCATATAGATATGTATACATATTGTTTTATTTATAACAATCGAAGATAAAAATAAAACAAAATATTTTTAATAACACTACGATTATAAGTAGTATATTTAAAAACCTAACTTAACTCAAAAATCTCTTTATAATATTACTAAAATATAATTTATAGAAAAAAGTTAAAAAGTATTCATTTTATATTGAAAAATTAAAAATCTTAAAAAATAATAACTATCATAAAGAATAAAAAAAATACGAGTATTTTATGTATACTAACAACTTATAGTATGACAAAAATAAAATATATGTGTTTCTTCTATATACTTATTTTGCACTACTCACATAAGCTATTCATTAAAATCAATGAAACCATATGCTATAAATTTAGATTATCATGGATAATTCGCTATGCTGAGTTCATGCACCCGGATACTATTGTTGTGATTTTGTAATTGATTACAGTTTTTTTTTTTTTTTTTGTAATTATTATAATTATAATAAACAGAAAATAACCAAAAAAATTATAGAACTCAAAATATAATTTTTAAAAGAACAATATTTTTATTATAAGTCATCATAATAAGATATATATTAAATACTTAAAATCTTTAATTATATTTAATTTTATAAATTTTTTTTAAAAAACAAAAAGTAAAAATTGTTCACTCGTTATCTTGTGTTGGGCAATGATCAATCATTTGAGAAACAATTCTAATCGAAAATTGGTATTAAAAAATTATAGCGATAAATCTACAGTCGTAAATACTAATAAAAAAATTAATTTTGCCACTAAATATTGTATAATTAGTGTATCATAATTAAACATTAATATTTATTTAATAATTTAAGATATAATATCATAATATATTAAATTAAAATTACAAGAATTTCAATACAATAAACTAGATATAAAATTAAAGACATAAAAATATATTATTATTTACTTTCAGATGATTTATAAATTTATAAATTTAAATACTTACTCTTATAATTTAATAACAATGGCAATCATTTATTTAAAATAAATTATCATGCTTAAATTTATTTTTAAAATTAATATAATTTTTGTTTAAAAACAATACAGTCGAATCTAAAATATGAATGAATTAGGAGCAGAATTTTTAGTGGTGATGGTAAAAAGAGGAACACGCACGTGCGCACTACGGTCGCCTACATTTTTTATAACGGACCAACTTCCAAATTAGGTGGTTTTTTTTTAATACGCCGATGAGAATTATCGTATTATTCAATATATTAATCATAAGAAATAAAAATATATTTTTAATATAACAAAAAAATGTTTCTCTATTATTTTATCATGAATTTGTCGTAGTCGCATATAAAATTGATTTTATTCAATTGCTGTAAATGTCATTGTTTTAGCCATATATACCATATAGAATAAAATATATGTGCTAAATATGTATTTTTTTATGAGACCAATATCTATAAAAATTATGTCAACAAACTAATCGATTATATTTTACTTTTTAAGAATACATTTTTATTTGTACTGTATAATGTTTCGTATAATGACATTCACATTTAGAGAAAAATCTTATGTAGGTATAAACAAACTAACATCCGAGTTCTATTAATGAGTGCTAAGTAGAAATTTAAAAAATAATTTTTTAAATATTATATGTTTATAAAAATGATAAAAATAGTTTTAAATCCAAACGTTTGATAACTCTTTCAACTTCTTGTTGATATTTAAAAAAAAATATCAAAATATAACTTTGAACTTAAATATGTACCTACTATTTAAATACATAATATACATTTATAGTATCTCTCAAATCTAAAATTTATAAGTCTTTAAATTAATTTAAAATTTAATTTAATTAATTTTAATTTTAAATATTTCTATAATTCCAAAAAAATTACAAAAAAATGTAAGTAAAAATTGAATACCTACACATTTTACCATATTTCAAATGCGTAGAAACAATAAATTATAAATTATATTTTGGTTAAAAATTCATAAAGGATAATACAGTACTTCCTTCAGTGATTAAAATTATACAAGTTTATGTTAACCGATGTAATTTTAAATAATAAAATATAAACTACATACAATCAGTTTTCAGTTAAATGCTAGTATTTTAATTTACATTAAATATAATTAATATTTAATCATCAGTACAATGTTCATAAAATATAAAGTCATTAAACAATTTGTGCTATAATTTTTCATTTATTCAGCATATAATTTATGTAATTAATAAGTACATAACAATAAAATTATAGTGGAAAAATGCAATTTTATAAATTATTATTAATAGTTTAATTGCCTAATAATAGTCTTGATTCTAATCATAAAATCATTAGTATCGAGATAAAAAAAAAAGAATTTCAAAAATAATCGCTCATCAAAGACATATATAATTCCAATAATGTTCTTGCAAGTTTTTCTCTTATTACATTATCACCAATCAATACATTTCTTTAGATGCATTATATGATAAGTCTACGCACGTGTTAAATTAATCACTCATAAGCCGGCATTATTAGAGAGTAGCACGTTTTATTGATGTTCTTGCGGTCTGTTGACCAAAAGCGACACACCTCGGGAAATTTTTGCGCATTGTATTTTGCGCAATCGATTGGGCTGCAGCCGGCAAAGGGAGCGCGAGAGTGCTGCACATAACCTTTTGCCGAATACCCTAACGCCACGGTAACACGAAACCAAAATATAAAATTGTTAAAAATCACGTACAATATTTGCGATTTCTACTTTAGCCTTTGACCGCCATGCATATAACACGCACACATGCTTTATAACATTGTGTAACGTATATTGATCAACACGACTGTTGTGAATCACAATGCTGACCATGGTTGTTAGTGCTCAATATACGATTAAATAAAGCAATGGAGACTAATTATTGGGATGACTAAGGAAATAACCTTATGTATTTGAGGGCCAATAATAATATCCTACAAGACACCGACAAACAAGTCTACAAAACAGTGCCTATTCCTTTCTCCCTGTATGTCTTACACAATATGTAATATGTATATTTTGTATATAATTTACATTGTATATAATACTGTAATTTACTAAGACAAATTTCAATGCCTAAAGCTACATTATCTACTGCAATTAAATTAAGATTAAACAAAAAAACAAATCAAGCATACTTAAGTATTTAAGTTCGATTATAAATTCATGTAAAATATGTAGTAATATAAAATAAAATTGATACTGATTTTGATATCATAGACCAATCGAAAAATACACATCAGCGGGTAAACATTTTGAAAATTGATTTTAAAAAATTAGCAAAATTGTATACGAACCTCGATATTTGTTGAACGATTGAACTCTTGCAGTCGTATGGTTGGTGATCGTTCTCAGAGATAAAAAAACTCAAACACAACGGCAACGGTAAAATATATTGATATTTCGAGATTTTAAATCAGCCATTTTAATGACTATAAAACGCATTAAGACAATATCGACCTGGAATGTGTTGTATACGATGTGAAATGAAGTGCGGAACACAACTATTATGTCAGTGTGTACAAATATTGTGTAGTGTAGTTGCCGAGAAAAGAAGTACAGAAAGAAAAAATAACAGAATTACACGCGTTAATAGGTTTAGTGGGAATTCGCGAGGCAATGGTATCCAGTAGTTGCGGGGAAGGAAACGGGAAAAAATAAATAATACTCGATGAGAACGGCAGACAGCGAGCTACACGGCGAGCAGTCGGTATCGCGGTTGTGACTGCCGCGCGTCGGGTCTCGGTGCTCGGCACGTTGTATATCTTTGCACGCCTTCCGTCCTAAAAACTTATGGTCGGACGGCGGTGGCGGTGGCGGCGGCGGCAGCAGCAGCAACCCTACCCCAATCTCTTGGCTGTAAGACGCGCCCGCAGCCAGTAGGTACACACACAACATCCGTCGGCGCGCTTCACGTTATTATTATTATTAGTACTACTACTACTACTATTACTACCACTACTACTATTACTACTACTACTATACAGTATACCGTACGGTTTTAGGTACGCCGCCGCTAATGGTAACGTACATGTGCGGACCCTATGCAAACGTGGTAATAATAATGAAAAACAGTGTGGCTGGCCGCGGACTCTGGGCAGCGATATGTACGTGCAAAGGATAGGCAAGTTGATGAAAACTATTGGCACAAGCTGATTTGGTAACTTACCTTAGGTTAACTGGTTTATTCAACACTTGGTTCATAAGTAACAATAACGTACTGATAATAATATATACATGTTAATGTTGGAAATATATTTACTTCACTAAAGTAAAGTACTCAGCAAGTTAAGCTATTTTTTAACGAGCACTTACATCGGACAAAAATATTAATACAGAAATGAGTATACACTGCAGTCACTATTACGTACACTATGCCTTCTATCATAGACGCAAATAATGTTTACGATCTTTGTAGCCTGAAAATGGTTTTAAAATGTATTTCATTAGGTACCTATGTCAAGTATTCTATGACATGAAATAATTATTTTTTGGAGAGGACTATTTAGAAGGGCTAATCCTCTCTATATTTGAACCTATGGCTACTATTTTAAACGAGACAAATAATTAACCATAATTTAATGTTATTTACATCAAAATAATTTGTAATTTCAATTTAATTGGTAATTTTTTAAATTAGAAGAAAAAAATTATTACAATGATACTTAGATGTAAAATTTACAAAAAACATCAATATTCATAAACAATCTTCAATTGTTCTTTTTTATTACAAAATAAAATAATACTACAAAAATATTGATCTAAAAGAACTAGTACCAACTGATTATTATCTATTAGGTTTTATTAAATTGTATCTACTTGTATATTCCATTAATTTATAGAAATCTTTAAAATCCTTAAAAATATTACACATAACGATTTTACTATCAGTCTATTAATATCACCAATATTATAATCTGAAATAGATAATATTAATAATATTATAGCAAATAAAAAAAATTAAGCCATTTAATTTATAAAATAATAAGCTCAACTATGTATTATTAATTATATTTATATCCTCAAAAGTAACAAACTGAAAATTCTTGAATATTATCATATAACCATAACAGTTTTTTTTCAAATACCAATTGACTTGAATATTATAAAAATTTATATTTTAATCAAATTAATTAGGATTAATTTTTTTGTATAATAGGGTGACAAAAAAAAAATATTTTTAACTTTTAAAATAGGCTATCATACCAAACATAGACTAGTCAGTCTTTTAATTTACCAAATAGTTTATTACATTGGACACTTCTAAACCTTTAACAACATTATTCAGTGTATTGTAATATAAAATACGAAAGCACCTACATATTACAAATTGATTAAAATCATATCATATGATAAAAATATATTTATTAATCATTATAATTATCTCCAAATATTTTAAAATAAGTTTTAAACAAAGGCGTAATTTCAAATATTTTCATGAGATGCAAAATCAATATTGAAAATCAAAAGTAATTCCAGGATTTTCCAGTTCTTATACCAATTGCTTTAAATATAAAAAAAAAAAAAAAATGTTATTTTTATGAGTAAAATATATGTATTCGTATGTCTTTCTCTTGAAAAAAAAGTATAATTGTCTTCATTTTTAGCATTGAGAAAATCATTTTGGTTGATTTTCTGAGTTCAATTGCATTTTTTAGTAAGATTTTATCTGATTGTAACTCACATGAAATACATTGGATTTTTTCAAGTATATTTGCCATTATATACTGTAATGTGATAAATTCAATATTGAATATGATGGATATTTGTCCTACAAGTCTACGTAATGTAACTCTTGTAGCTTCATCACCTTCATTAATAGATGTGTGTCTGTTAATATTTCAGGAGTTCTTTGATTTTTTTTTAAATCTAAGCTTAATTTTTTTATTGATGTCGGCCAGTATGACCACTTTGTATTTACTAATGTTTTTAAATTAAATATTTCTACATTTTTTATTTTTTTGTTTATTTATTTTTTTTAAATTTTAAAAATAACTCATACCTGTTCATTATACATTTATAAATATATGAATTGTATCAACAAAATTAACTTTCTTAGAATTATCTTGAAGATTAATTATTAAACATAAATTTAGCCGATGAGAAAAATCATGTACGAGTATGTACATAGCATGGGGTACAATTTCTTTAATTCTAAATTAAACACTTGAGAATTTGCTACTTGATATTGCTGCACTATTGCTAACATTGAGAAATACCGTTTTTAATATTTAGTTTTTGACTACATGTAATGTTTTTAAACTAATTAGTAAGGGTTTCTGCGTCTAAAATGTTCATGTGATAGCAATCTATGGATCTTTTTTTATTTCCATCGAAAAATTCAACTTTGATTCACTAAATGCAACTATTTTTGATTTTTATTATCTCTAAAAATTGGAAAAAAATCATCTGTTCCAGTGATACTAGTTTCAGTTCTCTACAATCAAAATTGCTAATTATTAATTCTTTTACATTTATTTATTCGTATATCTATTATCTACATTTACAGAAAACGTGTATTTTATAAAAAAAATGCCTGAGAAGCATTTACATACATTTGCATCCCGCAAATTATGCTCTAAGTTTTAAATAAAGTAGTACATGTTTAAAGTACTTACTATGTATTATAAACAAAATAAGAGTTAGAACTTTTCAATACAAAATAATTTTTTTTGTTTATCCATGTCTTACTCAATAAACGTTGTTATTAAATTGATTTTAATTATATAATATTTCTATTAACATATAATATAACTGTGATTCATTATTGCTCAACCTTTACCTATTATGATTATTGATTTAAAATTATACTATAGTATTTAATTTATTTCTACCATATGACTATTTTATAATAATAACCATATTTAAAATACATAATTTAAATTTAATGGTATAATAGCAAATATGCAAATATATCTAAATGTATAGAATGAATATTTTTATAATATTATGCATTTTATGGAACTATTTAATATATTAAAACATAATGATATTGTAATATAATTTACAGTCATTACAATTCACAATACCACTAAGTGAATTTTGGAGCGTTAGCGTTTTATTATAATGGCTAATTATAATTATCTACTTCCTACAATAGATTGTAACATTTTTAAACTATTAATTTTTGTTAATAGGTCAATGGTCAAGACCAGTATGTGGAAAACAAGTAAAGTATTTTCAGTGTATTTTTTTCTAACTAAATAAAGTAAAACATGAAATATTTAAGTTTCATGTTATTACTGCAATAACGCCACAAAGTGTTGTTGTCATGAAAGAATCCATGGTTAGAAAACTGTAGGTCAGGCTATTTCAAGAGACCACTTATTAGGGCTCATATTAGATTACAAATGTATACCTTGTAACAAACACAATAGGATCATAGTTTTTTAAGTTTCTTCATAATTATCATTGAAAACATTAACTTTTATTTTATTTTATGAAGGATTTCATCTTACATGTGATCCGACATAGAGATATATTACTGCACTAATTAAACCAGTGGCGTCATCTGGAGGGTGACAACTGGGGCATTTTCCTAAATCTATAATTAACTTCAGCTTTTAGTCGACACACTTAAAAATATAAGAAGTCTTCGTGTGGCTAGTTTTGTCAACAAATATTAACTATGGGTCAGGTGAACTTTCCATAGATCCACACCTTATTTTATCGGGTTATTGGCCACATCAACTGCTGAGAATTAATAGTTTACGAAAGAAGTCGTTTGATATCATTATCAGTGGACAACTTACACAAATAAGGGGTGACTTGGGGGGGGGTGACTCCCAATTTACTGCCCCTCCCCCAAATTTAGTATTAAATCAGATACAAGAAATTTTATATAATGACTTTTTTTTAACAATTTAATAGAGAGGGGGAACTTGAACCCCCTCTCCCTCAAAATAAATTAAGCTATTTTCGATTTTGGTGGACAATATCATGATATAGTAATAATATTAATATATATATATATATATATATATTTCTTTATTAATTTTTATATTATGGACAATAAGGACAATTTAGGGATAGTCACATAAAATCAATTTTACAAATTATAACTATCGTTTAAATAGCAATTATTTATATTAAAAATAAATAATACATACATTTATGAAATACCCCTTGTTCTATACATACAATATATTTGTGTATAATGTAATCAATGGTATACCTATTATTATATTTTAAATAAAATTTCAATTATTGAATATTATAAATTTAGAATAACTTTAAAATGCCCATAATAGCAAATGTCGCTATATACATATATTTTAATGTGCTACTCAAATCGGAATCATTATTATACTATTGTTATACAATTGAATTGATACAATTTTTAAAAAGTTGGTTAGAATAAAATAGACCATCAGTTGTTCCTGCCTGTCGTAAAAGGCAACTAAAAGGGACTTGTAGTAGGGCAGCAGCTACTACAATATTGGGTGTAGGTTCATCCTACAGTCAGACAGTAGCCAACAGATACGGGAAACTGTATGACTGGTGGCTGCACTGCGATACGGAAGGCAACGGGAAACCACCATATAAATATCCCAAGTAACAGGAATCAACATGTCTTTTTCTCTAGTAAAAAATTCCGGAGTTAAAATAGTCCCCCGTTTGGATCTCCGGGTGGGGACTACAAGAGAGGTAAGAAGTGTTAAGGATGTGAAGGAATATAAACGAATAGCAATTTGGAATGTAAGAACTTTATTACAATGTAGAAAACTGGAGAATCTGAAAATAGAAATGGACAAGATGAAAATCGATATTCATGGAATATCAGAAATGAGATAGCCAAAGTCAGAAGACTTTTGGAACGGAGACCATAGAATAACATAAACGGGTGTATCAGAGAAGAAACCTTGTACAGGAGAAGTAGGGATTATTATGAATAAAACCCTATGAAAAAAAATTAAAGGCTATATACAATATAACGATAGAATCATTCTAATCAAGCTCCAAACGAAACCAAAAGATACAATATTAGTTCAAGTGTATATGCCAACATCAAATAGTAACAACGAAGAGGTAGAAGAAGTATACGAAAATATAGATAAAATAATCGAAAATTTTAAAGGGGAAGAGAATCTGATAGTAATAGGTGATTGAAATGCCGTTGTAGTGGAAGAAAAAGTAAATAATGTAACTGGTGCCTTTGGGTTGGGAAGACGAAATGAAAGAGGAGAACGCCTATTAGAATTTTGGGCAAAATATAACTTAATAATCACAAACAGTTGCTTCAATCACCATCGAAGAAGAAGATACACGTGGAAAATATCAGGAGACATAAATAGATACCAAATAGATTACATTATGGTTAAGAATAGATTTAAAAATCAAGTATAGGAAAGTATAAGTTACCCAGGAGGAGATATAAATAGCAACCATAATCTAGTATTGATGAAATGCGAACTTAAATTTAAAAAATAATGGGTAAAAAGAAGAAAATAGTGCAATGGAAAATTAAAAATCTGAAATATGAAAAAATAAGCAAAAAATATAGTGAAGACACTAATGATGTAATTATTGAAAAATCTCAAAATATTAAAGAAAGATGGCAGAATTTGAAAGATACAATTACAATGGCTGTAACGAAAACTCTGGGAAATAGCTACAATGCAGCGAGAAAGGAATGGATTACAACGGAAATAGTCAACAAGATAGAGAAAAGAAAGAAATACAAGGGTTAAAACAGTATAGATTGACAGGAAAATACAAAGTACTGAGGAATCTAATCATTAGGAAATCGAGGGAAGCAAAAGAAAAATATTTGGAAGAAAAGTGTAGCGTAATAGAAACTCTCATAAAGACAGGAAGTAGTGATGACGCATATATAATGGTGAAAATGTTTTTTGGTCAGCATAAGCCCCGAGTAGGAGGAATAGAAGATAGCAACGAAAGAATGCTATATTAACAAAAGGATATAGCGAAAAGATGGAATATCTAGAAATCCTGTACAAGGGGGAAACACTTAAGGAAAATTAAACCAACGAATCAAACGAATCAAGCCAAAAAAACAAATCTAAAGAAAATTACGAAAATTACGAAATAATCCCAATTATGAGAGAAGAGTTTGATAAAACTTTAAGGAATCTGAAAAATAAAAAAGCAGCAGGAATCGATAGAATACAAGCGGAGCTTTGGAAAGAGGCAGGAGAAAAAGTTAAAAGGGAATTATTCCAAATTATCAAAGTCATATACGAAACCGGTGAATTGCCTAAATATTACGTAAATAGCCTAATTATTATTATAATTCCTAATTAGGAACGAGGGAAGCAATATTGGCGTTAAGGATAATCATCCAAAAAAGGATTAGGAAAGACAAACAAACATTTATAGCTTTTGTGGATATCGAAAAAGCATTTGATAACGTAACTGGAAGGTCATGTTTAAAACGATGAAAAGATTGGGCATAAAATACGCAGATAGAAAATGTCTGTATAACCTATACAAGGATGAATTCGCAGTTATAAGAATCCAAGATGAGGAAGAAGAAGTAAAAATAAACAGAGGAGTTAGACAAGGTTACACATTATTCCCAATTATATTCAACGCATATATTCAAGAAGCAATAGATATCATAAAGGAAAATGCCAATCTAGAGATAAAGATTAACGGACAAAAAATAAGTATGTTGCGTTTTGCCGATACATAGCTTTAATTGCTGAAAGAACTTGGCTCAACTAATTAAAGCTATAGATAAAAACATTCAAAACAAATTTGGAAATGAGAATAAATATAAGAAAACAAAATTAATGGTATGTAAAACGAAAAATAATACAAGAACAAGAATACAGATAAAAATACGAAACCAAACAATAGAACAAGTAGATGAATTTTCATACCTGAGAAGCGCAATCAGCAAGGATGGAAGAAACAGAAGTAAAATTATAAAACGCATCTGTCAAGCTAAAATAACCTTTAACAAAAAGAAAACTTAATTTACATCAAGAAGCATGAGTCTAAAAATAAGAAAAAACCTATTAAAGACGTTTACAAAAAATTATTTCCCTGTACGGGTGTGAAACTTGGAAAATAACAATGGAAGAAAAAAGAATACTTGAGGCATTTGAAATGTAGTGCTATAGAAAGATGCTAAGCATAAGTTGGATGGACAGAGTAACCAACGCAGAAGTACTGGAAAGAATATCAGATGAAAAGTTACTATGGAATAACATAGTCAGAAGACGGAACGAATGGATAGGTCATATCATGAGACACGAAGAATTGTTGAAACTGAAAATAGAAGCAACAGTAGAAGGAAAGAACCGCAGGGGTAGACCAAGATTGAAATTCAATCAACAGATAATAAAAGACCAAGGATAATATGCGGAATATGCTGGAATATCCACTCATATGCGGAAATGAAAAGGAAGAATGATAAGAGGGAAGACTGGAAGATGGCTGCAAACCAATCTACGGATTGAAATCATAGATAGTGATACGATTGAATATTTTTTATAGGCTTAAAATGTAAATAAATACAATTATAATAATAAATATAAATACATAAATGCATTAAAATGTAATTAAAAATGTATTGGTTTAATATTAATTTATATAAATATAATAATCATAAATATAAGTATGTAATACTAATACGAATATAGTAATAATATAGCAAAAGTAATACTATACAATAATAGTAATGAACAGTGGCATATTTCGGGAGAAGGGGATTTCCAGATCGCGACCCCTTCTAGAGAAAAAAAATGTAAAAGTCATGAAATACTTGTTACGAAGGTACAAAAAAAGAGAATGTTAATTAATATTATGAAGTTGCAATGATTGTAAAAAAATGAATTACCTAAGTACTTGTTTACATACAAGGTAGGTACCCGAGAACCCCCCACCCCCCTCCCCGAAATATTTTAAACGAGGCCTTAAAAATTTAAGTCCCGAGTATCGGACCCGTATTTTAACTGATATTGCTCGAATTAAATGTAATTTATTCTAAAATATATGGTAAAAAAAAAAAATTATATTTCGTAATAGAATCAATAAAATAAAATTTTCTATATTTTCGCGCGAAAACTTATTATGGTAATATAACAGCAACAATTGACTACAAGAGTACAAATCATAATTAATATATGCTAACTGAGAATAATATACGAGATTCAAGGAAAAATTATTAATTGAGACTTATATACCACAATATTATAAAATTAGAATTACGTTCAGAGGTGGATTTAAGGCACTGCGAACTATGCGGCCGCATAGGGCGGCAAAATTATGTTGAAAATTTATTTTGATTTTGTAAAATTAGGTAGGTTAGTAAATTAGGTAACCTACATAATTTTTAAAATTGTATTTATCACTTCAAAATCTTGAAATTGTGGATTTTGTATTTGTTTATTTTTAGCAAAATAATATTTATATTTTCCCAGGAACTCGTCTACGACAACGACAATAGTATTGTATTATAGCTTATCTTATTGTTTAAGAAATGTCTCGTAATACTATAATAAGCAAAAATTGCATATTAGGTAGGTATTGAAAAAATTAATTTATTTGAGGATATTTTATTAAAGAGGTAGTAAGTTTTTTTTAGATAGGGGCGGCAAATTTAATTTTGCATAGGGGCGGAAAATTGTTAAATCCGCCCCTGGTTACGTTTATTCAATAATTTATTATTAAAATCCACAATTTCAAGATTTTGAAGTGATAAATACAATTTAAAAAATTATGTACCTAATTTTACAAAATCAAAATAAATTTTCAACATAATTTTGCCGCCCTCCAAAATTTGCCGCCCTATGCGGCCGCATAGTTCGCAGTGCCTTAAATCCGCCCCTGCCTACAAGTTTTGTGAAGATATTACTTAAAAGTATTGTAGGCATCACCTGAAATATAGGTCTGCGCACGTATATGCTTGTACATATATTATCATATATAGGTATTAATGCTGTATTTTATACATTTTTTTATAATATTATAAAGGCACTTATTTTTAGAAAAGTTTAAAAAATACTCCACTAATGGTGAATAATTAAAACCACGGACTAAGATATACTACATGCACCATATATCTTAGTCCGTGATTAAAACACTAAAAAAGTGTTTTAAATAACATTTGTTTTATTGAATGTTGCAATTGAAATTAAACGAAATTTAATTATTCTTATCATGGTTGAAATCATTTTAAACCGAGTTATCTACAGTTGTACAAAACCATAATGGATTAAATACACACTGGTGCAATTTTAACTTGTTATCAATCAATCTTATAAATTGTTGGTTGTTATCATAAAGATTTTGTTTTCCGTTTCGAATTCCGTTACTTTAGTAACTTAGAAATGCAGTTCGCGAATAATTAACGTCTTAATTTTTTGTTTTGTTATTATACCCCTGATATAATAATTATTCACTTTAGTCTATAACAAAAATAGTAACGGCATGGATCGAGCAAGGATACCCATCGAAGAGTTAATAACATGTTTTAAGTAAATATATTGTTTTAAAATTATCAATTTTTGGATTTAGAATATATAATAAGATAGATGTTTTATACTTAGATCGACTACTACCGTTGAAGATATATTTGATAAATTAGAAGGATGGAATCGAAATGATGTTCAACTTGAACATTCAAAAGACTATACACTACAAAAACTGTTGCTTCACTCTGAGACTCCTATTGAATTAAAAGAAAAAGTACAGAGCATTGAGTAAGCTATTATTTTATTACAACTTATATTGAGTTTTAATTTATTTTTTTATTACTATGAAAAATGTATTGTCTTTAATTTTTCATTCAATAGCCATAAAATACTTAACAAATTTATGGAATTGATTCAAGAAGTGCGTGAAGATAAAAAATTGACTACGTTCTTGGAAAAACGGAGTAAAGAATATGGACGAGAAATAAGTTGTTCAGAATTTACACAACACTATAAAAATGAAGTTGAGGTATTATCATTTTTTTAAATTATACTAATATTTAACCCAATTTATTATAAAATGTATGTAATAAATTTTCTTTTACAAATTTTAACCAATGATCATAGACATAGCTATGGTTTAAATATAAGACTGGCTGCTCTCTTCCATTGAAAAAAAATTTTAAAAGGTGAAAGACAGACACTTTGCGTCTTAGTATATCATTACAACTTTTAAAATGTATACTTGGACACAGGCCCGGCTCAAGTGTTTAAACAAAAAGGCAAAATTTAGTTTTTGCCGCCCCTTACGTGTAAATATTACATCAAATATTTTTTTTTTATACATAAAAATTTTCCCGAAAAAATGCCGCCCTCGGCATGGGCCTATATTGCCTACTCCTTGAGCCGAGCCTGCCTGTACATGGGTTAATTTAAAATTTTATACTTTAAAAATAAAAATTACTTAAGACTTGTCCTAAGCTTAAATACTATAGTTGATTTATCTTGTTTAGTCAAATTGGTATGTAATGTATATTTCAAATCAAAGTACATAAAATACATTTACATTATTTAAACAATAGTTTTGATATTTTAAAGGTTATTGTAACAGTTAATTATTTGCCTGAATATTAAAAACAGTAATAGTTATTGAGCTAATTTAGTATTTTTACAGAAAAGAAACGAATTTCAAAAACAACGCCAATTAAAAAAAGAAACAAGAGACAAAAAATTTGTTTTGAAAAAAAGTGCTTGTAATCAAATTCCACTTTGGAAAAATATTAGAAAATATCAAGCACTGGACTATTTTAGTATACCAGTATCTTCTTCCAGTATGATTATTTTATTTTATTACTGTTAAATAATACATAATATTTAATTGTGTTTTCTATTATATCATTTTAATATAGATACTATTTCTCCTGAAGAATGTGATCTAGTTGATGATATTCTTTCTTGTCTTCAAGGCTTTCATGGCAAATTCATCACTCCAAATAAACTGAATACACCACTTACTTTTAATATTCATACATCCATAGGTATGTTGATATAATTTTTGTAATTTTATTAAATGTAACATTACTTAATATTAGATTGATGAATACCAATATTCACCAGTAATTATCAAAAATCTACCACTTTCACTAATTACATGTATCTATGTTTAATTAAGTAAATAAGTAATACTGAGTTAGAACATATTAAATTTAGTTTTGATGTAAGTTCATAATTTGTATTGCTTTTTTATTCATCCCTAACATAATTTATAACTACTTTTTTACTCAGATCCACAGTATAAATGTTTAGTATCAAAAATACTTAGACTTGCTTCAGCTTATACTATCATTTGTCGATATTGTGAAGAAAATCGGCAAAGCCATAATGGATATGTTAATCAAGCATTGGCCTGTTATATAAGCAAATTTATACGTGATTACTTAGTAAGTCTTTGCAAATAGTTAATTATAAATAAAAATTATGTTGTGTTTTTTTTATTATTTTTTATAGTAAAATTGTTTCTAAATTTAAGACTCAGCCAATAACTATTAATAATATTTTATTATTTTTTTTTTTTTTTTGTAGAATTTTATAATATGCCTTGAAAGTCAGCACAAGTCTGGGAATCTTAGTTTACAATCATTATCATTTGCAACTCAAGCTCATGTTTACAAAATGGAATATGTGGCTCGAATTGTATCAACAATAATGCAAGTATGTATAAAATATTCATTATAAAAGTCGTTTTTTTCTTGAATATGACTAGATTGTATTAAAATATTTTTATCATACCAAAAAGTAAAAAAAAAAAAAAAGTTATAGGTTATTAATTCTAAGTATATTTGTTTAATTTGACTAAGAAGTAAAGACACTAATAATATAATTTATAATGAATTATTTAAATATGGCTTGCAAGCAGCATAATCAGAAAAATTGAAGCACATTATTTTAATATAATTAAATAGAAATATTTGTATTTATTTATTTATAATAAATATCCACTATTTTTAGGAAAATAAAAAAGGCGGTCAATCTCTTTCAATATTACATGAAGAAGTTATTCAATGTTATATTGATGACTCACTTAAAAAACTTTTGGGAGGTATGGTTGAAGTATCAACAATTCCTTTTTTTCAATCCTTAGAAAAATGGATTTTTAAAGGTCAAGTATTTGATCCTTGTGATGAGGTATATTATACTAATATTTTAAATTTAAATACTTTCTAAATATTTAAAAATTATTGAATTTTACTTCAGTTTATGATCAAATGTGGTCACCTTGTGTTAAGTGATGATACGGAAAAATATTGGAATAGATGTTATACAGTCAGAAATGAATTTGTTCCATCTTACTTAGAAAAATTTAAAGAAATTATTCTACGAACTGGAAAATACTTAAATGCACTTTATCATTGTAGTAAGTTTATCATTAATTTTCTTTTCTTTTTTTGTCAGATAAAAAATTTTCATATTATTTTTTAGATATTCCAAATAAATTAAATTTGGTTTACAAATCTACCAATGATGAAAAGTTAATATACTCTTTGTGGTGTTCTGATGCTACAAATTATCTTAAAACTATAAACAGTGCTTATATGTTCGCAAGCAATAGTTTATTAAATGTTTTGCTGAATGATTATGACTTAATGAACAGATTAAAGTATTAAGTGTTTTTTTTTTTTTTTTTTACATTTACCTAATTACTAAAATGTAAATAAATTTCAGATCTATTAAACGTTATTTTTTACTAGAACAAGGAGATTTTGTTGTTCATTTATTAGATGTATGTGATGAAGAATTAAAGAAACCCACCGATGATATTGTTTACAACAGACTGGAATCATTGTTAGACATTTGTTTGCGAGTAAATGTTGGATGTGTTGACCAATATAAAGATGATATAAAAATGGAATTAAAAAAAGATCCACTGAGTTTTCAAATATTTAAAATACTTGCGATTCAAACCGAAAAAGAAAAAGGTAAAAATTAGATGTAAACAAATGGTTTTTCTCAACCTTTTTACTATTATACTAAGATGCCTATGTGTAGATTAATTAATCAATGTATTTCCATTTATTTATCTCATATTTAAGTAGTATATTTTGTAAAGCGTCAATATTTGGTCAATTATTAATTACTTTAGATAATTAATTATTTACTACTTATGTACACAAATCAATAATTTATTTGGGAAGGATATAATACAAAATAAGTACTTACAGTAAAGATTATATGTGACACAAATAATAGAAATTACAGTTAAGAAGATTAATTTAATGTTTACTATACTTAAAACTTAAGTCATCTTAAATTTTTTTGTTTTTGCTAACATTTTATTTTCACTATATTGTTTTATGACACTTTTGATACAAAAATATTACATTTTGAACTAAAAATATGTATTACCTACTATTTTAAATTCAAGAAAATATTTGTATTTTATAGATAATTTTTATGAAAATAAATTCTTACGTCAAAATAATATATTAAATATATAATAATAAAATATTTACAATGCTTAGTTTTATATTTCAACAATATTATTTTTTTATAGATTATACAACCTTTCAACCAGCATCAACCTTATTGGGTATACAATCGTTTTGTTTAGGAATCACTACACAATGGCCAGTTTCTTTAATATTTAATGAAACTGTTATATCAAACTATCAAATGTTATTCAGATTGTTATTATTATTCAAAAGTGTAGAACGTCAACTACTTAAGTAAGTAATTCAATATTAATACATTTAGTTGTATTTTAATATATGTTATAAATTTTACAAAGTAACTAAATGACAATTTCCCATAAAATTACTTTGACTGTAAGTTTAACTTGAGGATTTAGTTCTTCAATCAACAAACTAGTTTTATTAACTCCCTAATTTCTAAATTTTCAGTTTAGTTATAGTAGATTATTAGTATTATTAACCATAAGTCATGAGTTTTAATACTTAGAAAATATTAAGTATTTTGTATTATTTTTAATGGTTTAACCACTATTAAATATATTTTTTTTATAAAACAACACTATAATGTCAAAAACTAAAAAAAAAATAATGATTTGGTTAGAAATGAAGCATGCAGTGAACAACCCAAAGACTCACTGTGGCCTAAAATATGTAAAATAGGACTAGTTTTGAATTATCATAAAAACTTTTAAATAATTTTTAATAATTCTATAATCTAATAGATCCAATAAAGGACACATTAAAGTATCTTTTAAAACTCTTTTGAGCTCTATATTATACAAATTAAAGATATTTCAATCAATAGCATGTCCAAAGTCATATTTCAAATTCAAATGTAGTGCTTTAGGTATTATGAATTATCAAAATCTATAATTAATTAATATCATACATATTTTACAATATTTTAGAAATGTTTAACTAGTTTGAATGTCATATCTAAAATATGGTTCATGTGTAAATATTAATTCTTGTTACTGATACCACAGAAAAACAATGGAACATAATATGATATATACGATATGAGCTATCAATTTTAAATAATTTTTGATAATCCTAAAACCAAATAGATTTGATAGAATACAGATTGATTAATGAAAATTAATGTTTATCAAAAATCATATACAAGTATCATAAACTATTTTTTGTCAAGACCTTACATTAAGATAATGAAAAACTTCCTTTTTTTTTTTTTTTTGTTGCGTATGTGAACATTGTCTATGAATTACTATATGTTAACATTTTCTTACAATAGTTGATGTTAATAATCTCTTAAATTGTTGTAATGGTAAAAACAATCAAAATTTAAGATTATAGAAAAGGTCTCAAATTTACCATTAAGATTATAATTAATTTTGTCTTAGTATATTTTTTAAATTTGATTTATTTTAATACATTTATAATGCAAAAAATAATCCATTGATTTTTTCTAAATAACTTGATGAGAAAATACTTATTTAATACTCAAAACAAGTTAAAACTTTATTATTTTTTCAGCTCTTAATTTAATATATAAAAGAAAATCAATAAGAAATTAAATGTACATATTGTTATATAATATTTGTTAAAAACTTAAATGTTACATAATACTATTTATTTTAAAATGGTTATAACTTTGCACAATGAGGGTATTATGTACAATGAATATTGCTTGGATAATTGTATTAAATGTATATGATTGCAACATCAAACTTGATAGTAATAAATATATTATAATCTTTATTGGATTCTGAGCAGTCTTTTAATATAATTATAATTTTTTCAATAAACAATAAGAAGTTTTCACAAACTTATAAAACTTAACTTACTCCAATCAGAATCTAATAATTGTTTTCATTGTTACATGTAGCTGATGGAATGACACTTATTAATTATTAATGTGATATTTTAAAATTTCATTTTTATTCATATTTAATTTTAATAGAATATGGCTATGTGATAAACAATTAAAAAAAGTACCAAATTCATCAGCAATTACCTACAAAAAGGCTTTTAATTTAAGGCAAAACATGTTGTTATTTGTACAAAACCTAGAATATTATATGTTTGAAGAAGTCATAGAAACACAGTGGCAAACATTTACATCAGCTATTCAGTATAAAGTATATTGTTCTTTATAGTAAAAATTAAAATTTAATATTAATTAACTATGTAAATTTTATTAATTCATATTTGTATAGGTTAAAAACGTTGATGAGTTATTGGATGAACAGCAAAAATTTTTAAATCTTTGTTTGAAAAATTGTATGGTTACAAATCCAGATTTAATGAAACGCAGTAGATATTTATTAGAACTATGTACAGAATTCAGTGATTATATTCTTGATGTAAGTTTACTTTTACTAAAAATAATTAATTATTTCATTTAAATTAAATATAGATCTTAAATTTGAACAAAAATTCAAAAGTATACAGTATAATATTTAAACATACAGTTAATTATAAAAATATAATATATTAAAAGCCTGAAAGCCTTTATTTTACATGTGATAAATGAAAATGTGTACTCTTAATCATAATTTATTATTTTCATAAATAATTTTGGTGTTTTATATTAAATATTTAATGTAATATTAATTTCTAAATTATTTGAGTGTATTGTTTCAGTTACCTAAAAGTCATCTTAATCTTAAAATAGATTTCAAAAAGCAAATACAAATATTAGAAAATAAATTTATGGCTGCAATGATTGATCTCTTAAAATGTATAAGAAAAATGAGTAGATTGGATAGTGGTAATATTATATACAATTTTTTGTATAGGTAAGGAAGTTCAATAATTATTTATAATTTATTACAAAATCTATAGTAATTTTAATCTAATATAATCATCTGTATTGTATTTATACTTACATTTTTTATGACCTTGTTATATTTAGGATGGACTTTAATGGAATGTACACCGAGCAAATTAACATGGATGATACAGTTTTATATACATGAACATTTATTTTTAAAATACACCTAATGTACACATATTATTTTTCTTTTTTTTATATTTATCTTAAGATTTATTCTCAATAATTATAATACTACTAGTTAAATATAATACTAATTATATTATATAAATAAAAACAAAAATAATATAATTATAACTATAGAGTGTTATATTTGAGATATTTCTTACTGTATCAAATACTTTAATAGTTTCGTACTACAGAAGTACAAATTCATACATTTTCTCTACTTGTTTACATCTAAAAAATTAATGTTATAATTAGTACAATTAATTTAATCAATTTTGATTTATTATACTCCAAAATTTATTTTAACTTACTACTATATGTTATTGAATTATGACTGGTATCTTGATTTGATTTTGTATTCATTTTTGAATATAATTGTTGTTGAAATAAGTTCTGAAATAATATATATTTATTTATATAAATTTTTATAATTTATAGTATATCAAGAAAAAATAAGTTTACATCAGATGATTGAGCACTAGTTTTAATTAAACCATAGTGTGGCATCCCATGTTTTCTGAAAATGCAATTAATAAAAATTCATATTAATAAAAAACCTTTAGTATAATAGTAATAATTTATTACTGATAATTATCTTTAGTCAATCGTGAATTGGGTTCTTCAGTTTTAGCCATTTGTTTAAGGAACTCATCTTGGAAACCAATACTCATTTTTGGAATGCCTATTGTTGTCCCGTGTGTTAATTCATTTCTTGATTTACACATTGTACTGCTATTCTAGAATTATAAAATAAAATAAATTATCAACAATATCATAAACATTAGTATTCATTAACCAAACCAATACATACTGTACTGTATGTGTTCCTATACGCTGGATGGTGAATTACTCCTGATGGTGAACTAACCAGTGTATTAGAAGAATGAGGAGAGGAATACATTGATACTGATGATGAGTGTTTTTTAGGCATATTATCTATTGTGTTACGAGATGAACCAGACAAATGATTCAATACTATCAATTCTCTTATTACTTCTTGAGTTTCTTTTGCTACACGCTCTTCACTAAAATCCTGATGACTTGATGAAATTTTAGATGTAATATTTCGGTCATTATGTGACCAATCTGTATATTCATTTTTAATCTCTTGTTTGATTATACTCGTAGCTGGGGATTTTGTCTCTTCCCTCTGAATAAAATATACCATAAAACATAAATATAAAAATAAATATAAAATAAAATATTTACATACAGTCTTATAGTAACTATTAGTTGTAAATTGAGAAGGTAATGGTGATGTATTGTCCATTAAAGATTCATTGATAATTTGACTCAACATATCTTTAGCTGTTGACTTTTCATCAACTTTTTTACTGTCCAGTTTATTTGATGATGTAATGAGTTTTTCATCCTTAATTAATAAAGACAAGGCACAACAATTAATAAGAATGTTACTGACACATTAAATTAAAATATATATGCGTGCAAACTAACTTTTGGTTTTGTACACTGTTGATCTACAGCAGAAATATGGGTGGACCTTTGTTGGTCAGGTAAAGGTGTATTTTGTAATTTTTGAAGCCATATGTGCTTAATTGGTTGATGAGTCATGTGTTTTGGACTACTTAACCAATCCTGCAAACATGTTCAAAATATTGACAAAAACTTATTTAATTATTTTCAGATTAATTTTAATCATAATAAATGTACAGCAAAACTATTCTATCAAGTTCTTACATATATTACCATAAATATAGAGCGTGCAGAACATTGCACACAAGCTCTGGGCCTCAAATGGTCCAATGACTGATATGAAAATATCAATATATAATTTATTTGAATAAAACTTATGTTATTTACTAATTTTACCAATACCCTTTGTCTTGCATCCTTTAAGATTATTGCATTATGTTCTTATGTTTAAATCATATTATAAATATTATAAATATTATAAAAAAAATGATATGAAAATAATGTGTATAAGTTGTTTAAAAAATAAATATAATATTTACTTATTTTCTATTATAGAATATGTTTTTAATGATAATATATTCTAATAAATTAATAGTTTTTCTCAAAAAAATATTCCAAGTATTATGTATAATAATATAAGTAGAGAATAACTATATTGATTTTTTTAATACTCCTTTGGTATAATGGTTTAGAGTAAACTATTTATTTAAATAACAAGCTATCATATTTAATTAGGTACTTAGTATCATATTTTGTTCAAACTTTTAAATTTTAAAAATTCACCCCCTTTAAAAATTAAATTTTTTTTTAGTTGCTAATGAAAAATGTAAGTAAAGGTCCTCAACATTTCAATTTGTTCACAGGCTTCAAATTGTGAAGTTACAGTACTGCTTTCATACTAGGTCAATATATTTTAGAAATAAATATTATGTATTATTGAATGATTATTGTGTTAAGCTATCCAGGCCCGGGTTAAAGGATAGACGACATAGGCTCACGCCTAGGGCGGCATTTCCCAGTATGTATAAAAAAATATTTGATGTGTTATTTACATGTAAGGGGCGGCAAAACTAAATTTTTCCTATGTTTGTTTAAACACTTGAGCCGGACCTGAAGCTATCACATAGTAAGGATTGTTCAATTTTTAATATTGCTAACAGAAATCCGTCACAAAACTGAATTCAGTTTATTCTAGAACCCAAAACTCAAGAATGTTATAGTTACTCAGAAACATAACACAAAATAAACACGGATTATTTTTATTATGTGTCAATCCAGTACATATCAAGGTCATATTTTAATTGTTAAAACTCAGACATATTGAAACATCTACTATTTAATAACTCGACGACCTACTCTATTTAGTACATGGCGATTTATAATGAATTGTATCAAAATAATAGCAAATGATGTTTTCAATTATCTTAAGTAAAACAATACTAGTTTTGTAACCTTCACCTGAAAAATTAACGAAAACCGGAAAGAGCACGAGTTATAACTCACAAAACATAAATCTGTACAACAATATCGTAATAAATTAACTTAGAATTAGAATATCAATTCGATGATAGATAAATTTGTAAATTATTTAATTCTTCTTCTTCTTCTTCTTCTTCTGCCTAGCCTTCCTCCCAACTATTTGGGGTCGGCCACCCTTGTCCTACACCTCCACTTCACCCGGTCAATCACATCTCCTATTATGCACACACCGACATCCCTCATGTTATTCTCCATAGTCTCCAACCATCTCTTTTTTGATCTTCCTCTTCCTCTTTTCCCTTCAACGTCCATCTTCATAACCACTGCATTCGTTTCCCCTCGCCTCATCACATGCCCAAACTATCTCAGCCTATTTTCTCTCATCTTGTCCACAATTGGCGCTACACCAACACTACCTCTCACGTATTCGTTCCTTATTCTATCTTTTCTTATCACTCCACTCAACCATCTAAGCATTTTCAATTCCGCGACACTAATACTTTGTTCTATTCTCCTGTTAACCACCCAACACTCTGAACCATACAGCATAGTTGGTCTCACTACACTTTTATAAAATTTACCTTTCAGCCTAATTGGAATTCTCTTATCGCATAACACGCCCGATGCTTCTCTCCCTTTCATCCACCCGCACTTAATCATAAATAAATATAAATTATTTCCAAATAACAAAAAAAGTGAAGTTAAGTATGTACCAAAAGAAAATACATTATAACAAATATTTAAAACATTGCTTCTATGAGAGCCATTTTTTTGATTTTCAATATCGGTGTCAAATTGAAAATGGAAGATGACAGGAAAATGTATTTAATTATAGGTTATAGGTACTTTAACCTATACCTTACAAAAGCCGTAACGTTTCAATAAATATTGTTATCGTAATATTATTTTTTTTTTTCGACGACGATCCCGAACTTTCACACATTGCTTCGAGGATTATTTAAAAATTAAAAAGATAATATAAAATAAATAAGTCAATTTTATTTATTTTAAACTATTTGCATTTTTTTCGAATAAATATAGTCTTAAAGATATTACACACAAAGTATTTCACCAATCATTCTTCCCCAGAATCAATATCCAGAACGCCCTATTAGAGTAGATCAATTTAAATAACAAATAATAATCGCCTATTACCAATAACTGCTTAAGTCTGCAGACATAAATTAATGTAAGATCGTTAATCATGGTTACACAATCAAAAATACACGAATAGGTTGGTGGTTGACCAGGATTATAAATTAGTATAATCTATAAGTTTTAAGAGATAGATATTATTTTTTGGTATAATTGATAAGTCTTATCAATACAATGCATAGAAAAATAAATAATTAGGATTTATAAAAAACTAATATATTTGAAAGAGTTCAAAATTGGTAGTTATTTCTATTTGCCCCATGAATATTTTTTATATACCTTTTTACTGTTACGGTACCAAACATTTACGTACATATGTCTCATCCCAACTTGTGAACATTGTAATTAGTGATGTAGGAAGACATCGTAGCGCCCCTGACAAAAATTTAATTCGTCTATTTTTATTAAAAATACAATTTATATTTATTAGTTACTATTACAATGTAAATTTTAGACTTAAAACCTTTTCTCGCTTTAAGACTGGCGAATTCGTTAATAATTTCTTTACATGAAATTTCCTACATTCATTAGTGCTATTTTCATAATTTCATCATTAAATTCTTACGTTGTGTGAACAATTAGGCAAAATCTACACATTTCAAAAACTAAAATAGAAATATTTCTTTTTGAAGGTAAAATAAAAATACGACTTTTGCACAATTGTGCACATTGTAATTCACGCCCCCTGGCGTAGCCAACTATTTGGGGTCGGCCACCCTTGTCCTACACCTCCACTTTACTCGGTCAATCACATCTCCTCTGCACACACCGACAGCCCTCATGTCATTCTCCAAAGTCTCCAACCATCTCTTTTTTGGTCTTCCTCTTCCTCTTTTCCCTTCAACGTCCATCTTCATAACCACTCTTACTGCATTCGTTTCCTCTCGCCTCATCACATGCCCAAACCATCTCAGCCTATTTTCTCTCATCTTGTCCACAATTGGCGCTACACCAACACTACCTCTCACGTATTCATTTCTTATTCTATCTTTTCTTATCACTCCACTCAACCATCTAAGCATTTTCAATTCCGCGACACTAATACTTTGTTCTATTCTCCTGTTAACCACCCAACACTCTGAACCATACAGCATAGTTGGTCTCACTACACTTTTATAAAATTTACCTTTCAGCCTAATTGGAATTCTCTTATCGCATAACACGCCCGATGCTTCTTTCCATTTCATCCACCCGCACTTAATCCTATGTTTTACATCCCTGTCAAAGCCCCCGTCCTTTTGAACAAAAGATCCTAAATATTTAAAGCTCTCAACTTCACCTATCACATCACCATCTATTGTCAGTTGTTTCCTCATTCCTTCAACTTCTTGGTCTCTTAGTCCAAAATCATACTGATTGTAACATTCCCGAATAAAGCTATAATTGTATTGGTTTTACAATGATGTTTTTCACTAGGTATCTACACAATTTCAATCAAAAGGATTGCTCCAATTTTGCTTTTTTTCTGATAGAACTTTAAATTATAAATGTTGACTAATTCGACAAAAAAAAAAAAAATACGAAAATCTGCAACATTCCTATATTTAAAAAATTAATACAATTTTTAGCAAGTTCAGTGACAACGGGTAGTTAGATATACTTTATACTTTGTGGAAAGATAAGTTTGTAAAAAAAAAAAAACAGGGAGCTCTTAATTATCTTACTATATAGTTAAAGTATAAAATTAATAATCCCACATAGAAACCATATATTTCGAAATATAAAAAAGTTATTATCTCCAATATTCAACGAATAGTCTGAAGTTGACCTGAACTAAAATTTTTCATTAAAATTAACTACACCTAATAAATATTTTGTTACCCATAACATAATGGTAGCGCAGTTTATTTTTTGATGAAGTAGTAACATATATTAAGTACCTAACCATAATATCAACCTTAAAGCTTCAAAAGAAACGTACATTGTACCATCACAACTAACCTCTTATTGTTAATAACATTCATTACAAAATAGTAAATACATATATCAACGGTAATGTTATATGAAATGCTATGATAACTTTTATGTTCATAATTTTTAAAAAAAAACCCGAATTCATAGTGTTACTATATTTTAGTTAAAGCATTAATGCAAACTAAAAGTAATAAAAAAGGCTTATAATCAGTTATATTAGATTTTGAACGGAGTGATGGAATCTATTGGTTTTACAATGATGTGTGTTTTTTTTTTTTTATTTTTGTGTCTGACGACACCTTTTTTGGCAGTAAAAATGCTTCGATTTGCTTAAGCAGCAACTTTTCTGAAAGGAAAGTGAATGTAGATGGTTTTTTGGCTAGTCTAAAATCCAAATTTTCAATACTTTTTAAAAATCGAAAAAAACGATAAAAAAATTACTAAAAAACGGGAAATTTTTCGCAAAATCACGTTTTTACAAATTACATTTTTTTAAAATGCTCTAACTCAAAAACCAAAAATCGCAACAACTTGAAATTTTCACCAAATCTTTATATTGACGTTTTCTATACATGGTTAGGTTTTCAAAGTATTTTGACTTATTTATAGACAATTTAAATTTTCGATTTTTGTAAAATGTTTATTTTTAAACATCTATAAAATTTAATTGGCAGACCGAAAACTCTTGAAATTTAAATACAAGGTTTATAATAAGTTAAACTTATCGTAACTAAAAAATATCGGTGATCGGTTTACTCAAATTTTTTTTATAAGCCCTTAATGCTCAAATCTGTATAAAATGTGTAAAAATCACGATAATTTGCAAGTTATTTTGTAGATAAAAATTCATAAAATTTTTTCTGTTCATACTTAAGGTTCAAAATTTTAACACTAGGTTATCTATAAGCTACTCTTCAAAAATCTTTAAAAAAATTTCTACCGGACTTGGAGGAAAAAAATTTATGACTGTTTGAAATTTAAATATTTACGAAATTGCATAAAATAGGGATTTATTCTCAAACGATTTTAAATATTTGTTATAATTCAAAAAGTATAATTCGCAGAATTTTTAAATTTTTACCAGCTGTTAAGATTGGCATTTCCTTTATATCATATTTTTTTCAAAATATTATATTGATTTTTAAGCCACTTATAGGCATTTAAAATATTCGATTTTTTTACACTTTTTTTTTATAATCAGTGATAAAAAAAATGTGGCTCGTACAAAATACTTGAAAGTTTAATAATAGATTCCACAGAAGTAGTTCTTATTGTCATTCAAAAATTATTAAAATCCATAGGCACAATTTTTTTTTTTAAGCGTTTGAACAGCGAATATTGACATAAAATTACATGTAAAATATATAATGTATAATATTCTAGATTGAAAAACTATGTCGCTGTATGCAACTGCCAACCCATCCTAATTGAAAAATATATTTATCGTTTCAAAATAAAATATACTTTTTACAATATTTATAAATAACAATGTATTGTATCCTAGACAAACATATTAACTCTGTTCAGAATTGTTTTCGTATACAATGATATCTATCATTGCATTCAAATTTAACAAATCCATTGTAATAATGACCTATCCTATAAACGAGGTGCACTCCACCCCCAACTGTACAGCAGAGTGAGGCCCATCCGGTTCTTTTTTGAATTAATAATACATAAATAAATAATAATAAACAATTATTGTTTTAGTTTTCAAAGGAATTTGACTTGGTTTGTTTTTAGACAATCTACCTATGAGACATTTAATAAATCAATCATACCTTTATCTTCTCTCTCTTTAAAGAATATTTAATTACATTTGTATATTATCTATCTAGACTCAAACTATTACGTTATACTTCTCTTTGCAGAATCATCAACAAAAAACAGTAACAATAATTATTTCTTCTTCTTTTACTTCGCCTTCCTCCCAACTATTTGAGGTCGGCCACCCTTGTCCTACACCTCCACTTCACTCGGTCAATCACATCTCCTCTGCACACACCGACATCCCTCATGTTATTCTCCATAGTCTCCAACCATCTCTTTTTTGATCTTCCTCTTCCTCTTTTCCCTTCAACGTCCATCTTCATAACCACTGCATTCGTTTCCCCTCGCCTCATCACATGCCCAAACTATCTCAGCCTATTTTCTCTCATCTTGTCCACAATTGGCGCTACACCAACACTACCTCTCACGTATTCGTTCCTTATTCTATCTTTTCTTATCACTCCACTCAACCATCTAAGCATTTTCAATTCCGCGACACTAATACTTTGTTCTATTCTCCTGTTAACCACCCAACACTCTGAACCATACAGCATAGTTGGTCTCACTACACTTTTATAAAATTTACCTTTCAGCCTAATTGGAATTCTCTTATCACATAACACGCCCGATGCTTCTCTCCATTTCATCCACCCACACTTAATCCTATGTTATACATCAATGTCAAAGCCCCCGTCCTTTTGAACAAAAGATCCTAAATATTTAAAGCTCTCAACTTCACCTATCACATCACCATCTATTGTCAGTTGTCTCATCATTCCTTCAACTTCTTGGTCTCTTTGTCCAAAATCATACTCAATATACTCAGTTTTATTTCTACTAATTCTCAATCCCTTTTCTTCGAGGGCTAACCTCCACTCATTTACCCAATTATTGACAACTTCCAGGTTTTCTCCTATCAGAACTATATCATCCGCAAACATCATACACCATGGTATCTCACCCTGTATCTCCTTTGAAACCTCATCCATTACCACTGAAAACAGGTAGGGGCTTAGAGCTGAACCCTGGTGCACACCTACTCCTATACTGAAACCTTCTGATACTCCACACCGACTCTTGACACTAGTACTCGACCCTTCATACATATCAAATTAACATATATTTTTGGGACATTTTTCCTTGTTAATGCCCACCTTAAAACTTCCCTTGGCACCCTGTCATACGCCTTTTCTAAATCTATAAACACCATGCATAGTTTTTTATTCTTTTCTCTGTACTTCTCTACAAATTGCCTAACACAAAATAATGGCTCCATTGTCGATTTTCCTGGCATAAAACCAAACTGGTTTTCTGATATCGATGTCTCACTTCTTATCCTCTTCTCTATAATCTTTTCCCAGAACTTCATACTATGACTCATGCGCTTTATTCCTCTATAGTTCCCACATTCTTGTATATCTCCTTTTCCTTTAAATATTGGTACAATAAAACTCTTTCTCCAATCTTCCGGCATTTTTCCCTCTATCAGTACCTTATTAAAAAGATTTTTCAACCACCCAATGCTTACATCTCCTAACATTTTCCACACCTCTACACGTACTCCATCTGGTCCTACCGCTTTTTTCTTTTTCATCGCCTTCACCGCATCTCAGCACTTCCTCCTCACCCACTACACCAATCAATCCTTCATTCCATGACATACTCTCTAAAGCTTTTTTTGGATATTCCTCGTTCAGTAATTTCTCAAAATATTCTTTCCATCTTTTTTTCACATTCTCATCTTTTGTTAAAATGAGGATGTGAAAAAAAAAGATGATTTTTAGATTTTTATAATTTTTTAGATTTTTTTTTTTTAAAAAAGTAACAATAATTATATAAATTAGCATAATTATGTAATATATTTTATGTACCTGAAGCATATATAAGCCTCTTCTGTAATATCTGTAATCGAATTCATCTAATTTTATTTGTAAAAAATTGATCACAAAAATATTATTTGAAATCCATGGGATTAAATTTAATTTACAGTAAAGTGTGTGATTTAATTTTGGCAATATGTTATTTGTCAAGCACATTCAAAAATATTCATCACAAATATGTGCAATACATATATAATTTTATATTAGTTCAATTTAATAAACATGAACTAAATTAAAATATATTAAATAAATATTTATATTGTCACAAAAACTTGAAATACATAACATTTTGCATGTATTATCAAGTCTGAAGTAGATACAAGAGAAAAACATTAAAAGTGAATTTACTGGTAACAAAAATAATGAAAAATGTTTTAGATTTTCTTATTTTCTTTCTCCTTAATATATTTATCAATAAATTAACAATTAAAACTTCTTAAAAGAGCTTTTAGTCTGGATTTAATTGTTATAAGTTTTTTTTTTTTCAGCATTAATGACAAGTTATTAGCTAACTATATTAACTTTTTATATTTTCTAATTATCACCAAATGATTATTACATTTTTAAGAAATTAATTGTTTTAATAAATGTGTTTTTAAAGTACACATATCAACAAGCAACATTTTTAATACATCAAACTAAAAATGTAACCTTAGTACTGGCGCGGCTCCAAGGGGGGGGGGGGGGGGGCACTGGGGCCATGCCCCCCCAGCTTTTTCAAAAATTGTAATTTTTCACATATTTGTCCTTGTGAACTGTTAAATCCTGATTTTAATTACCTACCTAGCTAATAATTTTATTTGGCGGCCTAAAAAAACCATATGACATTAATATGAGGTGTGTATTATAATATAGGAACGTAGTCGGACTCTGTATTCATTTGGAGAAACAACTATTATCAGTAATCACTTACAGGTTCCAGATTAGAATATTCTCTAACTCTAGTCCCCTCTAAGTTCCCTTTGAAATTTAGCGATGGCTGAAAAAAATGCCCCCCCCCCCCTATGTAAGTCTCTGAAGCCGCGTCTTAGTATAGAACAAATAAATATATTTTCGTAACTATGTAGATATATTATTTGTATATATCACTTGAGATAGTTTTATGATGTATAATAATTCTTAATGGAAATAATGAATAAAATTGTACAGCTTGGAAACATTTCTTTTTATATAATGGATATAACCAGACATCAATTCCTTCTCACTATATCATCAACCTTGTAATATACTTATTTAAAAAAAAAAAAAAAACATTATAATTCAACATAAGAAATACTCTTTTTAATTTTTTTAATTTCTCATATGTGAGTATGTATGAAATGTGAATATATATTCTTTTTTTCTCCTTTATATTTGGATACTACAAGGTGTGTGGATAAACATTTTAATCCGATGTAAACTTTATAATAAATGAAAATCAGTTTGTAGAATTTTTATCCTAAAACCAAGTATCTTACATAATAAGAATAATTTACTGAAATAATTTGATCACACATTTAACAGATGATGGTAATGGTGTATTCCTATGTACAAACCTATGTAGTATGTAAGCAAATATTACACTTCATAGTTCACATCACATAACTACAAAATGTATCATTATTTCATTCTTGTAAGAACAAAATACCAATAACCATAACTATAACCATACTTACACATAATTCCTTCATAAAATAATTTCCCAAACTATACACAAATAAAAGAAAACACTTTGGCTTTCTTAAACTCAAAGTATTGTTTTTTTAACTTATTAAGTCCTTAAACTCTGATGTTTACGCTAAAATTTCAATATAGTTTATAATATCAATAACAAAAAAAAAATAATTTTTCATTTTTAAATGATCTTGATAATTAATACAAAATATACATTTAAACATAATGTAAGATATAACAAACCATTAACAAACACCTTTGTTGTGCAAACCCAAGTCAATAAAAATTATTTGTTAACCCTACGAAGGTCATAATTAGTATTTTAGGTCGTATTTAGTGTCTTAATAGGATGCCAGTAGTCGCTTGGATTACAACTGTAATCTTTTTTTTTTTTTATAGGATCTAAGTCTATATTGAAAATTTAAATTATAGTTATATACTAAGTACATATTGACAAATACATTGAGATAAAGAATACAATTTTATTTTTAAATGGATTACAATAGTAATCCACGCGATCTACGCAGGATTAACTGTGTAACTAATATTAGTCTATTACATGCAAAAAATAAAACTGAATAAAATAAATAAGTGTAAAATAAGAAATAGAAGAACTATAGCCAACATATACATTAATATATTAATAATTTAGTAAATTTATCAACAGTATTCATCCGTAAAATAAAAAAGTAACAGTTATTTAATTTAAATTTAATCAAATTACTTTTAACTTGTACATCAACTCATAAAAAAGCAACAATGTGATTTAGAAAAAAATATATAAATATAAAAAAGAAAAGAAAAATTAGTAACTTCAAAATAATGTAATTTATTTATTTCAATATGAAAAAAAAAAAACTATACATATTCAATCATGATTTATTCTTACCGTTTTTGCATGGCTGTTATTGTCCTGTGAAGTATTATTACAAATCACAGTAACATCGTTTAGTTTGTTTAATGACATTTCATTGGGTTTATTAGGAGATAAATCCAATATATCTCCAGCTGATGCTTCCGTTTTCACAATAACACTATTGTTTTCAGAATCTTTTTTATTACAACCATTAATTGTAGTAGTGGTAATAGTTGCTTGATAAGGACGTATGTCATCACTTAAAGTACTGATGGCCACTGAATGTGGAGAATTATAAAAGGGCTTAAATTTAGGTGCTGTAGATTGCGATGAAGATGAAGCATGACTAGTAGATTTAGGAGTTTCAGTACTTAAGTCAGGTATTTTTGAAGGTTTTTGCTTAAGGTTTTGCTTATTCAACTTATGTAATTTGTTCATGGCAGAATTAGATACTTTATGTTTAGATGCCACTTTAATAGCATTCATCAATTTAGTTGGACTATTTTGTAATGGTTGTTTTTTTGGTAATTTAGGCCTGTGGAAAAGTTTTTATATTCAAATAATTTTTAAAATTAAAATTAAATCTTAAATTTAAAACAAAGAAATGACAATTTTAAAAAGAATTATTTTAAATTTTTATTAAACTTGCCTAGAATCCTTTTCTTTAGCTTTAATTTCTTTTAAAATGTTGGTAGATTTCATCCATCCAGTTGGCCATAATGATTTAATCCGACTATTTATGAACTGAGCAATATAACTATCTATTGATTTGGATCTTTTAATTTTAGAATAGGTAGTAGTCCGAATATTAATAATTTCACGTACATAAGCTCTGAAAATATTTATTAATTATTAATATTTTATTACAATAAAATTATTGTAAATATTTAAATTAAATTTATATTAATAACATTTATTTATCAATCATACATTTATTTCAACTAAAAAAAAAAATTTAATTTAGGTAACATTCACTTAACATTTTTGAATTTATATCGTTACAAACTTTAAGATATTAAAAAGCTAAATATATTACAATAAATTATCATATTTATACATTAAAATAAGTATACCTAAATTCTTCATTCCAAGGAAATTTACGACGTGGACGTTTTGGCCCAGATTTAGATTTCATTCCATCATTAGGAAATCCATTAACCATCCTGAAATTTTCCAAACAAACAAACAATATTTAAAATTATGCTATTTTAAAATTATTTCAATATTATAAAAATAATGTTTTTTGGACTCACATGAACCTGTTCATTAATTATTCAAAAAAATAAACAATAACAAAATATAAATTAAATTTTAGCTGAAGCTCAAATAAAATAGAAGGTTCAACAAACAAAATAATAATAATTTTTTATTTACATAATCATCACCACTTAAAATTACATAGTACCAATATATGATGCTATGAAATGTTTTGAATTTTAAAAAAATTAAAATTTAACCAACAAATCTGTTTAATTTAAACAATAAACTAATATAACTACATTTTTAAGTATGTAAGAAGCAAATGTATAATTATTATTAAAAATCTAAATAGAATAACTTTATTAAAATGTAATACAATAAAACAAATATATAAGCTCTATATTTTTTTATTTTCTGTTAATTCTCAATTTTGGGTCTATCTAATTTCGATTTTTTTTTTTTTATAGTACAACTTTCCACTAAACACTATTTACACAATTAGCTTATATCAATATCTCAACTTAATTTAGAAAATATTAACTATGTCAAACAATACCATTAATTATAAAATAAAGTTAAAATATTGATAAAGCGACAAATATTTGATACTGATCAAATGAAACATTAAAATATTGACACATAATTTAATTTTACAAATGACATATGGTTCAATCTTAAGTTATCTTAACCCTCAATAATTAAATTATGATTTAAATAAAATAAGAAATGCAAGCTTTAAAATACACTAAAATTACAAAATAATGTTAGTGGCAAGATAATGAAACTAAAAATTTAATAATTTATACTATCTATTTGTAAAATAATATGATTAGTCCTTACCTATCATTAAATCATCATCATCAGGGCTCATGAGTTCATGCTCTAAAAAATGCCTAAATAAGTATGCACTTATGCACTAAAAGCTGGAAAAATATGGATTAAAATATACCTTTAAAAGTTCAGAAATATGCATTTATATGCATAAAAAATCTAAAAATATGTAGATTAAAAAATAAAAATACTATAAGTAAATTTTGGAAGTATCAAGAAGATAAGAGTCAGATAATATTACATATTGTTACATAACATAACATCTTTTCCACTAATTGCTTAATGCGGGCAACATACCTATACGTTAATTTGTACTCGATTTATCTGCTCTATAAATTTTATTTTTAATAATTTGATGTTGTAAAAACTACTATATATTTTATACTGTGTACAAATATAAATTATTTTATTTTGATCAAATTTCGGTAAAAATATGCACAATATAATAAAAAAATGCATAAATATGCCAAATACTTAAAAAACCTCTAAATATGCAAAAATATGCAACATAAAAGTTCACATACTTAACCACAGTACCTTGAAATGGATTTCTATGTCGCCTAGCATTAAATACGACTTAGCAAGATTGATATGCAAATGCATGAACTCATGAGCCCTGATCATCATCTTTAAATATACATAAAATCTATACTAAATAAGCACAATAAGTAAATGTGAGATAGAAAATAAAAATATATTGCAATCGCATGATATTGAGGAGCTACACATTAATAATACTTAGCTTAAGATAACATTAGAACATATATACTTTAATTCTTTTTGAGCATACAGCGAGAATTTCCTAGGAGTAAAGGGATAAATAATATTTTTATCGGTGAACTTTAGTGATTATCTAATCTAATAAAGGATCATATGAAAAAAAACTGCTTCTTTTGCAATGTTTTTTTTTTTTAATCTAAGGTCTTTGTGTAGGGTCAGGTTAGAAACAAAAGACGAAAGAGCATTTTTTTTTAATTTCAAGATATATTTTGAAATGCTTTAACAGAGATTTTTAAATGGTGGTCCACATGTTGTTAGAAAGTTTGCAGTTGTATACTACAATAATGATTTTTTATTTTTTATTTATTTCATTTAGTCAATTTCTGGTATTTTTGGACTTTTCAAACTTTTTTTTTCAAACCATATAGCTGTGAAGATGCTTTTTCTACCTACCATTACAAGAAAAACAAAAATATTGAAATAGACTTAACATTAACATAGATTTAAGAGTGAAAATATTAAGCATAACAGCCAAACTTGGACGAGGTTATGAACAAAAAATAATGGTTTCACTAATCTTATGAAGTTTGAAAATCAATGCAATAACCAATTTATGTAACACAAAATTAAATTGTAAAGGGTAGTTGCAATAATTTTGTATTTAAAATCAAGTGTCAAATTAAATAAATTTCTTTATATTATATTTTTTGAGAAAATATGTTATTCATTTATTACAAAAAGGTTAGTAAAATTAAAATAAATTATAAGCTTTTTTTTTTTCATAACTAAGCACAATTGAAAAGTATTTAAAAAAAAATGGATTCCCAAATTACAAATAAATAGGGGTACCGATTTAATTTTTAAATAGGAGTCCATGGCTTTATGATAACTGGAAACCACTGCTTTATAATATATTTAATAATATAAATAGCTATTACATATAATTAATTTCTAGATATACAAAATGTATACATTACAATACATAACAACACATACCGTTGGTCTAAGATTTTATTACATTCTAGATTATACTGCTCAATAACTGATGGTAATACTTCTTTAATTGCAATTCTTAACCTTAGACATAAAAATAATGATTAAAATAATTACATACTTAAATTTAAATGAATAAATCAATATTTCATATATTTCTTACTTTTCAATTGGCTCAGTAATTTTTGCTTCCTCGGAGTCAACCAAATTATTAACTTGTTTAACAAGCTTCTCTTTGTCACATAACATATATTCAGCTAATAAAGCATAAATTGGTTGTGCATTAAATAATGGTAATATTTCTTTTTGATATTCAAGACTAAAACAAAATAATTACATCAACCTTATTAATTTAAAACGTATTATTATTGGGTACTTATAAAGTTATTGAAAAAATCAATAATTATATATAGCATTTGTAAAATAAATAATGTGTTGCATATGCTGATGTTCAACAATGGGATTTGAATAAGGAATAGATAATAAACTCAATATTTTAAGTTAAACACTATTTATTGTACATATTTTAAGTCCAAAACATTTAATTCATTAATTTATACAACAAACAGACGTGAAGGTGTTTGCTTTGATCGGACTAAAACATATCTATTTATGGGTCTATTAGGAACTACCCTTATATACACTGATCTTCTGTGAATTTCCTATCAATACAGTATCCGGACTAATGATATGCATTTGTGGTTTGTGTCAACCCAGAATGTGGTTAGTTTCATGATGACATTACATATATTATTTTTATATTATATTTATTATCAATCATGAAATATCTTATGGTTTGTATTCGCATATCATTTAATATAACGATTGTAAATAATAGTTATTCCAATACTCTATGTGAAACCCGTGTAACGGTAATCGTAAGGACTGTTATATCGTATATCGTTTAATAATAATTATAGTAGTAAGGTTTACTCTATTACTTTATATGAACCCCTAGTTTAGTGATAATCGTGAAACCTACACCTGTGTAGGTCTGTAACAACTGATACAAATGTAAAATTAAAGTTTAATTCCAACAAATATTTAATAAAAGTATAAACAAGTTATTGTGCTGAAATGTTAAATTATAACTGTTAATTATTATTATAGCTAATGTAACACATTTATGTAAATGGTAGGAAATCGTTTACCATGTAGCTAGAACCATGCACATTATTTATTTATTTAATGAATTTTTGGTACTTTTAGTACATATAATTATAGCTAGAACCATGCACATTATTTATTTATTTATGCAAAAATATATTTTTGTTACTTTTAGTACATATAATTATTTAATAAATAATATTTTTATACTTTGGTATGTTAAAAAGTATTTTAAAATGTGTAGTTTTAAACACAAATATAAAGCTGGTAAACTTTAATTGAATTCTATTTAACCCTTTCAGCCTCACTAGGTGAATTTTTCAAAAAATTTTTTTTTCTTTTTGCATACGATTAAATAGGAATTCAATAATCCCAAAAAAATTATAAATAACAATTTTCTTGATTAGCCAATTAATTATACTTATGATGCCATATGACATCATTGGGATGATGAGGGTTTTATTTTTAGTATAATATTTTTTTTGAATTATGGACCAAAAATATCTTAAACTATGAAAATTATAAATATGAAATTATTATTTGACATTGGTCGATGTTTATAAATAATAAATCATTCAATTAATACATTAGTGAAATAATAATTTTCTAATATGAAACTTCTACAAAAAAAAAAAAATAATATATATATATATATATATATATATATATATATATATATATACTTTACCTTAGTAGATTTAGATTTATTTGTTCAGAAAATATATTTAAATTATTTTGGTTTGCTATTTGAGCTTCAGTCTTAATTGATTCAACAATTTCCATTATTATTTCAGGAAGTTCTGCTATATTATGAACACCATTTGATACTGGTATATCAATACTGATAGGTGGATTTATTATATTCTGTGTACTTTTTATGTCACCTGGACTCACTAAAATTACAATTAATTAATAAACTAAAGAAATGTTCTTATCATTTCAATAAATTATAAATACTAACATGATACATTTACAGGTTTTGAACAAGCTGCATAAATCACAGATTCAATTGTGTCATTTATAGAACTAACATTATTTTCTGTTGTAGGTATTTCTTCAGAAAATTCAAGCAGAGTTTCCTTTGAACCACCTAAATATAACATTTAAAAATTAAAAATTAATAATACTGTAGTGTTATAAGTTTTTAATTTTTAAGGATATAATCTTAGAAGATTTTAAGTAATTTAAGCATACATTTTTTTTTACAAAAGACAATATTCAATAAAAATCCATAGAAAAGGCACCATTACTTTTTTGTTTTTCTGCTAATAAAAATGAAAAGAAAATTACTTATAAGTTCACATTAATAAAATATTAAGTTTTTGGTTAAAAAAATATTGAAGAAAAAAAAATGTTCTCTTCTTTAAAACAAAAAAGAAGAGCTTCTATAATGAATTGACACTACAATATTTTGTCCTGCACAGCATATGGTTTTACTGCCAAAATAAATATTTTATTTGCTTGTTATTTTCCAAAACTTAATTTTGCTATAACTCTGAAAGCTCCGAAATATAAATATTATTATATAATAATAAATATTAATACATTTATTTATTAAAAAAAAACGTATTCAAATTTTATAATTCCAAAAAAAATTTGATATTTAAAATGATTTTATTAAATATAATTTAAATTCAAAAACATAAATTATTTTTACATAAACCAAACTTATATTTTAGTAAATTTATAACACTTACTACAAAAAAAAAAAAAAAAATAAATATATATATGTGTGTATATGTATTTATATAAATATTAATACTTGGTTTGCACTCCGGTAGTTGAACTCTTTTATCTTGAATCAATGATTTAACAGTACTAATTTTTTTCTTTTTATGTGGAATAATGGAGGTGGTGCTATCAGAATCAATGGACTGCCTTCTCTTACATTTTCCATTTACTGAAAGTACAGGTGGACACACAGATGTTGGTGATTCTTTTTCTTCTTTAGAACAAGAAGATGAATCATTAGATGTTTCACAAGTCTGTAAAATTATTAAAATATTAATAAATAACAAATATCAATATTCTAATACAGGGGATCCCATCAATGACAGACCTAGACCGTTTTATAGGAAGGAGGCAAATTTCAAATATGTATAAAGTCAGAGGGACACTGCCCCATTCATCAGAAGCGTTAATTACAGGACTGTACCACGATTGTACACTGACATTTTAAAATTGAAAATGACTCTGGATTTTATCCACAGATGTCTATACTGTTGTTTATCAAGTAATTGAACATTTTCAAATTAAAGGCAGAAGTTTTTATGTAGTTTTTTATTTTGTTTTTTTTATTAATTTTAATTATGTACAAAAATATGTAGATCAACTACATTGATCATTGTTAAAGAGTAAAATATTAATATTCAATAAATAAAAAAATTAGATAAATGTTATTTAAAAATATGAATGTTCATTAAAAAAATTTTATGTAACATTGTATCACTTAATTCTTTAATTTCATATGATGTCGATTTTGTTGTTGGATTGGATACTATACATTTTGTCCTTAATTATATTAGTACTATCAGCGGTACATGTGCATTATTAATTTAAAAAAAAAAAATAGGCACGCCATAGACAATAAACGTGCATGTGTACAATCAGTAGTGCATCCTGTATTTAAATGTTCCTCATTCGCCCCCCTGGTATATATCAAAGTAATAGGTAACTCCATTCAAATGATAAGAAGCACAGTGGAGAGGAAATGAAGCATCCACTTACCTCCATTCCCTCAAACAAATTTATAAGGGGTAAATGAAGAAGGATCATTCTTTCTGTGTCCTAACTGAAAAGGCAATTATTTTTTTTCTTTCTTTTTTCTAATAAACAACACCCCCCCCCCCCTGTACATAGATTAATAAATTTATGTATATACCTTTGTTTCTGTGCATGAATTTTTTCCTGAATTATTTGAAACAACAAAAGTTGGCTGCTTTTCATCACTATCTTCTAATACAGAGTTTATAAAATGCTAAAAAAAAATAAATAAATAAATAAAACATATTAAGAAAATTAATTGACTAAGAATCAACAAAATTTAATGTTTACCAAGCGAGGTTGACTAGATTTTATTTCATCAGAATCTTCAATAACTTCAGAAATTTCTTTAAATTCTAAAGAACCAGAATTTACATAATAACCTCCGAGTTTTGTTTCAACTTCTTTTGGCATAACTTCATCAAACTAGAGTACCCCAAAAATAAAAAAAAATATCATTAATTTACAATTTTATAAAATAACTAATGATATTATTCATAATATTAATTAGTTATTTATTTTACAAAGGTATTCATGATAATTAATAATAAAATGTATATAATAATTTTTAAATACCACAAATATTTATTAAGAATATCCAAGTAGGTGCAAATTATTTTGTATAAATATATGATTTAATTTTGTTATACCCTAACCTAACCCAGCCGTTTGCCTCTATATGATACACCTTTTGAGGCTTTATTGTTAGATGTTCCTTCATTTATCTGTCCAGTGTTTCTGGGTTTCCCCATTTCAACTATTCGATCTTTCCCTCTCTCCATTATACATACTTTATTTAACGATTTTATTACAACTCATTATACTAATTATTGCTTAATTTTCACCGACGATTCAGTTTCAGCTCTTTCTGCTGGTTATTATTTTTATATTCCTAGCGTTTCTATGAAGTTTTCTAATAATGTTCCCTTATCTGCTCTTCTTTCACATCCAAATGTCTAGCTATAATAGAAGCTCTTTATTCCATCAAGTCTCTACCTAATCGTAACTTTGTCATTCTTTCTGATTCTCAAGCTTGTATCATGGCTTTAAATTCTTCTTCTTTTCAAACAGCTACCTCTCATCTCATCCTTCTAATTCACACAATCTTACTCACTCTCGTCAGTGACAGCTTTAAAATTATTTTTCTATGGGTCCACAATCATAACGGTATCTTAGGCAAAGAAATAGCGGATTTCTTTGCCACTTCATGCGCCAATTTTATCCCTTCGCCTATTAAAATTCCATATTCCAACTTTTCAACAGCTCTTAAAGGCCTTTGCATCAAATATTGGGAATAGAATATGGGTCAACTTACCCCCGACATTTTCCTCATCCTTTCATTTAGTTTGTCCTTCCATTTTATCTTTTACCTGGTTTCACAATATACCTATTTCGCGCAAAATTATAGTTTGCTATTCTTGCCTCCATTTTAGCCACAACCGCCTTCCGGCTCACTCCTTTTATTTTTCATTGATTGATTCTCCTTACTGCACACGTCATGAGGACCTTATTTTATGCAACGCCTCTCATCTTTAATTTAATTGTCCTGGTCTCCATCATAGCCGGTGTCTTCTTTCTACTTTATGTCTTACCAACAATGTTCCTTTTACTCTACCGTATGTTTTCCAATCCTCCAATCTATCCTTGATTAAAGCCATTATCAATTTTTTTCTTTCTGAAGACTTTTTATTGTAACACCTATTTATTATCAATATTTATATGAATATTTATGTATATATAATTGTATGTATTCTATCTTTGTGTATGTTGGTATTTATCTTGTAAGTAGGTATGTTTAACTTAGCTTTCATCTATTTTTCTTTCTTCCTGTTTTTACATTATTTTAATCGTCGAGACAAATGTATTTTTATATAAGTTTCTTAAAAATAAAATATTTTGTTATATAAAATGTAAATTTAGTTATGATTTTATTAAAATTCACAAACAAAATGTTATTGTTTTGAATATAGGCAAAAAAATATGAATAAAGCATAAACAATTTTTTGGGTTTGAAAAAAATAAAAAATAATTAATGAACATGTTAAATATAAAGTGAATATAAAAAAATATACAGAGTATATTGTTAATTTTTTTCTTTTACTTATTTATCAATATATATTTTTAACTTTAAGAAATTTTTTTTATTTTTTTATTTGTATTATCATATATTATACAATTTTAATTTTAAGCTATTTGATATTATTCAAAATAAAAACTAAAATAAATCAATGAATAAATAATTTGCATAAACACAAAGCATTTATATCCTAATAAACTAAAAATTTTCATATAAATGAGTAAATTATTGAACTTTAGTATATATTTAACAAAAATATACAACCATGAATATTTCCATTTCTTAGCATAAGCTAAAAAAACTTGATTGAAAAATTCTGTTTTTTTTTTTCAATGTAGACATAATTAACTATTTATTAAAATAAATATGAAGAACTTACTAAATTTATTTAAACAAATTCTTTCATGTTGGTAAACCACTAAGTGAATAAAAAAGTTACATTCTAAAAGCGTTACCTACATTAAATTTCTTACCAAAAACATGCATAAGTACTACACGAATCTTTTGTGCTGATTTACTTTCAGACAGTTCAATCAAAGAAGAAAAAGCAAAAAAAAAAATTAATTTCAATATAACTTATAGAGAAATTAATCAAAAATAACATTTAGTCATCAATGGAATTATTTATATTAAAAGAAGTAAAAAGAAAAAAGTACTTACGATTTCAGTATTGTCAATGAATGAATCATTCTCATCGTAACCAGCTGCTAGTTCAGAATAGTTATAAAAGGCAGTTTTTTTCTTTTTCTTTTTCTTAACATTACAAAGTCCCTACAAAAAATATAAATACAATATTGCTTATTGCTTTGCTTATTTTAAAAATAATTTTATATTATTATTATATGTTTATATTAAAACAAAAAAATCCCGTACAATTCTATACCGAGAAAACATGAAATATGTTAATTAAATTAATATTTAAAAATATGAAGGATATAAATCAAAATGATTCATCAAATTAAAGAAATTGTACAAAATTAAAAAATAAACTTATACAAATTATTAACTTATAAAATAATTATACAAAAATAAATTAAAATTAATTGGCTAATGCAATTTGCCATTACTAAGTAATTTTTCCAAAGGAACTTACATATTTTTGTTCATAATGATCAGCCAATTGTTTTATTGACTCTTCATTTTCATCAAAATTAGTCGACTGATCTCTTCTTCGGCGCTTTTTCTAAAATAAATTAATAATATTCAGATTTAATACATTTTTTATTGTACCAACCATTTCTTAAAAAAGTACAATACAAAAGAATACTAATTAAATGTGTTTTTATAATTGAACAGATACCAACATTTTAAATAAAAATATTAGTATGTACTTAGTAAAATTATATTATTTGGCTTATTAATTTAATCAATGAATAATAAAAAAACTCAATTTAATAAATTGTTCTTCATAATAAATCTTTAAAATACATATTAATTAATGGCGAATAAAAGGTATGTTCATTGTATGGGGGGGGGGGGGGGTAAAGTCTTATAAATTCTAATAAGTATTTATCTATTTAATAAAATTATTTATTATTTATCAATGATAGTCACATTAAATAATATAATTCACTATATTATGGTTTAGAAATATTATAGACGCCATCCTAATAATTGTTATAAAATTATAACATTTATAAAAAAAATAAATATAAATTGTAAAACTGTATTTGTATTATTTTTTATACAGATAAATAGCTTAATGTACAATAGATTTTAGATTTGCATACATTTACTATACATCATAAATATAATATATTTTATATAAGTAGGAATTTTCAATGGTGCTGCTCTTGTATATGGACTACAATGCATGCAGTTTACAATCATATACATAAACTACATATTAGAGCAGAAAAAAATAAGTTAATATACAAAGTATATAAAAGTAAGATTACTGATTTAATATATTTTCACAGAAAAAGTTGCCTAAAATGTATACAGAAATAAAATATATAAATAAAATTGTTAATTCGAAACAACTACGTAGGTATTTAATAATAAGTTTGTTATTTACCTATTGGTCATTGATTGTATAGTATGGCTGTATGTATTCATTAAAACAAATATTTATGATTTATAGTTTGTAATTATTTTTTTATTATAATTATATTTTATTAGTATGTGGACTACAATCACATGGTGACCGCATGTTAAGCAGAAACGTGACTATAGAATGTGTGTATATGTGTATATATAAGCAGCTTTCCCACATAACACACTATTTTTAGTTGGTCCCTAGACATTTTCCTATTCAAGTCAATGTAAAAACTATCTGTTAAGACGCTCAGTTTTTATTTATTTAATTAAGATAAGACACTCTTATGTTCAACAGATTACAATAAGGTTTATTAATTGTGTAAAAATAAAATTATAAATTTTACTTATTTACATATACTTATTATATTTATCATTTTATTTTATCATAATACCTACAGTATTTTAACAAGTAGGTACGTATTTCATCATATTATGAGATATAAGACAGTCAAGAAGAAAAAGACTCAGTCAATCCAACAATAACTTACTATGACAATATATTTACAACACCTATGTAAAATTTGAAAAATATTATCCTCTGTATAAAATGTTGGGTCATGTTAACAAAAGCAAAAATTTTTTTGGTGAAACCCATTGTCAGAATCTTGAGAAAACAAAAATAGATAATTTTTTTAATATCTAATTAAATAGAAAATATAATAATAATAAAAATATATATTGTGTAAATTTTACTTTTATTTTTTTTAACTAAATTCAATAACAAAAATATATGTAATAATAATTTATAAATGTCTTATTTGTTAAATTATATTCAATAATAAAATAATGAACTCAATATGTCAATCACTTTATTATTTTTTCAATTTCCGCAAAAGATGGTTTCTTGCTTAAAAAGCTTTAGTGAACTAGTCCATTAAAAAATGTCTTAAGTATGTATTACTGTATTTATAAAATAAAGAAAGATAATATAATAAATACCTTAAATAAATAGGTAATAAGTATCTATATTTATCAATAAAAATGTTTTATAAAAAAAATACATACGAAAATAAAATATAACCTTTTTTAAAATATAAACTGTTTTGGAAGAAAACTCAGAAGAAATCTAAATATTACATTTAAATAAATAATAAAATGATAAAATATGGAAATTTCAAAATGTTTACATATATTTTAGATGATAAAAATATTTGCATAATATCTATCACTAATATTAATTAAATTAACAAATACCTATCTGTTTAAAAAATATTTTAATTCCATAAATTTAGGTATAAGTTACAGAAAACTTTTAGTTTCATAATTAATTAATTTAACCTAAAATACTATAATTCTATATTTTAATAGACATAATTATAAATTATTTATATATCTACTTTCTAAGTAGAAAATACATTTAGAAATGTATAAGCTACATTTCTTTAAATACAAAAGGTAAACTTTAAGTTCATTATTATGAATAAATAAATAGATAAACTTAAATTTTTTTATAACAAGTTCACAGTTTATAGTAAATAGTAATTTCAATAGAATTTTCAATTTCTTTATAAAACTTAATCCCAATATGTATGTGGTACCAGAAAATATTAAATTAAATAATAAAAAAATTATATAATTTATCATTTAAAATATAAGTTTATTCTTTTATTATGTAAACTGTAAATAATACAAAGATATTTAACAATTTTAGAATTAAATTACATACAAAAATGTTAAAACAAAATCTACAGGTACCCTTGTTAAAATTAATTAAAAAATATCATAGCCCTTCTTTATTTTTCCAATAAGATATATAAAATTAAATTAAAGGCCAATCAAATGTGTAAAACCAACAAAATTTAATTATTTTAAAAATTTAAAAAAAAAAACTTCAAAACAATAAGTTATTAGTATGAACAACTGATTTATTCTTCAACATATATAAATACCAAATAGTTATGGTAGTTATTTTAATTTATAAATGTGAAATAATGTTTATAAAAAAGTAATTTTTTTCTAAAAATTTTTTTACATAATTTTAATTATTTTATTAGAGATTTGTATACTTATCAATTCTTAACACTATTTAAAATAAAAATGATATTTTGATAAACAATTAATGAGCAATTCTATGTAATTGATAAAAATATTGATTTTAAATTGAACCAGAAACATAAGTAAGTAATTTTTAACATGATAAAAAAAAAACTGTAATCAATAATTTAGGAAAAACAAAAACCTAAATATCTTGTTTG
>JASXSY010000425.1:0-53763 GCA_034509805.1 Sipha maydis
CTCGTAAAGTATTCGATTTCAACGAAAACATTTAGCTTCCGAATAACTTACCCTGTGTACATATTTCTAGACGTCCGACGCGACGGTGCATAACAACCGCTTTTCGGACTTATCGTGGTTGGTTATTGACTCATTCGCCTATTGGACTCTCGGAATAGGCAGTCTGGATCGTTTGCAAGACTCATCACACCGGTTGGGATAATCGTATGATTAGACAGTAATAAGAAAACCAACAATCTGGTGTATTTTTATCGAAAACTAACTGGATATAGCTATAAAAAAAAAATCACAACTTCTCTGTCTAACCCATACGTTATATTATTATAAATATACATAACTTAAGATTACTAATCTGTAATATGTTTAAATAATTTTAAATTTAAGAAAATGTTTGTAAAAACTGTATTGTTTTTTCTTTCTTTGAGAGTCATTCGTATGATTAACTCATTCGATTTATAGACCCGAATGGCTTAAAAATAAATCGAATAAAAGGCGACTTACATGTCTCTAAATATAGTACTCTAGCGGTGTTCTTATATATGTTCAACTAGAACGTGATATTATATTGCTACGAACAGAAAAATATCATTGGTGAAACGTACGACGAGAAGTTTAAACGATTTGATATAACTTTATTATAAAAATAAATTACTGTCAAATTATTTTTCAGTGATTGCCAGAACACAATGTCGACGGGAAGCGTTTGTAAGTACCCACTTGTGCAGGACGACACCCGCTTCGGATGTTGACGAAACGGTAGAGGTCCTTGAAATCCTCTTCAAAAGCAAAATTAATATACGTATATACTAATGTGTATACATATATCGCGTAATCGTTCCCCGGTGCATCAGCTCGTCCACCTTCGTCGTCCCGACCGTCATTAAATCTATCTTCAGCGAGGGTGATCGAGTGTATTTCATACAATTCACGACACCGGTCCCTCAAATTCGATTTTTACAGCAAGCATTTTTATTTGTATTTCAAACGTTGTCGCTTACTGCCTTTTTGCTTAAGATGACAGTATTACATTTCCGGACAATAGGATTGTGAACACTTTCCAGGTAACATGATTACGTCCCTGCTTATGATGAATACCGTCATTAGTGTACTACGCGTTCGATTTCAAAATCGCTAATATGTAAATTAATCGATAAAAACAATTATGTAAATTATCTGCTTAGGCAATATAGCGTCTGTTTGTGCGCGGATCAAATGATTATTATTATAAACACACATTAATATTATATCGTATTATATCGTTCAGTGGTAGAATATAGCGTGACTGCTCCGGGTCAGCAGCCTATATTTGTCATAACCGATCGGTACCATACACACACACACACACAACATTAATTGTTACTTGTATTCTTATGTTTTAAATTTTAATTGTGTCATCTGTAATTTTCATAATATATAGAGACTCATCAATACATTATTGGTCCACCCAACAGAGGGTTATTATCACAAACGACGACGTAATTTTTATAATATTATTTGTCGTCGCAGATTGCCAATTTTTTTTTTTTTAATTTGTGTTCTGTAAATGTGACTAATTTTACTAATAGGTCCTGATCGCAGCAGCAACTGACCATGGTCAGCAGTGTATTGACAGTTATTGTCAGTTATCTTACGTTTATATTTCATTTACCATCATTATATTATGAATTATGTTTGTTGCGCCAAACAGTCAACATTGATAGTGCGTTAATTTTTTTATAAATATTTTTACTCATTGGGCCAACAGGAGCCGTAGTTATTCGATCATTTTTGTGATTTCTGTGCAGCAATACACTATTTACTTAGCATTTGCTCTCATTAGCTTGAGTTCGCGCACATCACACAAACATACATATATACCAAGGGCGGATCCAGCATGTATTTACGGTTGGGGCACTTTATAGGAAAAATTTTATTATATAGATATAGCCCCCCACCAAAAAAAAAAAACTATGTGATAAAAATGTATATTTTTTACATTTATTTTTATATCTTATAAAATATTATCTTATTTTTTATAATTTATTCATAAATGGAACTTAACTTAGTGCTTTTATTAAATTTATAAAATAAAATCTAATTTTCTATTCTTTGTTTTCGATAATCTGTCAATCACAGTATCTATGTCAATATCTTCTTTTTTGTGGGCATGAATAACGGCCAAATCTGATAATCTGTCTTCTGACATCCTACAACGCATCCATGTCTTAATCCTTCTAAGTGACGAAAAACTCCTCTCTGCCGAAGCAACACTTACTGGTAGAGTAGTCAAAACTGTGAGAAACATATTAATAAGTGGAAATATTTCTTTATCACATTTTATCAGAGTATCTAAAGCTGAATTTGGTATGTCAGAATTTTTATCTTGCCACTGTTGGTTCCACCACTGTAATTCTCCTTTTAATTTAATAATGAAATCTTCTTCATTCACAATTCGTTTGCTCATTTCTTCAACATTGCCAAACTGTTTCCAAATTATACGTAAATTATATTCAAAATATTCGAGGGATTGAGACATAGGTACTTGAGGAATAAATATCCCCAAACTAAATATACTTAGAGTTTCTTCGGTAAAACGATCGTTTATATCATTTATTATAAAATCAAGAAATGGATTGTATATAGCTACACGGAAATAATCTTCTACTGAGTCAGTTGAATAATTTACTCTGTTAATTTGTTTCTTTAATGTTCTTGGTTTTAATATTGGTATATGAAGATCTTCCATTTGTTTACTGGCTTTTAAAAAGATTTCTTGAAAGTTTGTTTCACAATTTTGACGAAGTGATTTTAACGTTTTAACGGTAGTTTTAATTGAGACGTATGGCTCATGTCCGTAGTTTCATCAAACATGATGCTATAGAAGGTAGAAAAGGAAATTTTTTTCAAAATATTTTCTATTATGATATCACTTATTACAGATAAAATTTCATTTTATGAAGTTTTACTTATGTACGTCGCATATATGTCGCGTATGGAATTTTCTGTTTCATTTTTTTTTTGATTCAGTTGGTTCAGAAGAATTAGACACTGTATCACTAAAACTGTCCATAGTTTTATTTTTTTTGAAAAATTTCAGAAGATCGTAATTGCTTGCGTTTTTTTTTCTGCATTTTCAAATTATATGCAGTATATTTTTACAAATGATTGGTTCTATTTTAATTATTAAATAGTATATTTACCAAATATAAACTTCAAAGATAAAATGAAACCGTTGTCGTCGGCCGTCCGTCGTCGTTGACTCGTCGTCAGGAAATAAAACCGTATCATAATTTGTATAATCGTGGTTACGATATTTTGACGTTGAGTTATCGGAATTATTTTTGGCTCATACAGTCGTACGAGCCGTATGCCCGTATCGGTCAATTAGATATAGGTATAACGCACGGGATTACGATAACGCACGTGTTACTGTGTACCGACTACAGAGCGGCGAGCACCGAGCCTAGATAAAGAACAATGATTGCATAGCAGTATGGTCGCATTCGTAGTGTTTACAAATATTTTATTTTTATACATTTCCGACGATACGTAGATTTCGATACTAAAATTTTTTGTTTTTTTCCAACGGGGGTGGCACTTGCCACCAGTGCCCCCCCCTGGATCCGCCCTTGATATATACATACACACGCACACCAGACGTAACTCATCAGTGTTTGCCCAGTAATCCTGACCGCTATCGATCGAACTACTTACACCATTAGATGAACGGTATTACCGATTATACGCCCGTTTAGTGATGATACAATATTTTAATGGTGTATAGGTTTTCGTGTAACTGTGATACGTACGTACACCGGCACGGCTTGCATATACGGTGTGCACCGACGAGCACATATTGCAGAGCTTCGAAGGTAGAAATAAGAAAAAAAGAAAAAACCGTTCGTCATCGATCACAGCTGCAGTCGGAACTAGATCCGCAGCGAGTCGTATATCTTCCATAAAATCTTAACGAGGACGTTTCGCTGTACAAGGTAAGAATTCCTACGTTATTAAATATTAATCTCGGACGAGATCGCGTACATGAAAATGATTTCCATCGTAAAACGTATTTGTAAGAGTCAACTGAAACGTAATGCATGTATGCGGACAATAACTTGTCGCGTCCGTCATGTAATTGTCACCGACACACTCGTACTGCAATTCGTCGCAACGTATTATGCATGATTATTGTTATTGTGGTACGCGATGTACGAACGGTGTGTACGGATATTTCTATTAAGATGCGTACGAGTGACGTTTTATCCGGCGTTGCAGTTTTTTCTCCTCTTCGCGCGTTAAACAGTGTTATGTTAATATTGCATCCGAAGCGCGATGTTTATGCGTAGCGCATTCGCGTCGACCGCACGTGTCGCGCACGTTGTATTGCACGTACCGTTTTCCCAATATGAGAACATAACCGCGGTCATAGTTCACGATGTAACTATCTCAAATCGGACCGTACAACGACACTGCGTTCACACTTGACGAATGCTTTTCGCCGGGGATTCGTTACCAGTGGCCAACCGGTCTTTGGGCGCTTGGCTTCTGAGTCCGGGTGGAAAATTCTGTTGGAATATTATCGCCTAGATCGTCCAGTGGCTGTGAGCCGTAGTAACAGGCACTCGAAAGAAACGTCTCGCGGAAAAGAAATTAAAACCGAACCGAAGATAAAAAATAATACGAACCTCAGCAGCGTCTGGTGTGTACGCATGTACCAACAGTGTGCACACAAACCAAAAGTATACATATATATATGTGTTTTTACGTATAATATGTGCGATAACACAAAAGCGTCGTGTCGTGAAAACAGTCACGAGGGGAAAAATGACCGAGTAGATGCGTTTATTGCCCGCTTTCGGTGCGCGTGTACGTACGTACGTGTACGCATATATCGGTATTCTTAAACGGCCACCCGTGTAGAAGTAACACGACTTCATTGCCATGAGTCGAACAAATCGTTCAAGTGGTCAAGTACACAGCATCCGTGCTGCTGCTGGCTGTGGTGCTGCCGAGTCGAGATTCGTGTAGTGCACCGCAGCATCGGAGAATATTGCTTGTGTGTGTGCGTGTGCGTGTGTGAGAGTGTGTGTTGTACGTGCGTTAAATGTACAATATTTGCTCTGTCCGTCGAACGTCATACGCGTCAGATGTGCTGCGGCAAAAGTTAATAAAACGCTTGCGCGTGGAATATCATGAACGGTATGTACCTCCAACGCGTGGACATAGCGGAGAGGAAATATGAATAAGATGCAGTAAACGTAAAACCATTACGTAGACGTCAACGTAATTATAACGTACTGCAATGTCGGGCGTATAAACGGCGACACCTTAAACGAAATCAATGCCGAGAACACGGCATGCATTACTATCATTATGTATACGTGTCTGTTGATTTATACTATGGATACATATTTCAAATACGGATGTATTATGTAAATCATAGCCGACCGGCTCGAAAGAAATATAATAACAACAACAACAATAATAATAATCATATCACCACGAGATTCCGATAAAAAAATAACGATTTATCGATACACGTAGACGAGTCGCTACTTACAATACACATTATACGTTTATTGTAAAATATGCGCAGATACTCGATAACGTGTATGTGCACGCTATCCGTCATAACAAGACAGGAGAACCGTTTTCGTAAACAGTTTTTTTCTTCGCGCGCGCGCATACGAAACCCTATCGGTTTCCGACATCGCAATGTTTTCGAAAACGACGGGCGGAACGGATAGGCGCACGAAAAACGAGAACAGTTCGGTATGAATAATACATAAAATGTACTTCGATCGTTCGATAACCAATGAACTCGAATCGATTCCGTGTCCGAAATCCATACGCTTTTCACAATCGTACGACATTTCGGTGCGCACGATTACAATAATAACGTATGCGACAGCATAATTGTAATACGATTTGTCAACAATAAAACAATTTTTAAAAAAAACCCCCGTGCCGCTAAGTCGTCTACGCATCGATTTCCCTTTACCACGTTGTACCGTTCACGTGTACGTTACACGCGTGCAGAGACAGCAGTGACGATATCGTCTTGTGTCCTTTGCGGACGTTACAGTCATAATAATAATATAATACCCTCGTTTCGCGGTAACACAGTGTTCAGCTGCAGCTGAGACCGCGGGTAGACCGGAGCACAGTTATATAGGTATCAAATATTTTATCCTTAATGAGTACATTTGAATTGGCTTCTAATAATTTGCTATTGAATTTGCTCCATTCAATTATTTTTTTCTTCAAAAACATATTGGTTACCGAAACGAGTAGACGACACACGCGCGTATACGTATTTGTGTTTAACAATCATACCTTCATGACTCGTAAATATATTATCTTAATAGCTTATTGTAAACATACCTACGGATTGTAAATAACACTTTTCTTATAAAAAAAAAACCACCGGATGGTCACGTGGCCGAACTCCGTCTTGTTTTGATGTATATACCTATCCATACTCGTAAGTTATATTAAGTATTAAAACTTAATTATCCGAACCTATCTACGTTTACTTGTTACATTGAGATTATTTCCGTTTATGCTCCTAAACTAATGTGAAATATATATATATATATATTCGACTATACAGTGGAACCTCGATAACTCGAACCTCTATAATTCGAATTTTCGATAATTCGAAGGAATGTCTTGGCCCCGGCCTTACAATATATGATGTGTGTGATACATTTTCTCGATAATTCGAATTTCTCTATAAGTCGAAATATTTTTAGTCGAATTTTGGCTTATAACTCGAATTTATATAATAATATATGAATGTACATATAACACGTACATACACTGATAACTCGAAGGTCAAATAACTAAGTGTATTATTATAAATAACAATAATCGTAATCGATAACCTATTAATATTATCAATCTAATCTTTATCTAATGCTTAAAAGGTACAGTTATAAATTCAACGATATAATAAAACCAACTACTCTTACTAACTAAAACTACTCTTGTCCAGGCATTAGATAGTTTACTCTGTAAACTTTACAGGGTGTCCGTAAGTACATTCAAGAACAACTAGAAATTGGAGATGAGATTTTTTCCGCGCTAAACGTTATTGAAAACTTTACAGATAGGTCAAACAATAAAAAAATAATCAAAAATATCTGATTTTTTTTAAAAATAGTTTTACTTTATTTATAAAATTTTATTTTATTTTTTTACAAACAATTTATACATACATACATATTTATTATTTAATACTTTTTTATAGAATATATTTTTTTAATTTTAATACAATATACATACCTTCATTACATATATTATACATTTATTATAAAATATGTACATGAATAAATAAAATTATAAAATTAAGTATGTGTTTATTTGTGTTTTCAAATGAAAAAAAAATAATTTCGATAACTCGAAATTCTTTGCCGATTCTAGTTATCGAGGTTTTCCATAAGTCGAATTTTCGATAACACGAATTTTTTTTTCGCCCCATACCGATTCGAGTTATCGAGGTTCCACTGTATGTATATTCATAAGGAGTAGAAAACCTTCAATGAACACCACATATCTAACCGATAACCGACCAGGTCACCTACACATTTCGGGCAGTACACGATTCAGAGCGCAGTTGATGTGTTGAATCTAAAACGTAACGATGACCCACGGACCATGTACGAAATATTTTTCGAGTTGCCCGTTAGTTTTCGAAACAACCGCATAAATATAATAAAATACGAAAAAATGTTGTGCGATACAGGTATTTTCTTTAGTTTTAAATTATCAAAAGCATGACGGGCGCTGGGCAAGCCGCGAGCTCTTCTCGGAATCATATTCCGAACGCGATAATAATTGGTGCGTCCAAATTAGAAAAATAATAATAATACATCACGCTACGCTGCACCGAAACGAGCGAAGCGAAACAAGAGAGCGTGATAAAGAAATTGTTATGTTTACTCAGAAACGAAAAAATTGATCTGACCTCTGATTGCAGAGTACAAGGAAATCAAATTATAAAATTATATCTTTTGCCTACGTCTTTAGAGATTGCGTAGCACGTCATTCGCACCGATTGAGCATTTGTTTTTCAGGCATTATTGAGCTGTTATGCGAACGGTTAATAGTTAGATGAAAAAAAAAATGAATCGTTTAAAAGGCATATAATAATTGTACGACAACAGGAGGGATGGGAAACATAAATTTTAACCGAGAATTTTATTGGTTAAGAAAATTACGTTCGATAATTGTTGTATAAATGTATGTATGTATAAAATAATATTTAATAATCTACGTTGACTTATGAACGGCAAAAATGAGCTTCAAGTGACATTCTGGGACTAATAGACACGGTGGTATACACTACAGGAAAACCGATGATTACATTTTTTGATGGTACGAGCACAAGCGTTACACTGACCATACTTGTATAGTGATCCTATTTCATTTATCAATCTCAGAACGCGTGACGTTCACGAACAGACATTTTAAAAATTTAGTAGCTCCTTGCTTATGATTCAAGCGACGTTAATAAAAATTGTGTTCGCCGAGCAACAAACACATAGCCTTCGGTCCTTATTTTTATTGCCTCTCACCTTTTATGATGCGGACAATACAATATACATTTGATGCGGTTAAAATCTGCCTTGTTTTTTTTTTTTTATGCATTTTCCGTGGTAATCGAGGTGGTAACTTAACAATCTTATGAGTAATTGGCCATTACATTAAGTAACAACAAATTGTAATAATCATAATCACTAATTTACGCACTATGACCAGGAACCGGAACCCGGCCGAAAATAACTGGTTTTGGAACCGGAATCTTGGAAAATTTATAGTATGCTAACTTTTTAATAATCATTAATACAAATTTTAAAGAATTCAAATCAGAACCGGAAAACCTTCGGAAAATTTTGTTTTATAGGTTTTTCGAAGTTTTTTCGGTTCTAATGAAATATCGTTACGTATCGCGCTTATAAAAATACAATTGTTAATTTAATAAATAATATGTATTATAATACGTATACGCACTATTCATGTTTTTCCTATAAAATCTTATATTTTTTTCTGTTTCTTGAAATGAAGCGTAAATGTACAGATAAAAAAAAAATAAAAATAATAATATCAAAAATAAATACCTACACTGATCGAGAATCTACTATGATTTACAACACGAATATCCGGATTGCTTACCAATTATACGCACTATTAAATTAAATATTAATTATTATAATAAATATTATGTGATTTTCTTCATTTTCCCATTAGACCTTAGTGATATTACGTGAGAGGCAAAATGTTGTTCTGTTGTACCCTATTCCATAAAAATACGAATACAAATAATTATTTTTTCATAGTTATTATCGGCTGGCTTGGACTTTTGTGTGTCAGTGTGGTATTGAACCATAATTTCGAATTTTGACAGCTTTAGTGCTTTACGTTTAATATACGTATATCTAATATTTATAATAAAATCAATCGATTCGAATATTATGCCAAAATGTAATAAATATTAATGAGTTTGTGAGTGTTTTTATTTGATGCCCGACTTGATTCTTAGATTCCCATTAGCCTCTACTTTTATTTTGTAATTAAAATTATTTTATGATTTTACAATAAAATTAAGATTTCTTAATAGAAAATAATAATAGCTCACATAAGAATGCCCATTATATTTATTAATTTTTCAAAGTTATAAAAAATAATTTGGAAATGGTTAAAACCGGAACCGAGATTTTATATTCTTAACAACCGAAACCGTTAAAATCGTAATGGTTTCATGCTCTGACACGTACACCATTTAAATCGATAATTTATACAGGATTATATTGGTACATAATTTTGTCTATACGATAAACTTATCGGTACAATATATTACACTTATTTATTATATTATCCTAACATTATTATTAAGTCTAAAGTAGTTACTATAGTAGTACCTACTAATGTTAATATTTACTTGTTTTTTCTTTTATCATAAAACTGTATTTTGGCTTGTTACTTAGATACAGACAATAACTGATTAAACTCATTAATATTTTTAATTAATCAAACTTAAACTGAGATTGCCAATAATACGACCGATGGACTGTTTTTGATTTGTTGCGAAATATAGAAGAAAAATAATAATAATTAATAACTGCAGCAAAGGAAAATAAAAATTTAGTTTTTTCAATAATTTTATCCAATGACATACATTTTTAAATTTTATTTGTTGTACTTATAATTTATGATACTAGTAACAATAAAGCTTTTATATGATATTTTGATTACTTTTAAAATTTGAACGATGTGTATCGTTTGATTAAGGCAATACTACTTTTATAAAATTTCTGTCCGTAATAGCTGAAATCACGTGTTGAAATTCATAAATTTAATACCTTCTTACCAAATGTTCAAAGAAACACTAGTGTTTGTGCGATTAAATGCTTTCGAACTGTCGGTTGTCCCGTAGATCAATCCACAAAGTACGCTTAGCTTCTTTTACATTTAACCAGTCTATATGATGTGGACATTTTCATACACAACCCGAAGAATACAATTACTGTTCAACTTTATGTACAACAACAATACGAACAATTTTCGATCGCGAGTACATTTTACGATAATAATCCAGAAAAGCTCTTTTCAGTACAATTAAACATCGGACATCTGATGTTCCGGACTCCATGTATTGTATCAAAGTCTTGCGATCTAATTACGAAACGGACAGTATTTATTATAAGCGACAGACCTGTGAATCGGTAGCGTTCAGACATCGGAAATAACTATTTATTGGTTAATCTGAAAACGTTTGCCCTAAGGGACGAATAAAAAAATAAAAAAAAATACAGAAACCGACTTTGGCACCGATGTGCAAAACCGTTTTTACGGTCGTAAAATATTGGTCGGCAGCGGCAGCGGTGAACATTCAAAATATTTATTTTTTTTTTTAATCTCCTCGAGCACGCCGGGAGGGGAGACACAAATTTACTACGGCGACGGCGGTTTAAAGTCATCGTAAAAACCATTAACTATCAATTTCATAATTTGCGCAATACGGTGCCGTCGATTTACGGTCATCGTTTTTGTCGTTTGACAAAACCACTGCCACCGCCGCGACGATATTGCTCGTTTAATTTAATCCCTTTTAACCAATACCACGATGAAACTTGAATGTTTGCAATATACATATATCCATTTCTCCTGTTTCTCTCTCATTCCACTGCCCTTATCTGCATGCCCGTCTCACTCGCCCTCTCTCTCTTTCCCTCTCTCTCTCTCTTTCTCGTTTCAAGCTGCAATAGTAACCTTCACCCTAGCCCACAGCTACATACTCGTAAACACACGTACATATACACACACGCGTATACGCGTGCGCGCGAGCGCACAATAGGGGTTTTGCCCGTCAATAAATAACAGGCCCTCTTATAAGATAAGTGACTTTCGTCCTCCTCCACAACGATCACCCCACTCCGCCGCCGTTGGGTTCCGTGGTCGCAGTTTTAAAATTAAAGTAATATTTTTTAAACGGCAATATCACGTCCCTCCGGCGGCAGCGTTGCCATCACAATGACGTGCGGCGCAGACCCTGGGATCCCGGGATCTCCTCGGTTATAGTATAACCCTCGAAACAGTAAATTTTTATGCCAAAATATATCTTTTTCTCTCCCTCTCTCTCTCTCCTGTCTCTTTTGACTTCGCTTGTATGTATATGCATAAACAGACGTAACACACGTACACGCGCTTACGTGCTTCACACGACATACATGGTGCGCACGAAATGAGAACGAAATGCATACGATGCGGGAAAATTAACCGTGCACGTGGTCACGGTGTCACATCGGGCTCGCAGATTTCGCAACTGACGGCGTATGACGTACGACGCCGCATTAAATATAGTCTTATTTGCGAAACACGTCGCAGCACCCGTTACCCGGTGGATAGTAGCAGTTAGAAACGGTTCGTAACGCATGCCCGAGTGCGGTAGAGATCACAATATCACGTGGCCACCGCACGATGATTCTGGCCGTTTCGAGTTATGGAAACGTCTATGAGTATTTGTATTTTTTTTTTTCTACGGAATCGCAATAGTGGTCTGTCCGCAGTAGTGCGATGCGTCAAAACGGATTACATGTTTTATTTATTTCGTGTTCAATATAATTGGTTGGTCGGTTTTTCAAGCTCCACGTGTAAGCTCGTTATGACGTTTTTTTTTTTTTATCCTCTTTAACTACGTTGACCCCTTGCTGTGCGCGTATTATTTATATTAACTCAAAAAGACCATACGTAAATGTGGTATTCAACCATTGACCAGTGACCATTATAATCTGCAACGGCGAACACCGCGGTATTCGCGTCATCCATCATTACCTATACTGTTTTGACCGCCGAAGTGCTCGGGACCGAAGGGCTCACTGTTAAGCTGGGTACCCAACGCGAGTCAGTGTAATAAGCGTGTTTAGCACTTGGTGGTACATAACGTATTGCGATATATTTTACACGTGCGTCTAAGGGTGTCGGCGCTTTAACGAAAAACTTGTTTGTAAATCTAACGACTTCCCGCTCTTCTAACTAAGGGTACCCACAGGAGAACAATGTAACATTATCTGTATGGATTTACGGAAATATGTGCAGTAGAATATTATAATATAATACACTCCTCTGTGAATGCGTATTGTTGCGTAACGAAATTCGATAGTCTAATAATTCATAACGATTTCATAAACGCGTATTCAGCGTTATAATTTTTTTTTTCCATTCCTATTATCCGTGTACATCCTACAACACGTGTACCGATATGAATCTGAATAATTTTAAATGTTCCGTCTTCAATATTATACCGAACAGAAATATCGTAGTGAAAAATTCAAGATGATGCGATCTTCGGTTCACCGTTCGTTACGCAACCGTAATCGTATATTTTACACCTAACCATTGCTGTTTACATTGTGACGATATCATAGTACATTGTTCTTTATTGACGTTTTTCCACGAAACAACTTAAAATACATACCATTTTATTTATGTAGCATTATGCAATCGTACAATTTGTACTGCATAATGTGTTTCGAGTACCAAATCTAAACGTGTTAAGACTTCACGGAAGACATTACAATTAATTACAGTGGTGTAATATTGTATGTTTTATAGGTATAATAAGGTTATTCCCTTATATATACATATATAAATATATATATATATATTTCTCTAACTCACACCTTGGACGAAATTAAAACAGTAATTATTTAAATATGCGTTGCTACTTCACTGGCTACTTGAATATCAACCTCTCGATTGCCACGCACAATGATTAATGAACATAAATTTACATATTCGATTCACCGATACAACAAATCAATTAGAACAACTCGCATTGGTAAAATATACGTATTACAGTATAATATAATACTAAACCTATGGTACACAGTGAGGTTTCGACGGATTAAAAATAATAAAGTCGCTACATTGCAACGTTTTTGAATTCGACGTGCACTATAATTTATTTCTCACGGTTATGATTCGCGCGACAATTAAAAATGCACTGCATTGCACAGCACATTGTACGATGAAGTACCTCCGATGGGAATAAACACGTTTTCTCCAAACGATCACGTCGCGTTGGATTATTACGTTTCTATGTCGTGTAAAACTACGAAATACAACAGTTTTTCGTAACACCAACAGCTTAATAATACACACGACAACGTGTACGAGTACGGCGTCCACGATATTTTCACAGTAAAAAGTGGAAAAATGCAATAAATACATGTATTATTACAATACAGTTGACTATCGATAGTACGAAACTTTTGGTGATTCGAAGTGATTGCTCGTACCCTTGAAAATCTCGCAGCAGTTTCGAGTAGTACACTAGATAATTCGTTGTACAATTTCGGGGAAAACTGAACGCCAATACACGACAGTGTCATCCGTATATAGTTAGTCATTACTTAACATGAATGAACAGTTAACACTGAAAAAAACATGATTTATACTTATATTTAAAAAAAACAATAAATAATTAATTGCAGTATTGCCAAATGTAACGAAACATTTAATAATAATAAAATGTTTTTTCCGTAATTCAGTAATTCGAATAGTTTTTTTTCTGCTTTCTTGATATTTTAAACCACTCAGCAATATTCGAACTCTGAAATCTCGGTAATTCGAAATTTTTTATAAGTCCCACCAGCTTTGGATTATCGAGAGTCGATTGTATAACATTATTACGTATAAAAAAAACAACATATACGCGTAAAAACAGCTACGGAGTTTCTTGCATATTATGTATATAATATACAGATTGAAATATTATGCACGAAGAATGTAATACGGTGTACAAACATATTTCGGCAGTGCATCGGCGTACAGTGCCCACTCGTATATGACAATCGCACGAGTTCGGTAGCCCAAATATGAATTTTTACAACCGGTTATCTCGGCGTGTGTATAACATATCCATAACACCTATGTCGCGATTACCATTTCTCCCCCGCTCGCCCCCACGGACAAAGCCGTTCGTATATACTTGTGAGTACATAAAAACACACACACACACACACACACACATATTCTATATTCTTTTATATTATATATATATATACTTGGAATGCAAATTAACTATAAAATGCTACGGCTCAAACGCTCACACGTACGCAATTCAGATACATATATTTGTGGGGGCGGATAGGTGTGTAAGTGCTTGCTACCGGTGTTAGTTGTCGTATAGTGTACAATAATATGATAATAATAATAATAATAATACGAACAAAAAATAATAATATGCGTATCGAGTGTACAGCGCGAGAAAGAGATAGAGATTATGAGATAGGCAGTATTTGTATGCGAGAGACGAAGATAGTGGGAAAGAGAGAGGATAAGGTAGATGAACGAGAGCTGAGTCGGATCGATAGAGTCTGCGGAAGATTGATGACGATATAGTCGTCGGTGAAGCCGCTCCCGCTACACGTTACCGTGCGTTTGTGTGTACGTGTATATTTACGTTACCAGGAACGCGCTTACATGTGTGAGTGTGTATGTGTGTGCACGCGTTTCCATGTGTGTGCAACCGAGAGGAATGTGCGCTCAAGACGCGTTTTCAATATCATCTCCTTGGGAGAAGATTTTTCGGACCGGTTGTCGTTGTATGTTTGTGTGCCCCGGAAAAAGATTGTTGTGTACCCGCGTGTAGCGACAGCAGAACGGATTCGTGTACAATATATTGATTTATCGATGCATATGCACGCACGTCAACGGATATTTTTCACGCGAGATCTGCTGTACGGAGGGAGAGAGAAAAAGAGAGGGAGATAAGCGTATGGATAAATGTAAAATTTGTAAATTTTTTTTCTCTAGAAAATTTGTTCTTTTTATCAACCCTATTTATTTATTTTTATTGTTTTATACATTTTTTTTTAATTTTTTTTTTTTTTCGTTTGATTGAGTATTTTTTCATCGTCCGTTATCGTGGTCGGCCGACGACCACACACATACCACACGTTATTATTTCGTTATTATTTTGCCTTTGTGTACGATCGCACAGGTCGCGCGCACCGTTGCCGCAGTAGCAGCAGCAGCAGCAGCAACAGTCGCCGATTGTCGCTTCCGTCCGATCTCGTCCTTAGAATAAGTCCACTGATATGAATGATATGCGTACATAGACCATTCGTGTAGTGTAATTTAACAGAACGCCATTCGATCATATCCACAACGGACTCCACTCCGCGACGACATGACCAGATGAGGCGATTACCACACCTTGGACCGGTCAAGTATTCATGTGCGTGCGAGTACGTTACGGTATACCGTTTTAACGTCCAACGCTATTAAAACTGATGGTGACGAAAATGTTGTTCAATAATTGGTTTCTTGCGTCGCGATGACCTAATCCGGTTACACGCCATTGTAACGCCACTGAATACTTATGGATTATCGTACGCGTACACTTATTTTTCAGTGCATATTACAATACCAAACGCGATACTATTACGTTTTTAATAGCTTATTCGAACGCATTTTCGTTCCACGATCATGGTAATACGAATGATGTACATCAAAACGTTCGGATACACGGATCGTCGGAGCGTTGTTCGTTTTTAGTACAAAGTATATCCGTCATTTGCTTTCTAATCAGTCTCCTGCTGGTTTTTTTTTCTATCATCACGATGGCTCGATTCCAGAATGGCTTTCGCTAGACCTCTGAGCCGCTCCAGTCGTTCCATTACATCGCTTCAACACACATGAACGTTAAATTCCCAGCTCGTTTTTTTTTTCATCCGTTTGCAATACATATTATATTGTAAGTATCGTACGTCGCATTTCAAAATTGAGTAGAAGAAAAAAGTAGCTCTTCGTGTATGCAACGTTTTTTTTTTTTTTTTTTTTTTTTTTGTTTTACTTCGGTGTCAAACCGAAAATTCGTTTGTAAATCTTAAAAACAGGTAGACCATTACAAAAAAAAAAAAAAAAAAAAAAATACAACACGATATATTATATATAGTTATTTTGATATGTAGTAAAACGTATTGGACAGTTGAAATATACAATTTATTGTCGTATATTAATCCTCATACCCGTCGTGGAATACATATACAATGTGATTCATTTCTCGCGAGTCGGTCCGTAGTGATGTAATATTCATAAAGTTTCAGGCATTTGTACGTAGTTCAAAACAATTTAAAGTCGTTGATAAAATTTCATGTCAAGTTACAATAAACATTTAATTGGTACGTAAATATTTCTCAAATCATCTAAATAATTTACATGGCGTCGAGAAACAAAGATAAAAATAATCACCCTGTAGGTATACGTATATGCACACATAGACACACACACACACATACGCGCGCGCGCGTACAGGATACTTCAATGAACGCTTTAAAGACCGGACCGGTTGTATTTAAACACTTCATTGTAAAGCGCACATATAAACATCACACGCTGGGTCTTGACTTGGTCGTTGTCGCACATAAACGTATACAGAGTATATATATATAGAGTATAGTAATATAATGTACTTATTTTTATTCATTATATATATATGTATTTAAATTAAGTCAAAATGTATTAAAAAATAAATGAAAAAAACGACACACATAAATATATATATATATATATATATATATATATATATATATATATATATAGGTACGCGTAATAAAATTATTAATATCAAACATATTTTGAATTAAACCATACACACACGAGCGCACTATAAAAACGAATGACATTTTAACGATGCACCGGATAAAAAAATAAACGTAATGTGAGTAGGTATAAATATAATTGTATGTATGATACTATGGTATCTGATAAAACGTATTAGATGAACGCGTTTATCATTCCTCATTACACTCTTACTCCCTTACTTAAATCTTGTAAGGCGTTGACAATTCTTGGATTTGTAATGAGACTGACTAAAGAGTGCACCCAAGATAATTCGGTAAAGACATTGTACCGTTCCCTAGCGAGACCGACTTTAGAGTACGGCTTAGTTATTCGGAACCCAAGTACTTAAATTGATTTTATTGAGCTCGAAAGAGGCCAGCGGCGTAAAACCCTGAGGCATGCTTATTTTAGGCATTAAATGTCTCCCTCGGGATTACGCTCCTTTTCTAAGCGGTCTATTATCAAACGCAATAGACTTTCATATTATCCGTTCACTTATTAACATTAACATTTTTCAATATTCTAGCCGTACACATAATTGCATTTTCGTATTGGTCAATAAAGTGTTTCGCTAATTTTAATCACTCTATCGTTTTTTTTATCATTATTATTATTAATTTTTTTTTTTTTAATTTTAAGTTAAGACTTCAACAATAAAGTTGTAAACCAAAATATTAGATATATTGATTTATTGCTTCAATGTTTTCTTAGTTAAGTGATTGCTTGAGATTGGTTGATTTAGTGAAAATTCATCGTGCTTTGGCGTATTTTGAGTATTTTGTGACAACATGATCAATTGAGAGGGTTTCTTTGCATTGGTCGCAAGTAAGGATTGATTATTTGGCAATTGGAGAAGGATTGTGTTAAATGAGTGTGTCCTACTCCGGCTCGAGTTAAAATTATTTTTTCTCTTCTTTTTAGGTATAGATGGAAAATTATTTTTTTTTTTTTAGCGTTTGATGCTCCTTAGTTTTATTTGAAAGTGGAATATTATTACCATTTCGCTGTCATAATCTTGAACTTTATGGTGGTGTGTATCTCCGACGATGTGGTTAGGTTTTTTTTTCGTACAGTAGTATTTTCAACCATTATTATTATCATTATCTATTGCTATTCGTGTTCCGTGCATCGAATTGTGTTAAAAGAGCACGCAGCCCAAAAATAAGAGCGTAAACAAAACGGTCGATCGATCGAATCATATTACGGTGAAGGTACACCGGAAAACGACGCGTGCCCGTCCGGCATCCCCGCGAGACTCGTCGGCCACTTCCGGTGATGGAAATCCGACGACCCGGCCGTTCGGTCATGTTTTCCACGTACGCGTGTCGAGAGCAACGCGCAAAACGACAGTGCACTTACGCATGGCAGACGACCGGTAGCGGTACGAGAGGAAACGAAATTTGAAGAAATATAATTTGAAAACTCGCATGTTCGGCACGTTTCGAAATCGGGTTCACTTTTGATCGGGTTGTGCGCGTGCGACGGCCGACCGTTTTTACGTCCGACCACTCGTAGTTCGGAAACAAGTTCGTACGCTGTTGGCGACATGAAAACGATCACGGAAAAATGGAACGATGATTGTATTAGCAACAGTGAAAATCAAAAATACACTTAACCTCATCACCGCCACGCGCATCGCAACAAGACACGATTGCAAATCATCGTTAATTAGACAACGCCGTGTATGAAATGTAACTTTTAATTGGACCGGTAAAGTTAATGTTTTAGTTTTTCGTTCCTACGTTAACTTGAGTTATAAAATAATGACTATCGTTCCGCCTTGCGTTTCTGCAGAGTCTTTTATCGTATACAGAATATAATACGAGTATACACGCATGTACGAGAACAGTCCTACGGAAACGTTTCGTACGTTTGCACGTACATACACATATTTTATCTATTTGGATATCTCACATGCGGTGTCGTTGTATACGTGTATAGCGCGATCCATGTGTCGACAATTACCGGCAATAAAATGTACACCGGTTACAAATGTACGATCCGTAGCCGATGGCTACTATTATATTAGTTTTTTGTTTCTTTTTTTGTAGCTCATGATAAGTACCCGAGATTTTTATAACATGCATTATTATAACGGCAGCCATATGAATACACATTACATGCATAATATGCACAAGCGCGTGTGTGCGTATTAAAACTGCTGTGTGTTAAATTTTACGACCCGACGGACGTTAGCGAAAAAAATTATCAATAAATAATGTGAACGTATTACACACACATATGTGGACAGGTTATATATGTGTACGTATAACTGGTTCAAATCGCGATGGATTTAGTGACTGTCCCAAAACCATTATTATTATTGTTATTATTATTATTTATATACATATTTTTTTCACTATTTTTTTTATTATTATTATTATTATTATTATTATTGTTTATTTTGCTGTCCGCCCGCGAGTTGGTGGTCGTCATCGGTCGTTGTGGTCTTTGGTATGCGAGCGTAGGGGGCAGCGGTGAGAGGGGCGGTGGGAAGATGAGAACAAATGAAAGAAACAAATCAAAAGGATAAAATGGGAAAAAAAGCCAACAACAACAGCAAGACAACTCGTATATCTCTCGGGTTAAAAAAAAAAAAAAGTAATGAACTGTCATAGGTTAACAGTTGTTGTACATTATATCATACCTTATGGGGATATACTACAGGTATACGTATACTTGTACCCATACGCGCACCGGAGGTAGGACTCGATTATGTGTGTGTGTGTGTGTGTGTGTGTGTGTGTGTGTGAGAGAGAAAGAGAGAGAGTTCTCTATGGCGCAAAGCAGTGGCGGGAGGGGCTTGGGGAAGGGAAGAAGAATAAATACCTCTCATCCATCCTCTTGTGTTGGAACAAGATTACGGTAGCTGCCAGACGATATCGAACGCAATTACTTATACTTCCATATATACTAGCATCGATCGGTCGCGTCGCCGCCACCGCAACCGAACTCAGCGTTAGGTTATATACCGACTACCTATATAGCAGCTATTACCAACAATGTAAAAGTGAAAGAGAGAGAAAAATAAAGTGACCTAAGAGACTTTAACGATCGTAGATGATCGTTCGCGGCGCTTAAATGATGGTGGTAAAACATGGTATGCATGTATTTATTAACGCGTGTGTATCCATTCGAAGTAGCCCTCTCAGGTTTACTCTTGCTGCTTGATCTGGTCGCGTTGCGGCAACATACCCACATAAAGCTGAATTCAACCTACATCGTATATATATACGTTACGTGATACCAATACACGTCAAAAATGTTTTAATTGTTTATTACTAGGCTTGTGGAGTTCTAGCTCAAAAAAACATGCAAATAGGCTTTAAAAATAACTAATTAAACAGTAAAATATGTTCTACATTTTTATTTTTAGTTTACTAAAAATTAACATTTTACTTTATTTATTATATTTTTTTATGTATTTCTGTTAATGGTATATACGTAAAAATAAATGTGTACTGATTGATTAAAGAGTTACTAATCAAACATAATACTTGATTGTGAGCCTGAAACACAAAACGTCACAATAAATTTAAATGATTCAAATCTTTCACAAATTTTTTACCTTAAAAATGACATTTGCATCTATAGTGGTTATTTGAAAAGAAAATTCTACATTTTGAAAAGCTTAGTTTCACATCGACGGTAGAAAATGGCGTGTACTTAAAATATACTAGATCATTATTTGTTAGACTTTCAGACAATCAGAAAATATATATGTGGCATACAATAAGATATTTGAAAAAGTATGACATTTGATGTCTATTTTTAGCACTTAATAGTTATATACTGCTAAAATATGCTCTAGAAATTAAAAATTGTAAAATATGCATATATACATTTATATATATATATAAATAAAAAATAAAATTTAAGATTTAGATTCCACTTATCGAGAACAATATTTCTGTCGAACTCTGCTACTTTATTAATCTTTCAAAAAAAAAAAAAGGATTATACAAATGCTAGAAGTTCCCGAGCCTATTTCTTGCCCATCGAATCTCGGTTACATATCACTTCGTTTCATCATTAAAATAATTTTTAATCAATAACCAGGCGAGTTCGTCCGTCGGATAAAATGGACCAATCCGACCAATCAAAAAAAATCATTTCACGCGTACTCGACGACATTTCAACACACGCTTGGACGACGCGACGACCGCGTGCACGTGTTACACTTGCTACACAGAGTGTCTCGTGAACACTGCGAATGCCTCACGCGTTCTCGTTCTATCGCGAAGCACATGTCGAACACTAGTGTAAAAGATATCATATTTTTAAACGTACCGAGAAAAAAGAAATAATAAAAATCCAAAATGAAATACCGGGTCCGGTGCATGTGAACCTTGAGTGGAAATAAATAGTTGTTAAACTTATAACAAAATATTGTAAAATATTTTACTAATAATTTCTTATAATTTTATAATAATACAGAACAAAATATAAGATATTGATGTGGAACGCTTAAGTTTTTCAATTTTTCGTGCCGCGGTAGATTTCGAATAAAATTGTCCGTAGCTGTACTTGTTTTACGTGCGGACCAACTGAAAATCGATACGAAAGCATATCGCAGACACGCGTGATATGTATTTTTTTATGTGTCCGCAGCACAAATCAACACTGTACGATGTTTGTTCGGCTAGCCAATCCTTCTCGTGACTCCGAAACGAAATGAGATTCCGCAACACTTTTTCACGTTTCCATAACGTGCACGCGTTTTCCAATCGTGTTGCGTGCCACACTAAACGCGCGCATAGGTGACACGGTACTCGCATGCGGTACACGAAAATCCGTGTGAAATCTCTAGTGGCCGCAGCGCGATCCGATGCACATGCGCCTATACAACGATCGTACGGAAAGGCATCCGCATAGATCATCGTCAGAAATTTGAAAACGAAAAAGTAAATATTATCGCGAGCCCGAGGGAGACCGCACCGTAATATCCTGCTTTCATTCAATGTTATTACAACGTTGTTCGCGGGATCTGCCTGTCTCTTATCACGCGGCTGTTTAAGACCGTTGTTTAACTGCATTAAAACGTCGGTCGTAAATTTGATTAATATCTAATACCCGCCCCGTGTCACTCGATCACACGACGCGTATGCACAAAAACCAAACATTCGTGCCTATTATTTATTTATGTGAGTGTGTGTAGACTCGGACATAAAAGTATAAAGTGTTAATCAATACGTATGCGTATACCCGTTTCCATACGTATTCTCATTTGCGTGAAACCTGTCTTTTTTAGAGCTCGGAAACAAAACGCGGACGACGGTATTTTTAACGAGGCGATTTTTTTTTTCTTTCGACCGCAATCGATAATCGATAATATTTGTGTAAAAAAAAAAAAAAACAACCATAAAAGTTGGTCAGTTTATAGGTGCACACGTACGCGTTTACTCTATGCTCCTTATCTTTCGACTCGGTTGCATCCAAAATGGAACATTGTGCGAGTAGCTCGTAAAAATCGTATTACGAGCCGTCTTGAATATTAATATTTATAATACGCTTCGAAGATGCGCAGATTACATTAATTTTTTTACTTGATACCACTATACTGTTATTACGTTTCACTATCTCGCAGTCGTCTAGCCGTTTTCGTGTTTTATCGGTCCGTCTATAGTTCTTTTTCTCTTGATACTATAATATTGTACTCTATAGAGCACCGCGAGTATACGCATTGATCTCTAGCGCTTTCAGTTACCGCGAGAAAACGACCATAAACACCGACAATACCGCGCACGAATATAGCAGGTGCACAGTGAAACTTATTATTATACTAATTAAAAAAATCAATGAAATCGTTCGGCAAAAGTAAATGTTTGCTTTTAAATTTTTCAACAACGTACATAAGAATAAGAGCGTTAATTGAAAACTGGGTTGTTTTTTGTTTTTTGTTATTTTTGCGACTAGTCGAACGTACGAAAACGGTTAGGTTAGGGCGGCACGTGCGCTCGTCGTCATCTCGCATCGTTTCAAACGCTTCTGCCGCGGCGACAAAAACCCTCGACGCGACCGTTCAGAACACCATGATCTACTCGCCGGCTAAGTGCAGTTCTTCGTGCGCGGTCGGCACGACGCGGTATCGTCGCGGACGCGCCCGTACGCGAACGCCACGTCACATTATTTTATCGGTGCATCAGGTTTAATGAACTCGGCACGCAATAGTAATAATTGCTGCACGTCCGGGGCTGGAGATCGTTTGGCCACGGTGCAGCGTAATCGTTTGTGCGTACCACACGGAGACCGGATAATTATGGAATTTATGAAAACGAGCACCGGAGACGAAATTGCGTAACGGTGGAACAGGTTATGGCCAAGTGTTTCGTTCCGCGCACGCGCACGTGCACGATGCCCGCGTTCGTTACTCGATTTTCCTAAGCTCGTGGATCGGTTTAATAACCGAAACCCGTACGATTGAAAGTGTCGTGTTTAACGATAACGCTTTCGATAAAAACAGAATGATTGGTGACGTGGTCCTAACCGCTCACACGCGCTATGTATACACATGTACGTTTCACATGTGTATGCATGCGGACCGCGCTACGACGAACCCGTGTCGTTTCGTCGTCATACCGTATACCGAGCAATAGGTGATCGGTGTCGGGAGGGAGGAGAGACACGTCCAGGTCAAGAATTTTAACGATATACCTTTATTTATTTATTATTATTTTCTTTATTTTTTTTTTTTTTTTTACTTTTTTTTCTCTACAATAATAATGTAACCGGTGGTACTTGTCGTATTCCGGTCGTACCGAGTTACCGGTCGTCGTCGAATCCGACTCGTTTATTTCGTCTCTCGAAAACGACCAATAAACATAACTCAATCATCGACAGCTCTGTGGAAGCGCGCGTACATAAAACGTACGTACGTTCGTATCGCCACCATGTTTCCATGTGGTACGTTTGCCACAACGGTGTACACGCGTGTACGTACGCGGGCGTTTGTTTTTCAATAACTGTTACTGAAATCGGCTGTAGCGGTCACTTCGTCGAGGATGTGTCGAAAAATAGAAAAATAATAGACACGCTTCGTTTGCACAGCACGGGAACGTACGGGTAAAATCGACGGAAAATTATAGAACCCAGTGTTGCCTATACGCGCGCACCCGTATCATGTTGTTGGATCGTATCGCTACGGGACTTATATTACGTGCGTGCGCGGTTTTGAAGTTAACCAACACACTCGAAGCTCAACACACGTCTTCGACGCTCGCGCACGAGGTGCTGCTATTGTTTCCGAGCTCAGTCCGAGTTCGAGTATTTTACGTCGTCGTCCTTCGATCAACAAGCCGATCAAATAAAATGGAACGGAAAACAATATGCACCTGCGTTGTAAAAAAAAAAAAAGAAGAAATGATTATTATTATCGTCGTCGTACCACGCTGTATAGATCATCGCTCCGTCCGCCCGAAGGATCGCGCAGTATATGTGTACGCGTTAGGTTTCGTCCCCGAAATCGCGTCGCTCGAAAATCGATCGGAGATCACACGCTCGCTCGGCTCGTGTTCCGTGCGCGTCCTGGGCGCGGTACGACAACGATCTCGTGTTCATTTCTCATTTTTTTTTTCTCCCTTCCACCGGTCGTCGGACCTCGCGACTTACGGTCGCAGCTCGGTAAGCCTATACCGAAAGCGTTGGAAACCGGACCCGTGCGCTGCGGCTCATAGCGGTCGTACTATTGAGATGGTCGGTTTTCGATTGTCTGACATTCAATACGTACACGACGGTAACAGTAATGCGCGTCACCGCGGCCACCGACCATCGACGATCGTTTTTTGAGCGCTGCAACGGTACAACATCCCCTTATCCCCTTGGTCGTGTTGCCAAAAGCTCGTGAGCGTTCGCACAGAACCCTTGAAAAACATCTCGCATCGCAGGCGTGTTCTCGGGCAGTGCGTGGGCGCGACCTGCAAGATTTGACTTCAACCGTATTATCGATCGCTAATGATTTTTTTTTTTTTTTAAAAATAACGACGTTTGGAATTACAGTAGGAACATTTTCAATCAAACTATCCGCGGACCGCTATGTCACCAACTCGATCGGAGAGAAACGAGCTAACCGCGAAGACTCGTCGTCGGGAATGCAGTCCGGCAAGACGCGAAACCGGGACACTTATCGAAGACACCAGAACACCGCGACGGGGCTGTACGCGTAGAGAGTTTTGTGTTCATAGAGGTTTTTACATTTTCCGTTTTGTTCGCGAATCGTCTACGACGTTTACGCATGTTTAAATACGAGTTCTCCATGTCTAATACCACGATAAACGTACGCTATTATTGAACGACTAGATTTCAACCCCCTAGATCGTCTATAACTATTTTATTTTTATTTTTATAGTCATTTTTTAAATACTATTATTACTGCCTACTGTCTCTTGAAATTACAAAAATTTATTTTTCAAACACATTTACATTGAGAACGGACGAGTTATTGCACAGATTTTATTTTTGTATACTCGCAATACATTTTTTCGAATGTTTTCCATTCGATTAACTTTACGCATAAAAAGTTCAAAAAAAATTTTTTTTTTTTTTTTAGTATTTTTTTTTTATAATATCGAAACATAATATAACATATACGTGTCCTCGGTTTTTAAGGTGCGTATCTATCACCGCTCCCCTCTTTTTCTCTACACATATATGTGTGTTTATATATATATACTTGTATAAGAAAAAATTTAGTTGGCTACGCGCCACAGCAGACAATCACAATAATAACAACAATAATAATAATAATAATAATAATAATAATAATAATAATAAAACGCCAGCGGGAGGAACGCGTTTCGTTCGTTGCACAGGTGACGATAACGTTATGTGCACAAGTACGTACGGCGAATTTATCGCAAGCGGCAAGCGTAAAATTTCGTTTTAAGGTTTCGCGTCGATTGTTCCAAGACCGGCTCGTCGTATTTCAACGCCAACGAAATATGTCGAGGTCATTCGTATTCAAGCCGTCCGTCGTCGAGAAAACACGCACTCGCACATGTGATATTATAATATTACACGCGGGCACACGATAATGGTACAATATATTACAATGTAACAAATTGACCATTGTGATATCCGCCTCCGCTCTTGATGACGTACCCGAAACGATTAAACGACAGAACACACAGGATCGCCGACGAGGGACGTAGAGAGCTTCGACGGCCGATGGCGTTGGTCGCGCGTTATGTAACTGTTCGATTACGGCCTGTACGAACGATGGATAAACGGATATTCCCGTCACGTCGGACGTCGCGGAAGACGGTCGCCGGAGCAACTGTTCGACGAGGTACCGAATATCGTATTAGACGCGTAACGTGCGACGAAACTTTCAGCGGCGTGAAAACCGATCTTGGCTCGATATACGAACGGTTCGGCATGTCACGCGTGTACAAACCTGTGTTGCGCGATCGCACATCGTACGTTTTATAATCATGTGGAGTCTACGTGTTGGATATTCCGTAACCATTTGCAACATTTTTGAGGTAATGTGAACCAAGGGATTGAAATCGAAACACGTGTTTCTGCAGTACTGCAGTGTGATATCGATTAAAAAGAAAAAAAAAAAAACTTTCACATCATACTTGTAATATGCGTTAAAAAAAAAAAAAAAAAGAAATAAGTGTAACACCGTAAAAAAGGCGACTTGCCGCACTCGTATCTCAGTACATGTCTTACAGACGTAACAACACGGAAAATCTTCAGCGTTCTATACAACCGATTTCGTGTGGTCAGCTATCGGAGTAAACTTCATTCAATATCAAATGTATGGGTATGTAAAATAAATCCATTCGATAGCACTCCCGACTCGCATTCAAATTAAAACATCGTTAAATTCCCGACGTGCAAATACAAATAATGTATTATCCTTAACGTTTGCTAATAAGTCTGCTTTGGAGCTCTGATAGCACGAGATTGGTTCTACTGAACGCGGATTTGCCATGTTGTGTACGTTTGTAAGACTGAAACAACACATGCGGGTGTGGCATCCTCATAACAACATAATAATTTGGTACAGGTATACATTAACAAAAACAAAAAACATTTTACGACTAATAGAAATGGTTAATTATCAATAAAAATAACAATTACGTTAAATGACAGTAATTTCGACGCGATAAAAAATAACAAAGAATAATCAATTTTTTTGTATTATTATTATTCTTTTATGATATAAGCTGTTAAAAACACCAGGTCTGTTACCCTTTCAATGATTTGCTTACGCTAAATTCAGTAACATTTAAAATCCTTACATCAGTCTACACTGAAAGAGTAAAATATGCCCTTGAAAAGCATACATTAACGTATAATTGTAAAAACATATAACGTGTAGAGTGTATAAAAATTGTGTTTGGTGATCTTTCTCACTGCGAAACACCTTTTAAATCGTCAAACCATCCAATCCAATACGATGTAATATTATAACAACGATGTAACGATATAATCGTAGTTATCATGTGCACTATAAAACAAAATAAAAATGTTGTGTACATAGACGGTCATTCGTGAGATTTAATTATATGAGAAAATTTGTATTGTTTTTTATGTACTGCGGTGGTTCATTAAAATATGTGAGAAAAAAATCGTACGCAACATAATAAAAAAAAAGAAAAAACATTTTTGTTACGATATTATTACTATTATTATTATTATTAATATTATATCGCATTAGAAGCGCTTTTAATTAAACGACATTTCCTGTAACGACCGACAGAATCGAAGGGAAATGTATTTATGTTTTTCTCTCTCCGTTTCTATGGTTGTCGTGCGCCCGCTTGTGATGAGTAGCGTGGAAGTCGTTCTGCTGCAACCGCTAATTAAAAATGCAGTCCACGTAACACGGTAACCGATCTAAAAATTGTGTTTTGAATTTAATTATCCTTTTTTTTTTTCTTCATTTTTATTATCAACGTTATTATGTTATTTAACAAATAAAATGTAAAAGCATTTCTATAACGTATAATTTTATCCTTCGCCGTTTATTAGTGTTAATAATACATGAATGCACGTATCATTTACATTAAATATCGAACACATGAATATTTACGAAATATTAGGTAATTATGTAAATGCGTTTGATAATCCGGACCGTTTAAACTCACATTAATTGTACAAATATTTTACTCAGACCGTTATAATAGCAATAATAATAATTATATAATATTATAAAATACAACAGTAGTTTTAAGGGCAATACGCCGCACAAATAAAAACCGTTTATCTTCCACTAGCTATTATATTTCTACTCGAATATTGTAGATACTCGTGTATTATTTTTAATTCGATTTCAAATTAAACTTATTTATACGAAATAATACGAATAAATGTCACGGGAACGTCGTATAATCTATACACAAAATGTCTAGGAACGGTAATATAATTTTCGTTGTTGGGAAACCAAAAGTTTTTTTACTGACTTAAGAATATTTTCAATAATGACTACATGTTATAGTGATTTGCATTTGCCGTAAGCCTATTACACGGAACACAATACTATTGATTGAGTTTGGATTTTATATTTTGTTACACCATCAATTTCGAACACAGTGAACTGTGCACATTTATTTACGTGACGAAATATCTTTAATTTTATCAATGAACAATTAGAGCACATAAAATTTATAAAACGATTATTTCAACCGACGTCTCGTTGTCGTTGCCTTAGTAGAGATTTCCGTGTACGTTTGTACGTTGGGTCTATCGACATTTGGGTTTCCTGTAAACCGAAAGTTCAGTATCCCGAATGCGCGTGTTTCTAGAAACATAATGAAAATGATCAATCAAAACGTGTACAATTATCGAAAACTTGTCGTTGCCGTTCCGGCGAATGTCTCCGTGCAAAGTTGTTTGTATAGGAATATGGACGTTTTGGTTTCCTACAAACCGAAAGTGAAATATTCCGAATGCGCGGGGTCGCAAGGATAAAACGAAAACGATCAATCAAAACGTACGCAACGATCGTACGATAACTACGACTACGCACTAACACGTGGTACGCGTATTCCACGAATAGATGATAAACAGAGCAAAACGTAAAACGTGTTTTTTACCGAGTGCCGAATACGATTTTCGTCGTGATAATGATGCACGTTACGAGAATACAGTAATGCGTACGCGTACAGTCAATCCCGCGTGTAGGCAATTGTACGTTTTACCGTGATTTTCCTGTACGAACAGTGCGCGCGCGTACCGCCACGTTTTAACATTAAACCACTACGTTTACGCGGTTCGGAACGAACGATCGCATAAACGGGTTTGTCATGTTATTGTTGCGCCGTTGTCGGCGTACTTGCGTGGTGCTTGTACGCGCGCTGCGCTTCGATGTGAATAAATGGCAAAATAAAACTTCCGCGAAGATCGCAAAAAAAGAGGTTAAGCCATAAAAAAAGGAAAACGCATTTGCTGGTCTCGCGCGAAATAGAAAATATATCATGACGGGATTCATTTACGATTTCTGCGGCGAAACGTCAGGCGCGTAGCAAGTGCCGTAGTAACGTTTAGCACCGCTTCGTCCGAACCAGTTTATCACTTTAATCGTCGACCGTTGCGGTTAGCGGGGCGTGGAAGAGTCGGCGGCGGGGGGGGGGAGGGCTGGAGAACATAAAAAAGGAGAAGAAAAGGGTCGCACCGTAATACACACGGGCGTGACGGCAATAAAGCCCTGCGGCTTTTGGCGCGAAAGACAAATGGACCGGCGATCATCCCGGAAGGGCCAACAAGTAATCTCTACACATATATTTATATATACGTATGTGTTGGTTGGTAACGAAACCTCGGCCGATCATTGAATCTTTTCGCCGGAAACGCGACGATTTCCGTTTCCTCGCCGACCTTTTCTCCCGACAAATTCCACCGCCGTGGCAATGTTTTCGATACCAACGACGCGAACTTTGCCCGTCGGGCCATAAAAAAACCTATCGTTCAAAGTTCTACTATTGCGCGTTCCCGCGCCGTATCTTTTATTCGCTCTCGCACAGTTCGTCAAACATTTGACGACGTCGTCGTCGTCGTCGTCCGCATTCTCCGCGCGCGCACAAGCAAAACAACCGCCGTATTATAACGCACATATGCTCCGTATACGAATGAGCGAATTATGTACATACGAAACGTATACAGTGCGTGTACGGTATTATTATTACTATTTTCGTGTACGAACAACGCCGCAAGTCGTTTCGCAGCAGACGTAAGCGTACGCGCACTCACACACAACAACAACAACAATAATAATAATAATAGCAATAATATATCCCCAGACAATGGAAACAATACGTGTTCAAAGTTTTTACTATCACGTTTTTTATACGAGCTTCACAGCTACTTACTACACGTATAATTAGAACCGAGTGCGATGTACATAATTTTATAATGCACCGTATAAATTACCGCGTTTGCGTACTATATCCTACGTGCGAGACGATGAACAGTTTTGCAAAAATTAAAAAAATAAATAAAACGGATTAGCCGTTCCTGTGCTATAGTTCGTGCGCGGAACGTGGGCCCGCAGCGAGAACGTTAAACACCGCAGCGGTTTGCAGTGGTTACAGCATGGTTGTAAATTATAGCTTACAACGTATAAGTTGACGGTATTGCTTTTCGGTAATGAGTAATCGATGAATGACGTGACACAAAAAAAAAAAAATAAATACTTAATCCCGACAATATTGTGTAAAAAATCGTTTATAATTTAATACATGAAAATATTATCGCGCATTCATTTTGACAATAAATATTATGATAATGACATTCCGACAACCACTGTTACCTTATGATGATGCGCTACCGCTTCGGGCTCACATTATGGATGGTGAGGCCAATCTATTAATTTTGTTGTTTATGGCCTTTTCGCTGTGCTCGGGGGATAACATGTGCGCATGTGCGTTTCGAATTTTAATGTACGACGCGTTTTCAGTTGACCTTTATGATCGGTGAAATCGATGAAAGGTTATTAGATGTGGGTTTGACTTTTGAAATCCTAATTTATATATATGTTTAAAAAAGAAGCAGGATTTTTAGATTTTTTAATCCGACTCTTGAAATTATATTTTCGGATATTTTTTTTCATAATTGATTGAAGTTTTTATGGTTTTATGGATACATAAATATCCTGCTTGGACCATTTTCAATATTTCTGCTAAAAATATTGAATACTCGTAGAACACTTAATTTCATATTTCGTATCCGTAATCACGAAATATCTTAGGCTAGCGCTGAGCTATAAGCTGTCTAATAGAACTGTTTTTTTCTACACATACAATGTGCATATATTTGAATTTAATGAAAATGTAAGCCGTTGAGTTCAACAGTTTGCAATAATATATACATTGTAACAAATCGTGTACCAAATTCATAACTCGCTTATAAACCAAAAAATGATCGAAGCTGCAATATCGGATTATATTAATAGTAATATACAAGACGTGAGCAGGAATTTAAATCGTTTTCATCTCTATTATAAAATGATAATATTGTTTTGGTTTAAACCTTTAAATGTTAATGGAGAAAAATAAATTACGATCTCTGAATATAAATTCATAATTTTAAAAATTTTTCAACATTGTGGTTCGTAATAGATATAAAAATATTTGTTATCATTTCACGTGTTTAGAATTTTATATACATATAAACCGGTACAGAAATACTAAGTGGTGGACCGATACTGAAATCAATATCTGGTATCGGTTTTTATTGAACATTATATAATATTTTATTAGAAATTAATTGTAATTAACTTTTTTTTATTTAAAAAAAAAAGAAACTTGAACCGATATCGCAAAAAATAATAACCATTAACATTAGATATTAATATCAATAATATCAAAAATGTTGGACAGTGCAAATGGTTCATCATCGATAAGGTCTACGACACAAAACTGTAGTCACGGTTAAGCCAAATTGAAAAGTTTTGTCCGTTATTGGTATTATTATATTTTCAATTCATGGTTTTTGTGTACAATGTTGATTTTCTATAATATTTCGGTTATCGGTTTTCATATCGGTTGCATATATCGGGCGATCGAAGTATCAACGTACTGATGGATTTGAAGTGTAAAAGTACCTTCGAGTCAATGGATGAACCGAGATCTAAACATTACTTTTAACAACGATTCAAATAACACGTACTCTTTTGCCAGAATAGATTTTAGAAATAATTTTCGACTACGTTTTCAAGTGTTGAAAATCATCAATTATTTTACGGGACTTCGGGTTTTTTTTCAATATTATCATACAACGAAACAATAAAATCAATTCCTGATGTTTATAAAAAAATAAGTTAATAACAATGAAAATACACTTGCAACTTAAGCCATGATGTAAATTCAATGCTGGATTAGGAAACAATTGGAACCGGAGCCTAAAATTTCATATGTGCCCAATCGACAAAATATTCTTTACAAAGCCGCTCACTACGCTCGTAATAAAATACATTTTTCAATAAATATCAATATAGCAAATAATAATATAATAATATTTTTTAATTGTAAAGCTATAATGTGGACGTGTACGTAATAGCGATACGAGCGGAGCAATTGAGATATTGAGAAGTGATCACTTATCGATTGTCTATTTCGTAGTAAACACTAACGAAACTTCTAGGTTATGTGAGACTTCAGTCCGTAAACAAAAAAAATATCTATACCTTTTAGGATAAAATTTAAGTGGGTAGGTAGGTTTTATGGAGCTCGCTTATGAGATATTTTAGGTTCGTTTTGCCACAGCGTTTATGAACAATCTAAGATATATTACCTAATAAAATAATAACAAAATTCTTGATCTATGGTATCCATGCGAAAAATTTGTTTTGGAAACTGAATTTAGATAATTAATTTTAATTGAATAAGTTTCATAATAATTGATAAAATTATACTAAATCAATGTATCCTACCTTAAATACCACGAGTTGCTATAAGTAAATTCGTACATCGAGATAGGATGTACAATACAAGAACTCGAACCATTTTCCGTTTTTCCGTATAGCGTCCGTATTCCACTAATTTGCACTCCGACAGTATTACGGGGTACAAATAACTTTAATAAATTATGATCATTGATGATGTCAATGGAAATAATTGTCGAATGCGTCAATTTAACAATAGTTATTTTGTCTTTACTTAAATTTTACATTAACATTGCAGTATAACATCCGCGGTTTAATGCGTGTGGACTAACATTCACGCAATAATGCACAGTCGTTGATCAATGTTGCTGAGCTTTACACAAAGTCATTGTGATATCGAGCTTCTATTAGAAGATGTTCGAGGCGACTGCAGCAGCGACGGGTCTTCAACCTGCGTCCACGTCCGCGTTTCCTCTTGCATTGTTTCGTATTGTCTTTTGTACACAATTATACAAAAATAAAATAAAAAATAATAACAAATTACTGAAATAATCGAATCAAATTTTTGCTAATCGAAAATTGTTTTTCGTCGGGTGTAGAGCGACGGGCGAGAGCGAAAAGTTTTGAATAAACTATTGGTCAACAGTTAATTTTTAACTCTGGAAAAAAATTCTTAAGGAATATTTGTATAATTAATATCTGTTGAAAATAACACAAGGAATGTTATTAATTATTAACCTTATTTCATGCAAATAAATACAACATAATATTTATATTGCATTAACGATGTACCATTATAGCAATTAGCAACAAATTCAAATTTGGGTGTGCTTAGTGCACCGTCATTGATATCGTCTTTACCAGAAGTTCCAGTTTTCAGACCTTCAATCAAAGCAGGTATTTTTTACATTTTACTAGGCGTTATGAAAAACCTACACACAACGTTTTTGCAACTACCAATTACACAGTGAAGTTCGATAGAAAATACTACGCGCATGAATATGTCTACATTAATTACAAGACTGTATATTATATAGTACATACGAGACCTGATTTCGTCGGGCTTTTCTAAACATATATTTTGACTTATTACTTTGCAAGTGTTGATCTAATCCAAACAAAATTAAGATAAAATAAAATAAAACTACAAGTCGTTCGTCATTTGTTTGTTACCGATGTTTTGATGATAATCGATTGACTGTAGTTTATTCTTTCGTTACATATTTCCTTTTAAAACAAGTTACAAAAGCACATATTATAAATTTATGGCGAAAATAAGAAATAATGTAACTATGAATATGATTTCTTACTCTAAGCGTATCTATTATCAAAGATCCCGTAGTGTTGGAATGTTGAGACACAACCTAAACAATACAATTATTATTACAATTATGTCGATCAGATCTTTTTCATCGAATAATATCAGTAAAAGTTATTCAATTCCCGATCAATATGGTTATATTGTTTATATATGGTTATACGTTGTTTTCATTTTTCGATTCAACGGTATCATGATATGTATTTCTCGACAAGATCGCTGACAAATCAGGGGATTCTAAAGCGTTGGGCGTTGGCCTCAACCACTTAATTTCTCTCCGTACAGTTGTACTACGTTCACAGGGCACTCGATATGGGATTACCACCATGTTACAGTTAAGAGTTATTCGAAATGAAATAAAACGGTTTAGACAGAAATAGATTTGAGTTTTTTGAGATAGCCAGTTTTTCTTACGGTCGACTCTCGTTTCCAGAAGTCTGAAACAGATCATTTTTCATTCCTAATTTCAAAACAGGAAGCCAGCGTAATTGTGTCTGTAAAAACGGTTGATTATTGTTAGAATTTCCTTAAAAGTGTACTTGACGTTGATTTCTCTTACCAATTCTCGTAGCTTAAGCTGTGAGCTCCCGAAGAGACCTTTATTTAAAATTAATTGTATATTCTCTGCATTCGTTAATGGCAAATTAAAGAAGTCCGGATTATAAGGCGTTGGCCTTAAACCCTCCGTTCTCCCTTGTACAATAGTACTACGTCCACCGGTCACTTGTGAAGTCTGATGTACGTTGGAGATTATCGTCATGTTGTAGAAAGAAGTAATTCTAAACGAGATGCAACGAAATGATTTAGACCAAAATATATTTATGTTTTTTTGAGGCAGTTAATTTTTCTTACGGTCGAATGTCGTTAACAGAAATCTGTAGTAGTTCTGCTCTGATTTTACCTTGTCTTGTTCCGCTTGTCGATCTTGGATTGTTCTGTAAAATAAATTAATGTTATTTTTATTGCGTCTTATAAATATTTCAATTGACAACAAGGATACAGGAACTTACGGTTGTATTTCTCGCCTCCGTGGTATTCCCTGTATTATTGAATATTGTACTAATTTTCTTCCAGACAAAATGAATGATAGTCATTGTGATTTTTTTTATTGTAATAGTCTTATAAAAAATTCACAATTATATCAGGTTTTATTTATAAAATGTAGAGAATTATAAATGTGTACTGAGATTGCCAATAATATCAAAAGTGATATTTAAACACTCGTAAAAAAAAAATTATAATGTTATATATATATGATTTATAGATTACAGGACATTGTTAATTGCTAAAAATAAAAAAATGGTTTTAAGAATTTTCCACAGGGATTGGAAATGGTGTACATGTACTCGTATTATTTTATGCTATATCAAAGGCAGATCTAAGTGTGTGGCAGCCTCTAAACGGAATGCATTTTGGGTCCCCCTTATACGTAAATAATAAAATATTACTTATTAATACGATTTATTATCATAGTTAATAGTAGTAATATTCTACTAATTATTTAATGATAAATAATCATAAAAAAAACCAAATCGAGTATAAGTAATATTTTATATTTGCTTTATAAAAATACAAACCGTTTAAACTGCGCAAGCATAAGTAATTAATCAATGAATAATTATGTTAAATAATTAAAATTAAACGCAAGGAACTTTTATCTAGATTTTAAAACACCATTCGTAGTTAATAAACGTAAATACATAAATTATTAGTTAAGTAATATTTTTTTTAATTTAAAAACTTATTTGTACAATCATTAATAGTATATTTTTACAATGAGTATAGTGAGGATAATGGTCGAACTGTAGTCTGGGTTAAATAATCCATCCAGTGATAGAATTTCATGGCCATGAATAATATTTAATAATTTAAAAAGTCCCAGCACTATTTATATTTCAAACGCCTTCTGGGATCTCCTGGGATGCAGAGAACATATAAATTTGAAATAAGAGAATTGCAGTGTTTGGATGGGTTTAAACGGAAGCGATAATAGAGAATTTTAGCTATTCAACTACAATGGAGTGGTCATTATGGAGTGTGTCCTTTTAGGCGAAGAAGATTTTGTAATTTGACGGGAGCATTCAGATTAATACTAATAATTATTATTTGTTTCTAGTAAAATTAATTATTTTATTTTATTGTAATTAAAATTTAACATCAAATTAATATTATATTTCATGAATTATAGTATATTTATCATAACTTCAACAGTTTTTATAACTTATTATTAGTAACCAAAATAAATTATTAGACTGTTAAGTTTATTTCATACCTCTATGACTTAGATACTCAATTAACTTTATTGCACAACCGTAATTAAATTAAAGTGAACATAAAAGTGAGTCATTGAATAGCAAATTTTAATTAAATAATCCGGATAATCTATCAAATCCAAATATGCCCAGCACTAATACATATATACACAATATACATATAACATTTATATAATATCAGTGACTTGGTGCAAGAAGAGTCAATACCATGTTATGATAATGTTCAGGAATAGAAACATAAAATTGGCCGATTTTTAATGTATAGATACATTTTTTAAATTTAATGCAAGAACTCAAAAAATGATTTTACTTAATTAAATTGTTTTTCTATTTTTTTTTTATCGTAACACTCATTTTGTGTTTGACTACTGTACGATTGGCTCAATGATCTCAATAACGTCAAAACGTGACATTGGCCTTTCTTGCACACTCTCACGCACACATACACACAGATACACGCGTACGCGCGCATCATACATTTGCACGCGCATTCGTACACGGTTACACGGAGTGATTGCAATCCATTGTGCACGGCCTCGACGGATCGCGGGAAAAAACGTGGCGAAACGACGACGACGGCGTTGGTATATTTCATGCACCGACCTGCACACACACATTGTTATTATGATTATTATGGTTATTGTAATTATAAAAATAATAGTAATAATTATTATAATTACACTCTCGTGTGTAACGTGCGTAAATGCAACTCTTGTAAATCAAAAATCGATAAAACCCAACTGCGGAACACGGTCAGCATATGATATATCCAGTTGTGCTGGACGTATAATAATCGTTTTGCTTCGGTGGTCTCGGGTGTTTGGCGATGCGCGCGAATCGTACTTACGAAAGCATGTGGCTGGGAAGGTTGTGAGTTTACGCGTAGAAAAAATTCCTACGATTCCGTCTGTTTTCACTGATTTTAACGAAGTCTGCAAGTCCGAGGTTTCCGACAGCGGGATTCTTCGATGTACATATGAGAAAATCGTTTTCGCAACAAATACTTGCAGTGTACGGACCTATCTGTTTTGATATAAATAATATTACAGCCATTATAACGTTACGGAAAGTCTAATGTTAACAAATACAAAGTGAGTAAGTAACTTCAATCAGCGGGAAAGCCATATTTTTCCAAAAATAATGATAAAATAAGAGAAAAAAACACAAAATAAAATAAATAATCATTTAAGCGATTTGCATTTAATTCAGCAATCAATAAATCGTGTCCAAAAAAAGGCGATACCTATGCGCGTTCAAAGCCAAATATCCGATGGTTTCCTATTCCGAATGCACAACTCAAATAATTGTTCGAGTTTCTATAGATTTAGACTTTTACTAATATAAATGTAATAGGCTAGACTTTTTTTTGTCCAACGATCGTTCGTTTAATTGGTATTCCGCGGAGTTTGGAGATAAGGTAAAAAACACGCATGCATCATCGCAACCATATTTTTATTGACAAACGCATTTTGTTATAGTACTACTAGCACCACCGACCACAAATGTCCTCCGTGCATACATCTGACGATCGTTTAGTCGGTAAAAATAATAATCATAACAATAACAACAACAACACCAACAACAACAACACCAACAACAACAATTAAATAATAATGATAATATCAACGGGATAAGGGCATAAAAAAAGCGAGATAATGAGGGAAAAGTAAAGGAAGAGAAGATTTCTCCGTCTGCATAGGCCCTGTGCCCATTCACAACACTCGTTCACAAGCGGTATACACAATCGCAGTGTACCCACTCACGGTGGCCGTTTTCGTATACTAGCACATGCAGATAGACAGAGGTAGAGAGAGATATTTAATAGGGGAAAAACGGAGATTGATGGGCAGCTGCTGCAGCAGTACAAGTAATAATACGTACCTATCAATGTTCATCATACATATATATTTAGTGCACTGCAGGTATGTGTACAATAAGTATATATATATATATATGTAATGGTGTAGTAATATGCGCTCGTCGTACAATCAATCAACGGCTTAATTATATTACGTACAGTTCTGCGGTCAAATCTTGAATGACGGCGCGCCGCCACTGCCGCCGCAGAGTTTTCGTGTAGGTTATACCTTCGTCCTGCCGCTGCAGGAGCTACTGCCGATCAGCGTGCACAGATAAGATACGCGTATTATATATTATGTTTTACCGTGCATTGAGGAATGAACAGTTGATGGTAGCCCACGATTGAGATAAAATTAGACACATCTATCTGGGTGTATACAAGTATTTTTTTTTTCGGATACTAAAATTACGTCCAATAGTCGTTATAAGCACAACATCGTTGCATTTTCTTCTTCGAAATATTTGCAATGCCCCGTAACGGTACGTGTAAAATCTAAAATGTTATCTTGTCACCGACCACTCGAGTTAGGTTGTTTTTTTTTTTTTGCAATTTTCGTATAGATATATGTGAATTATTTTGAAGCTCCTATAAAAAATTGTTTCGCAATACCTTAATTCTCGTCAACAGGACGCCATGCCCGTTTGCGTTGTCCGAGTCTTACGGCAATAGTACGGAATGTTAGAACTGCGTTCAGCGGAAACAATTTGGTGTTGTGAGCTTTAATGTCGGAGTTTATAACGTAACGAACGGTGATACTTGTACACCGCATGTCAAAAATAAAGTGTACTTTACGCAGTTGGTCCTAAGATATTGAAATGTCGGCGTAATAATTAACGCTTAACTCATTGTTGATCGATCGGTCACAATATTTTCACCGATTTGTGATTATGTTAATCGGCTTCCAAACAGTTTCAAAGATGTCCGCTACGAATATACATTATTATATTGCACGATGATTGTACTATTTTTCAAAATCTCTTATGGATCCATAACAGGAATGCTACCACATATGCACGTACCCTGCGATTCGCGACTCAGAACGGAGGGGGAGGGAAATACGAATGACGTGTGCGATGGTACGCGGGGGAGTGTGGAGGATGTATTGTTGTGTACCGCGAACGGAGGCGCCATATTTTCGAAACCGGTTCAATTTTGAAAATCACACGACGCGATAAGAACGTGTTTGTACACATCATGTTGCGAAAAGAGACTCGAGCATAGATCCTTCATGAATATATACATAGTTATTTTTTATTATTCAGCAAGACTTACCTTTTATTATTCATTTTTTTTCCCATACGTCTAATTGACGACGATTCTTTGAAATAAAAACACCACGATCAGCTGTTGCTGGCCGTATACAAACGCACTATTATACTTATACTAAAATAATAGTAATAAATGCATATTATTATTTACGTGCATCGTATGCATAAGAATTATAATATTATAACGTTTTTATTTCACAAATCTAAGTTGTGTTTGAAAACTATATATGTATATTGAAATTTTAATTTTAATTTTTTATTTTATTGTATAACGCATACGAGTCGTCTGAAAAACGAACCTTACAATAATTATATTATTTTTATCGTCGTAGAGTTTTCAAAAACATCCGGATACGGATTTCCCGATACGTAGAATAAGTAGCTGCTTGAGGTGGTAAATTTTGTAGTGTTTTATTAAAATACATTCTTTGTATGTAAAAATAATAATAAAAAGATAATATGTACTCGATTGTCAAAAAAAAAAAAAAATAGTTTCAATAATAGTGATTCGTATAAATCATAATTGTACGTTTTCATAAAAATTTGATAAAACATCCATTGATATTTTTACTAAGTAGGCTAAATATTTAAGATCGGAAAAAAGTTGTCTAAAAATCCAAGTGGATTAAGGAATTGTTTTATTTAATAATGGGAAGCAAATATTTAGTATTTTTAACCGTAAAAAAGTTTAATCCGCCACTAGAAACATCGCCACCGAATGCAAACGTGGCGAGTACCATAGTATCATAGTGTGCAACGGCAGCACGAGATATTCACTGGTACAAGAGTTTTAAAACACTGCTATAACCGCGGTCCTATACGTTTTACACGAAACAATCTCAAATATGAATAAACAACCCGTATCGTTTGCACAATACACATACAGATGGGGTAGGCATATGTCAGCGTTACGATACGATAATATGCTATATTTATATATTTCGCTACTATAATTATAGTTCACGATCGGTATCTCGTCTTGCGTACAACGTGCACTTTGGTATGCGCTGCAGTTGATCATATCCGATGCGTTTTACAATATATTATTATTATATTTCAGCTGCTGCAGCGATCGGATTGCCAACGATAGATGGTGGAAAAAATAGTCAAGAGCACAATGTATATATATATATATATATATATATATATATATTTATATTTATTATAATTTATATATATGTCATCTATCCGCATTGAACGGACGAACGGGTTGGGAAAAAATAGAACCGGAAACCCGATAAATTTTGCGTGTAAGTATCCGTTCGGCACATTAGACCGACGGTTATAAATTATACGCGGTATTTGCATAGCGCATAACCCCTATGCTACACATTGTACTACTACTACTACTGCTGTGTAGTACCTATACGTGGTGCGCGCGTTCGATGTAATTTATTTGATTAATATACGCGCGGCCATGTACGGTGTAATATTCGATTTCGCTTGTTTCCCGAACGTACACGATACGTTTATTGTTGTCGTACCAGAACCGTGTTGGACGTCGTGTAATTTTTTTCCTTATTCTCCCCTCCCCCCCCTCGTCCCCGCCGCCAGAACCTCCTCTCGTGACTTTGGTGTATCAAAATCTTACAATAGGTTCGTTATCGACGTGCATGCATTTAAAATTTACTTCGATAAGTGACACATAACGATTGACACCGTCGGTACGACGATTTTCACGCACTTAAAAGCACGTGTTCCTGGTGATAATATAATATAATAATATAGTAATATAATATAATATATATAATCTAGCTTTTATCAGTAAGGATAAACGGAGACGGATAAAGGTACGTCTTGAGAAATTGCACCGTTGTACTACCAAGAAAAAAAACCAATTTTTAATAATAAAGAGGAATCAAAAAATTAAAAAACAATTTTCGTCATCACAGCCAAATAGTGTGTACATGTATCCAATATGTATGTATTAAGAACATATAGAATTTAAATAAATGTTATTATACATTGGATAAATTATACTGTACACCAGTGGTTCTCAGCCAGGGCGATATGGAACCAGCGTAGAGTTGATACGAAATGTTCACGAGAAAAGGAAAATAAAAAGATAATTAATTTAATAAAATCGTATTATTGTCGCCACTGTCGTGTAAACAGAGTTCATAATTATATATTATTTGTATTTTATTCAAACGATACAGTTAAGATTTTTTATTATTTTTACGTTAGAGGGACGCATTGTTGGATTTTTTTGGCTTACAGCGACATGAATTAAAAACGTTTGAGAACCACTGTTCTACACGTTTAGTAGCATGACAAAAAAAAAAAAATCCTAATATACAATCAACGATAGTTAATAATATGTGTAACGAAATCAATTTGTTGTGTAAGGAATATTCATAATATGCTTTAGGTGTCATTTTAGCTCACTACTATAATTAATTATATTTATAACATATAAGGTCACGGGTTCCAAAGCTCACCGTGACCTCCTAAAGTCCTTCCTACGACTGTACGGTTCTTATTTTTTAATATTGATCTACAGTTATATTAATAAATAATTATAATTAGAAATTATAATAAAGTCTAAAAAAGCCATTCATTATTAGGTATTATATTAATAGGTATATGTTTGTTCGGCGATTGATTTCATGTACTTAAAAACCTATAAATAATTTCCTGTTTTTTTTTATGTATTTATTTTTTTTATTTAATGTTCCGACATTCTAATAATGTGGTTTTTTTTACAAGTTTATCACTTAACATAATGCAGTTCTTAAGTGTTACATGGGCAAAGAGCCACTTTTCGCGGTGTACGAATATACTACGTATACTCATACAGTAGAACGAACTAAAGCGCGTTTACAATAAATTCGTTTTTATAATAACATGCATGCGATCGTCGTCCTTGATCTACGAACTGATTCAGTATACGTATATATTATTTGTATAATGCCACATGTACTTTGTTGGTATCGGAATTCGATCGCGGTATACTATCGCTAGAAGAAATCTTCGTCCGTATTTCCATGCGTCGATTACGGTCTTGACGCCTAACCGGTAGTGATAGTGTTTACAATATACATATGTATAGCTTCTTCAGAAGTTTGCGAGTATATGCGAACACACGGTAGAAACGATTGTTTTCATTTAATGAGTGATAAAAATTTATCTCAAATATCAATTCTCATCGATGTACATATGTGAATAAACTTGGTCCGGTTTTTCAAGCATACAACGTGTAGTACGTTGTGTTAGTGGTTATAAAATATCCAAAAGAATTTTTATTTTTTCATTTCGGTCGAATTAAAATTTATACGGTTCAGTTTTTTTTTTCTTTTCATATACAAATATATAATACATAATACGTAATAGGTACACAATACGTTTTTATTAGGTACTCAGTTCTCAGCGCGTGTGTTCATGGTTCCTCAACTCGAAAACCGTTTTATTATTAACAGATTTAGGCGTCGGCGGTTTTTTTGTTTCTTTCACTGCACGTGCAATGTTTATAACATCCAGTGTACAATTATTGTTTTATGGTTGCGTTCGAGGTATCGCGGGAGGGAGGGGGGGGTCGTAATACAAAACGTCGCAGGTCGATTACAAATAAAACCCGAACAGTGATGTGCGACCGTACGAATTTTCATACGGTCCGTCACAACATTTTCACGCGTGAAACCTATTTTACGCGCTCGCTGGGTATGCAGTGCTGCACTACACGTACGCCGTTGGACATTGATGGTTAGAAGATCGCGACGGTATGGAGGGAGGGATGGGAGAGAGGAAAAAGAAAATAGATTGAAAAATCGTACGACGATCGCGACGATCATTTATCGCATATTTGTCCATTAGTGCGCGATTACGAATACGAACGGGTACGCTGCTAGCAGGCATATTATTTATTAGATTAGTATGCGTATTTTCGCGCAAAGTTGAGGATTGCGAACGCGTTGCACAATATGCTCGTTGCGTATGCTCGCGCAGTAACAACAATAAAATGATCGGACGTTTATCGCAGGAGGAGGAAAGTAGGAAGAAGGAGAAACAACGTAAGCTTCAAATACGCATAGGACTTCTTCCACTCATCGTCGGTTACACGTGGATAGAGTTTTTGACAAATAGCGATGCGCGACGCATGCAATACACCGCCCCCAGAGCACTACGATCGTCAAGCGCAACGACTGTTGTTGATGACGCGCACGCCGTCGGTCGGACGTTGGAAACCACGATGAGACATTTGCACTTATGGAGCGGTCAATCATGCGGTCGTCGGGGCTGGTCGTGGATTGGAAACCGTACCTTTACACTTATTGGGCTAGCGGTCACGTCGACGACCGAGTTTGCTTTACAGGCAACGATAGAACAAGCCGTACACAGGTGAAACGAAATGAGTTTGCGGCACAAGATCGCAGTGGGCACTGCACCCGCGAACGAGATCATCGAACCGTGTGTGTACATTGCTAAAGTGTTGTATGTGCTGCGGGCAACCCGACGGATTGAAAATATTGTAGCGCGGACGACGTTAAACGGTTTTTTGACATATTACATATTTTTCGAGTGTTACCGGTACCGCGGGTACGAGACGCAGACGTCTTAACCGCCCGTCGGAAAACAACGATAATAATACGATAACGAATTAGATCTCTAGAAAGCCGTCAATGACGGTTACGATCACGGAAGAGATGCCAGCGGCGCGTTGCGGGACACGTCGACCGAGCGCGTTACATAGGCCAATCATTTATCCGACCGTTTGGGTTGTTTCATATCGCACGTATCACGTCGTACCTATTTACCAACAACACTGGTAGTGGTCAAGATGATCGTCGTCGTGCGCCAAGTCAGATATTCCCTGCGCCCTAATTATGCTGAACGTACGAAAAAACACGAAACAGACGGAACTAGGGTATTTTGCGACGGACTCGTTACCGGTAAGAGCCTTCAAACAACGGTCATCGTTAGGTCAAGGATTTTCATTTAAATACATTATTTTTTCTTCTGCAGAAAATGTGTTTCAAGTGATACTGATTGATTTAATATAGTTTTAATTTTTCACTTTTTTGACAAATTTAACTTGATATACATCATTACAGCATTAAAATCCTAGCTCTAGTCATCACCTAACATTATTGTGCCGCGGCTGTAACCAACGATACGCCGAAATACCGACGTTATAATTGCTCTATCAAAAGTAGCTGATGCTCGTCGATCGGACGGAATCGATGGTTATTCGTTCACAGTTTTCTCCCAGAACTTCGGGTTTGTAAAATATTTTGAGAGCTGCAGGAGTTGAGATGTGTCGTTAAAAAATTGTGTTAAGACGAACGCGTTTGAACGGTTCTATTTTTTTTTTTTTGTACACTTTTTTTTTGACGTTTGTTCTACTTAAAAATACTGTAGAACTCGCACGTTTCATTTCCATTAACGGCAGAAAGGTCCGTCGTCGTTTTTTAGCAAAAAAATTACGTGTCGCATTAACGCGTAACTATATGACCATATATGAATGCCTTGGAATATACTCCGGATCGTTTCAACAATATTAGTTGCAACGTGGTTTTTTTTACAACAGTCAAATTATGTGTCTTTTTTTTTTTGTCTTTCAAAAGTTGCTCAAAATATTTTTAATTATTAATTTTTAATCGTCAGGTTCTACGTAAGTCATATTACGTAAATTACAGAAGATTTCGGGATGTTGATAAGGTCACGCCTATTCGACATATAATTATGCATAAAATGAGTAATTATTCATTATTACTTACGTGCATTTCGATCCTTGAAAATCTCTTCGGTCGACGACATGAAAAAAAAATTAGCTCTCAGCGCCTAAGTTGACCGTGGACCTTTTTTTTTTTTTTTTTTTTTTTTTTTTTTTGTGTTAAATCACGGCGCGGAAGAGGGGGGTACTACACCCATGGTTGGGTCGTCCTTCCCCCTCATCCTCCGTATCGTTTATTGTTTATTGAAGATAAACATTACATTTTTCAAGGTATTATATAAAAGCTGTGCACATACAAAAAAAAAATGTGCAAAAAATGAACAATATATGTTCATATATTTTACTCATTACCGGTAATAGACTAATTGGTCTATAAGATTTTGGTAGTGATAAATCTTTATCGGATCCTTTTGGAATTATCACTAGTTCTGCGTTTTTCCATGGTTGCGGGAATGTTCCATTTTTCATTGATTCGTTTATAATCAATGTTAGATCATCAGATATTTGATGCCATGCTTTTTTCAAAATTTTTCCAGTTAGGTTATCGTATCCTGGTGCTTTATTAGGGTTCATTCTCCAGAGTGCAATTTTCACTTCTTCTTTAGTGACATTACGCTCAAGTGTATAGTTCGTTCTTTCTATCACTATTCGGGAATCTTCTCCGTCGATTGTAGGTATTAATGTGTCTGTTATCTCTTTTAATGTTTCTCCGACGGTAGTGGTAAAGTTTCCGTCGGTTTTTCTCACCGAAGTTGGTACATGTTGTGTAATGGTACCCTTTTTAATCCATTTGAAGGTTTTCCCCCAAATGTCTTTATTTCCTTCGGTTGTAAATTCTTTCCATGATTTGAACTTCTCTTTTCGTAATTGACTAGTGTACTGGTTTCTGGCAAAATTATATGCTTGTCTATATTCTTCTGGATTATTACTGTTACATTTTTTAATGTACAGTCTTTGTTTTTTCCTCATATATCTTCTTTTTTCGTCCAATTCGGGTGTCCACCATTGAGGTTTAATCTTTAAATTTCTTTTAGTTTTTGGTATGGAGTTGTCGGCCGATACGATCAGATTTTTTGTTAATTGTTTGATCATATTGTTTATATCTCCTGTGATTTCATTTTTATTAGTCTCTTTCTGAAGGGTTTTTGTGAATATATCCCATTTTGCTTTTTTAACATTATATCTTTTTTGTCTCTGGTTTGTATTATTGTTTGCATTAGTGTTTGATTCTATGTGCAATGTAAAACTTATAATGTTATGGTCGCTTGTGGTTTGTTGTTCTATTACTTTCCATTCTTTTATACGATCTGTCAACAAGTTGGTTAATGTTATGTCGATCCAAGTGTTTCCTCTAGGTCCTAAGTAAGTAGGATTGTGTGGAATTTGGTTCTCTATTTTTAAATTTTCTCTTGTTATAAAATCTTCGACAAAAATTCCTCTGTGATCGGTGTTTTTGCTTCCCCACATTGTAGAGAACGCATTTACATCTGCACATATTATGATTGATTTGTCGAGACCTATTTTTTCTATGATGTTTGTTAATTCCGTGGTAAATCGAATAGTGGGTTCTCTGAATTGGAAGTACGCTGATATAAGTACGACGTTTGTTCCATTTATTCCGATATTGGCAATCGCGAAATGTTTATTCATATATTGTTGTAGTGCTACTATTTCTAATTTTGGGTTTAACACCACGATAGCTGTCCATGTAGTAATGCTTTCTCTACCCTTTATGTATTGTCCCTTGTGACATATAACTCTGAATGGATTAATTTCCAATCCAACGAGTTTATGATTTCTAGTGTAGGGTTCTTGTATTAGTATTATGTCTATTTTGTTAATGGTACTATAATGCAGGAGTTCGTCATTTACTATTTGACTCCTCGCTGCGTTTATTTGTATTATTTTTAAATTATTCATGATGAATTTGTGCCATAACTTGTCTTTCTGCACCTTTGTATAATTGCTCTCATGCGTGAGGGGCAATCAAGGTGATTCGATGGCTCATTTTTACCACAGTTCACACATTTTGGATTTAAACTACAGTTTTTCCAATCGTGGTTCTTTTCCTGTGTCGAACATATCATGCATGTCTGTATGTTAGTCGGGCAGTATTTTGCAATATGTCCATACCTTTGACATATGAAACACCTGGTAACTTGGTCATAGGGTAGGATTCTACAATACGACATACCGATGTAGAATCGTCCGTTGACAAGTTTTTTATATATGCTCGGGTGGACTTCCAGTAACCAGGATACTTTTCTGGAAGATATTTGTCCCTTGGGCGATCTTTTATTGATTGCATTATATTTTTCTTTGTCAGTATCTCTAAGTTCGGAGTTGAGGTTAATGAGATCCTCCACAACTTCTACTCCGGTTAACTCACTATCAACATTGTATACCAATAACTTTGGTTTCAATGTTTTTTGTTCAACTACCTCGAGATTACTTTTGAGCAAAGCTTCTCTTGTATTTCGATCGGCAGGTTTAATGTAAAGTTGACCGTGGACCTGAAATCCTTTCTACGACATTGGTATTATTAAACCATAATCCATTTAAAATTATTTTAAAAAAAAATGTTAAAAAAAGTACTCGTTTATTAGGCAATTATTTCCCCTTCACGTGGTAAAAAATATAATTTTTAATTTTTTTCCATCGTCCCAATACGCAAGTGATGTGTATTTTTAGTAGTTTACTACGACACAGTTCTATAGTGTTGCACGGGCACTTAACCCATGGTGTTTATTGTATAATATGAATACGAATTAGGATGTATGCACGCACACGTGAAATAGAATTGATTAAAGCAGTTTACAATCGTTTTGTTCCTATAGTTACGTGATAGTCGTCCCCTGGTCTACGGACTCATTATATACTGTACACACGGAAAAAAAATATTGGTTGGTATTACTAAATTTACAATTACTTCAACTAAAAATGACAGTAATATATGGCATAACTGGGCAATTAGTTGTAGTTACTAAATTTATATAGGTAAACATTTTAGTTGATCAAACTATACTGTCTAATTAAATCAACCATAATTATTTAGTTAAAAGACCTATTATCTTAGTGGTTGTTACTAAATATTTTAGTTGGTTTACCTTTACAAAATGTTTAGTATATTTTTCTATGAAATTTTCATGACTATATAGTATAGTTGGATTAACTATCTATTTTAGTTGGTAGCACCATTGCATTTATTTATTCCCCGCGCCCCCAAAAAAAAGAAAAAATTATGCCTAATTAGTATTAACTCTATTGCACTTAAAATTTTAAAGTAGGATGGGCATACTCACGGAGAGGGGGTCATGAGGTTTAACTTCCTCCTTCCAGAAAATTATTTATAATGAAAGAAGACATGGTAAGGTAGACATTATGTTTATTAAAACAAATAAGTATATATAATATTAAAAGATTAAAATACAAAAATATTATATTTAAAGGACACATAAATAATAGTAATTACTAATCATAGTAAAAATATAATATTTAATATGAACAAACGAGAACAAAAAAGTACACTAGGTAACATAAAACCTAATATTTTACAGATATATGACATGAACCATTGGGGGACTTACAACACACTGTAGGATTTATACTAGCCAAATTTTCAAGTGAATGACAAAGTAACTGATTACTTAATGTCACATTAAAAGCTTGATAGTGATCATCAAAATAATTAGTAGTAAAAAGCTTACAAATAACAAATGGGATACTATCATTTAATATTACTAATGATTGTATTAATCCAAATTTTGGAAGATTATTGTCACCATCGTTCATACTTAACACAATAGTCATATTATTAGAATTATATGTTTGATTTTTCAACTTAATCCATGAAACAAAAATTAAATTATCATTCAAAAAATTTAATTTTATAGTTGAAAAATACATATTATTTGTGTTATAGTTTTCTCTTTTTGAAAATGATAAATTCAAAATACGCCCTATTTCTAAACCACTGATATTAATATTTTTATTTAAGAGAAATCTGTAAGATAAATGTAATTGATGTTTCAGAGCTAACGTATAAAGTACATTTTTCCTAGACGAAGTCGAGTTTGCAGCATCTTTAAATTGTTTATGTTTAGCCTCAAATCTCATAGACCACATCATAGATAATGGGCCACTTTTTTGTATTATCATTGGATAGTGTATCATATGGTGATGCTTTGGCTTTAAATGAGTATTAAACACTTGCATATAAAGTTCATGATGTTCAGATATTAGAACTTTTAATAAATTAATATCTTTAAACTTAATAGTTTTACTGAAAACAATGTCTAAAATTTGTCTAAGAATAGTATACACTTGCCAAAATGTTGAATCTTCTGGTACTAAATCACCAATCATCAGACCTAAATTCCTCATAAAACAAGACATTTCACAAGCGGACATTTTTAAAGTACCGGTTGGTTTTAAGGTATCAACAGATATAAGAGGAGGCCTATTTCGTATGTCTATTGATCCATAGTTAAATGACTCAATTCTATCATTTAAAGTATTTAAAGTAAAATACTTTAAGCTAAAAATCATTCGATTTAACATAAGTCCAATATCATACTTGCATACCCCTTCTAGTAAATCGTGCATAATATCTACTGCATAATTTTCAGTTACGTGGAAAGAACTAATTTCATTAAATACACATGTTTGTTTTATTCCAGTTAAACTCACATTATTAATTTCTATATCAGAATTGTATGTATCAATGTTTCGAAGTTTATCATCTAATTGATCTATTTGATTATGGCATTCAGTTTTAGACAATTTACAAAACCGACAAGGATAATCGGCAACAAAACTCTCTGTAAAACCTAAAACAGAATGTAAACCTAAATTATCTCCCAATATTAAACCAAGGGAAAAGAAAACATGATATAAACAACCTTTTATGTTAATTTCAATACCGATATTTTCTAAAAAGTTTAATTGATTAATGATATGTTTGAATACTGCATGGTTTCCAAATTCTGTCCTATCATTTGATTTAAACAACCCTGCTAAAAATATGTTTTCTATTGAGGATGATAATTCAGGTGGCAGACAAGGCAATGAAATATATAAAGCCCCAAGTTTTTGACTCCCAGAATGACTACCAAGAGGATTTGTAATTTCAAAGTCGTCAAAAAATAAAAAAATAGGGAAAACAATTTTATTTGCATTTTTTTTTAGTTTAGAGAGCCAAATTGGAGATTGTGTAAAACTACTAATACAATTATCTGATTGGTTTTCTAAGTCTTTCATATAATTCATTATAGAAATAAATAAATTAGAACTTTCTAAAATAAGTTTTAATACGTGTTTAAGAGGTATATCAGACATTTCAATTGATTTTGGTTCAAAGATTACACGGCCAAGTTCAAGCCTGTCATTTAATCTTTGTCCTATATCCACCATTTCAGGTTTAACCAAAACACCTACTTCTTCGAAAGCTTTGAAACGTAAATGTTCTGTTTTTATATCAGTGAATGGACTTAAAAGTACATCAAACATAGCTGATATTTCATTTATATTATCTGAATTACTATTTGTTTTTAAACTATCCATAACTTTATTTTTTAAAACATGTAAAAATGAATTATTAAAATATTGAACATCATCAAACAAAACTTGAACCTCTTTCCTGGGAATTACTTTATTACTATACCACTTGGCTGCTAACAAAAGTGTATTGGTTTTCAAAATGTGTTTAAACTTTTCTATACCTATTGCAGGTACAGAAGTTGTATTGTTAAAGCTATTAGGTATATGATCATATTGAGTTTCAGTATGAACAGAAGTAGGTACATTTAAAATTGTGTCTAAGCTTTGGTCTATATCAAAAGTTTGGCTTAGAAAATTATTTTCATGTTGGTTCATGTGATTTTTATACGAACGTAAATTACTAAAACTACGAAAACAAAATTGTTCATTACACTTGAATTCAGACATCGACTCTATACTGTGAAAAATTTTTAAATGAACAAAAAGATGGTTATTACATTTGAAAGACTTTCTACATAGAAAACAACACACCATTATGGTTATTTGTAGTAGGTGTAAATTTATTAGGCCTTTATAAAAATACAAAAAATACAGTTAGGTCCTTACTGTTATAGTATATTTTGATAAGTAACAAATAAATAATAAAAATTAATAACTGAAATATTAAGACAAATTTTTATTAGTGACTTTCTTTAAAAATTGATTTATTAAACATTAAATTTGTCATACAGAATGAATTACTTATTTAAAAATGATTTAAGTCATTAATTAGAGTTTTAACAGACGGAAAATGTTTGTCATTTTTGTCATGAATTTCAAAAAAAAACTGCTGTATGAAAGTCCAGACATGCTGTACTTCGATGGGATAAAGTAAATTTAATGCATAATAAGATTTAAAGCAAATGTCTAAAGCCTTTAAAGGCGTTTCTAATTTATAATACGTGTTGTTTATAACCGTGTATGATTCAATAGGTGTATGGTTTTCTTGGAATGCATCTCCAACAATAATTACGTATGGTTGTAATGTAGTTCCAAATTGTACAGATTTTTCTATTTTTTGAGTGTGACTTGTCTTTAGTTCATTTGCATCCTATAATAAGTAAAAAAAATAATAATAATGTTAGTGACTTTTAGTTTAATCAAAATATCACATGTGTATTAAATTACTATCAACAATGCATTAGTAATATTTTTATTTTGACAATATAGAAATAATTATTTATGAAACTTACAGCAATAAACTTTATAAAAGCTGAAGCTTGTTCTACTTTTGATGGACGCCAAGTCGAAGGTGTACCACAATTTTTTCTTTTTTTATCCAATTTTAGTGTAACTGGTTGAAATAAAAATGGTATCAATCTCAAGGCAGCAATGGTATCATTACCTAGGTAGATATTAAAAACAATTATAACTAATTATTCTTATTAGTTATAATATACATGACATAATGTTAAATAGTTTACCAGACTTTGAAGGAGTTCTAAGTTCTTGTAGTACTAAAGTCTCTTGTAAGCCAAATTTGATATTGTGTTTTTCAATATATTGCGTTAATTTAATTATAAACCCATCAAACTTAGTAAATAACAATATTTTTTTATCCGGGTATAATTTTTCAAAATCAATTTCAATCTGTTTAATAAATTAAATATATAAATTAAATTAAGCACAAAAAAATATATACAAATAAGTTAATGACACTATTGTATGTTAGAAAAAAAAAAAACACAGAAATAATGTATCATACAAACACAAAATATATTTGATGTGTTTGAGCCGGTTAGGTTAGAACAATAAATCATTTTATTTAGATTTACAAACTATTATGCAAACTATCAAAGGTGAAATATTACAACTTAATTACCAATAGATAGCCTGTAGGTTTTTTTAAAGCAAGATAATTATGTGTTTCTAAAAATCCCTTCTTAGTTCTAAAATTAGAAGTTTCTTGCCAATATTTGAACAAAATGTGTTCAGGCTCAACATTATTTTTTAGCCATTGAATTCTGTCTTCATAATCTATTGCAAATAATAATAAATTTTTTTTCTAAATTGTTGATAGATTTAGGTCAATTATTTTAAAGAACTAATATAAAAACAATTGGTAATAGTACCTGCATCATCGATTACATTATTTCCATCATCATTAACACATGGTACAGTGGCAGGGGCTACAATTTTTTTAATTTCTTTTTTTATATTGCAGTATTTATCATATAATTTCCCTCTAGTTGGAATTTGTATTTGTCCAGTTCTACAATATGGTGTGTAATATGTGTCCTTGGATTCAGTAGGGAAAATCATTTCTATGCCTAAACATGGAATGTATGGTTTTAGAATTAAAATGATTTTTAAAGAGATACTATTTTAATTGTTTACCTTCTGCTAACAGTAAAAATTTTGATTTACAAATTTGGTGATTTGGTTCTGTTTGTAATTCATGTTTCACTAATACCGATGTTAGAGAATTCCTGTTAGCATTATTTAAAATGCCTTTTGTGGAGTACAATTTTAAAATCATTAAACCATCTTGGTATTTGCTCAAAATGTCATTTACAATGTTTCCCTAGAAAATTTTTTTAAACTTAGACCTTTAATTTTTATTAGAATACAAGGTAAAACTATTTATACCTTTTCGGGATCAATAACAGTTATAGTTTTTGACAATTTACTTGGGGCAGGAATACTTTCTAAAATTATTTTGTAAATGTTAATGGCAATTTCAATTTAGTATTCAATATTTATTGAATTTTAAACTTATAAAAAATGTATTTTTAACCCTTTTTGGCACATACCATTAATTATTGTATTGGATTCATACATAATTAAAGATGATGGTATTAAAACAGAAGTGTCATCATCCATTTCAAATGGTAAATTTTGAATATTAATACATCCTACATCATCCAGAATTGTTTTTTCTGAAACTTAT